>CAIGQW010014484.1:5146176-5210581 GCA_903798125.1 Danio choprae | reverse complement strand
TGTGTGTGTGTATATATATATATATATATTTTTTTTTTTTTTTCACCTTTTGCTTTAATTGTGATAGTCATAATAGTTTAGTTTCATTTTGTGATGTATTTGCCCTAAATTCTTAAATGTGTGTGACTTAACTTCTGAATAATTTTTGTTGTTATTAATGTTCAAAAAGCTTGATGGTAATAGAAACAAAACAGTATAGACCTTTTTGATCATGCAAACAGTATTCAAGTGAACAAATAATGAGTTAAGTCTTCTAACTCATTATTTTTACCCACAGGCACCTGCAGAACTCAAGTCACGCTGCACCGTTTGTGATCGTGTCAGAGGAGGCCATTGCTAAAGGAATCAGGAGGATCGTGGCAGTGACAGGAGCAGAGGCTCAGAAGGTTAGAGGAGATCATGAATATGCACGCTATTATTATTTTTGGCTGTGATGTGATGAGTGTTTGGGAGTCTAGATTGTGTGTGTGTGTGTGTGTGTGTGTGTGTGTGTGTGTGTGTGTGTGTGCGTGTGTGCGTGTGTGCGTGTGTGCGTGTGTGCGTGTGTGTGTGTGTGAGAGAGAGAGAGAGAGACGCACAATACAAGGATTAAATATGTCATTTCATAGTTTTGATCTGACACACCTTTATAGGATGGTTTCATTGAGGCTTTCATGTGAAGTTTTGCAATGGGCTTATAACGTCTTTGGTAAACATTTTTGTCAAACAATAAATTAGACAAACCCATAACGTACATATCAGTTATGAAGCAGTTGTATTGTATCAAATGTGTTTCTAATTCATCTAGATATGAATGTTTCATGTTCAAGTCTGTGTTTTGTAGAGCAAAATGTATCTATATGTTCCACAGACCTTTTTTTTTAACATATTATAATAATAAGTGTACTCTAACACTGATTTTAAAAGTGACTTGAGGCATTTTTGTTTACCCTTTTATGGCCATTTTTGAATAACTACCTTATTAATTGAATAAGTGTTTTATTTGAGATGCTATAACCTATTTTTCAGTCAATCAGATTGCTAAACTTTTGTTTTCAATATCGACGAACTGTTAAATATTTTTATGAATTATACATTTTAAAACGTTCATTACATTGTAGGATTGCCGTTTTATTACACAAATCATCATTGAAATTGTAAAATTACTCCTTTTGAATAATAAGATACGTTTTTTAAAAATCTGTTAAGATAAATATCACATTTATACAAACGTCTATTATATGGTATGGTTAAATCTGTTACTTGCAGTTTTTAGCATTTTGTTGTTTATGGTCTCACCCTCTAGGTGCAACAGTCGTGACCAAAAATATGAATTCCTACTTGCTGATATAGTTTTATTTACAAACATTTCATTCTATTGAGGCGGTTTTATTACTCATCACCTATAAAGATTCACAAATTATGTACTTTGATTTAATTATCACAAATGTAGTGTTTTTTGATTGATCATTCATGTATGTGTAAAACAAATGCATGTTCAGAATAGTGGGTTGTAAATACTGTAAAACCTTCTTGACAGTTGTTCTGTTTGTGTTTTGTCAGGCCCAGAGGAAAGCTGATGCCCTGAAGCTGGGTCTCGATGCTCTGGCAAAGAAAGTAAAGGCTCAGACCATCCCAAACAAAGATGTCCAAAAGGAGATTGCTGATATGACAGAGGTAAGCTCAACGCAAACATGTTCTGGTTTCATCTAACCGAATAAACCCTTTGTCTAAACTGCAGTGGATTTGTGTGTGTTTGTGTATTCAGTCTCTGGGCACTGCAGTGATCTCTCAGTGGCGCAAAGATGAGATGAGGGAATCTCTGAAGGGTTTGAAGAAGATCATGGATGACCTGGATCGGGCCAGCAAGGCTGATGTGCAGAAGAGAGTAAGTGAACAAAATTCATTTATTTAATTTTATTTATTTGACATGGACATCACAATATCATATTCAACTTCATTGAACATGTACACATGGACATCACCTGTATACTATAGGTTGTTTTCAATCACGTGGTTCTGGTGACGCGTGAAATTCAAATGGAGGGCAGGAAGTAAAAAACTGAATGGGAGGTATAGAGGAAAGTCGATTTTGCGATTTATACCAAATTTCAAAGGGGATATAAATAGAAAATAAGCACACATGTTGGGCATGATCCTATTATCATGAAGAGCGATGAGATTTCAACGGAACTAAAATATATTTGCCTGCCATCGAGGTGGTATACTGTATGCTATTACGTTACATGAAACAAATACTATAGTAAATACTATAGTGTTTGGAATCATACTATAGATAATTACTTGACTTAAACTGTCGTAGAAATTATATTTTTGCTGTGGTACAACACAACTGTTGAAATAAACAAATTATTCAACAGACTTCAGTTTTCTACACTATAATTATACTTAATATCAACAAACATTCACTGCTGCTGCACATATAGACGTTCACGTTACGGTTGTTTATTCTGTCAAAACGCCAGTAAAGACTTGGATTTTTGCAAAACAAGATGGAGATTTCATTACAGAGATTACATGGCAGGGCATGTTGTTTTTATTCTCCTTGATTTTGTCTAAGTGTGGTGGTTGCATCTGATTTTTATATAACACATTAACATATAATACACATAGCTAGACCTGTATATAATCTTTATTGGTGTTGTCAATCAAATTATCACGTTCAAATAAAAGTTTATACACAATGATGTATTGAATGAATGTTGATTACATACTGCCTTTTCTTCCATTTTTTTTAGCCAGTTTCTTGAACTGTTCCCCCTTTATGAGCAAAAACATTTGGAAGTCCATAAACGCTGTTCGGCATTATTTATTTTGGCCGATTTAAACAATTATAAGCAACACAAAACAAGCATTTTGATGTTCTGATATTGATTCCTATGTAGAAGAACCACTTCCTGCCCTCCATCTGAGTGTCACGCGTCATTAATGACGTCATGTGAAAACAACCTACATCACTGTAGGTTAACTATGTTTATATATAATAACTTTAACTGTTAAAAGCTATTAGTTAAAGTTACGGTAACTAATAACCTTAAATTTTTTGAATTTGATTATAATGCAGTAATGTACACCTCTTGTAAACAATAATTATTGTGAAAAGCGCTATACAAATAAACTTTAATTTAATTAAACATTACACTTTATGTTTGTGTTATAGCAGACTTGCTAATTTTCAACCCCCGTCCAAAGGATATTTAAAAATCAAAAGGACATAAAAAACCACAATAAATAAAATTACAATATATAAAAAAATACAATACATAAAAAATTATAATAAATATATAAATACATATAGACATCATTATAATTCTTTACATACAAAAACTACACAACAAAGGAAACATGATCAAACTGTGTGAGAACCTGTCAGATGAAGAAGAGCTGGAGTCAGAGAAGTATACTGAAGATAGTTTGCAGTTTCATCAGCAGAAGCCAGCTTCAACATTCGCAAAGAGTTCATAAGCCGCTTACAATCTCAAAACAACAACAATAATTATACTCTCACATAACGTCATTAACTGCGTCATACATATAGGTGTTTTAACCTGATTGGGTAAAAATTTCCATTTGTGTGTGTGTGTGTGTGTGTGTGTGTGTGTGCGTAATTTCTAACAATATCTTCCAATGATTACTTGGGCGTCACATACAAAATTCAGACAGTCACTAGGGTATTCAGAGCTGACCCCAAACCTGTGAAATAATCTACAAATGAATAGAACTCAAACACACACACAAAATACAATCTGTGTCATACTCAAAGCTGTTTCTTATCAAAACTGATTAAAAACTGGTACAATCAACATCAAAACTGGCAGCTTACATACAAAGGAATTTACTTTAAAAGATAAAATGTCAAATAACTCAGGAAACAGTTGTATCCAATTCTTCAAGAGTCCAGGTTCACTTAAGAGGTCTCCATGACCTCTGACCTAGCTTGGTAGATCCCGAGGAAACGAATCATTTGGCATACAGAAAAAGCAATGACATGCATATTATTCCAGATTTACTCTGAAGAGGGATGACACTGAGGTCATCATATAATCTAGGCCCTTAAACATTCAACTTGATTAATAGTCATAAAGACGTAAGAGATTATATGTGTTACTCCATCCTGGAGCGGACATCCTTCAGAAAACCTGCACCTTCAAAACAGTAAACTAATGATAGAGTATTTATGTAAACGCTGCTGTTTTGTTTTTAACCACATATTAAGTACTCTAATAAAAGCATTTAGATTATTTTCTCATTTTAGGCTAGCAGGTAAAACATTTCACAGTTTTGTATAGATGCCTGAATGTTGGCATTTAGTCTCAGAGAATTGTTGAAAAACAAAAGATCTCAAATAAGTTTTCAATTTAGGTTCTGGAAAAAACAAAGGAGATCATTGATAGCAACCCTAACCAGCCACTGATCGTGATGGAGATGGAGAGTGGAGCGTCTGCAAAGGTAACTCACATCTTCTCAAATTGGAAGAATTCTATAGTTTTAGTACCTTTGGTAAAAGTCTACATTTGTCTGTTTCCACAGGCTTTGAATGAGTCTCTCAAGATGCTGAAGACAAATTCACCACAGACTGCTGCTATGCTTTTCACTGTGGACAACGATGCAGGAAAAATTATCTGCTTGTGCCAAGTGCCTCAGGTAAATGGGGTCAGGAAAACATTATTCTGTAAGAGTTAGGCGGCTAGGGCTCTCTGCGGTTCTCACGTGGTCACTTACTAAAGCCAAGCAGATTTCTGATTAGTTAATACCTGGATGAGAGACTAAGTGGGAAAACTAGGGTGCAGTGGGTGCTCATCCTGTGGTCTTGTGTGGGTCCTAGTGCCCCAGTATAGTGATGGAGAATCAATACTGTCAAGGCTGTATTAGACTACTAAACTTGGGTGTGTGCGGCGAATGTGACATCATCGCGTGGTTGGCGGAAGTTCGCTTTGGATGCACGTGACATCATTTCGGCTGGTGGTGTACACGTTGCTTTTTGTAAGTTTGCACGTGGCTATAAGTATAAATCAGCCTTCAGTGAGAACCGTCCTTAAGATGAGATGTTAAGCCAAGTTCCTGAGTGCCCTTCGGAGAAAAAAAAGTAGGGGTGTGTCCCCAACTTCCTGGCCAAACTTGTCCTCTGGAGTCCACCATGGCCTCCTAACCATCCCTATATTATCTTATTGCCTTAATTACTCGTCTCCTCCACCAATAAGCCAGTGTGTTGTGTGGCGGGTTGCATCCTCCAGGTAGATACTCCACACTGGAGCTAGTGGAGGAGATCGCTCTCAAATCTATAATGCTCTTTTAGTGCTCAGAAAAGCACTGTATAAATGTATTGAATTGTTAAGATATCTGAGGAGCACGGTTTCTCAACCATGTTCCTTGAGGACCACCAACACTGCATGTGTTGGAGGTCTCCTTTGTCTGTCACACCCATTACAGGTTTTTCAGTCTCAGCTAATAAGCTCATGATCTGAATCAAGTGTGTTTGGTTAAGGAGACATGAAAAATGTGCAGAGCTGGTGGTCCTCCAGAAATGTGGTTGAGAAACACTGTCTTAAAGTATTGAGACAGTTCTTTAACAGGAATCATTCCTGCCTGCTGCAAAGGTTTTCATTAATTAAATTTTTTTTTAACTCAATATTTGCTTAGAGGGTTGTCAGGAACACAGTTTAACAAAAGAACTTGATCAAAAAAGTCTAGGTGCAAGTTAAAGAGCTAAAGCACACAATTTGTAAGAAATCAATACTTCTGTTCAGCGTTTATGCATTCAATTGATCAAAAGTGACATTGGACATTTAGGTTGGTTGGATTTAAAAATAAAAAAGCTGTGGTTGCACTTGCTCAGTTAGTGTGGTTCATTTGAAAAAGTGTGAACACCAAATAAGCAGAGCAATACTGCTGAGCCTGCTTATAAATGAATTCTGGTGTGGTTCGGCTGAAATATGAAAACAACAAGGAGATGGGACATGATGTCACAAGAGGACCAAAAAAGGACAGAATCCCCAAGCACATCTGTTCACACCTGTAAAGTTTTGTCTTTTATATTATATGTTGATAATAAATATATATTTTTGAGTAACAATTCAGCATTTTATAATTTCAGAAACATCATGCGACAATTTAAACTAAAAATGATGCCATCGCAGGAATAAATACTTTTAAAATACATTCGAGCAGAGAACAATAGAAAAAAAACTATCTAATGTATTCAAATGTAATTGTTTTTTTGTTTTCATATTTAATGCCCGATGTGTATGATTCTTCATCCCGTTTCCTCTGAAATAAGCAACCTCAGGGGTAGAATGGAATGCTACACACATTTAATGCTAGCTGACTTGCATGGTACTAGACAAATAAAAGCATGAGTATCCATGTAAAATCAGTTTTTTTTTTTTTTTCCTTTTTTCCCCTCCCAGGATGTTGCGAACCAGGGCTTAAAGGCCAGTGAGTGGGTTCAGGAAGTTTGCCCTCTGCTGGATGGAAAAGGAGGTGGTAAAGACATGTCCGCACAGGCCACGGGCAGAAACACACACTGCATACAGGAGGCTCTACAGCTGGCATCTGAGTTCGCCCGCCTCAAACTAGGTGAAAACTAAGAGCCAAGAGTTGAATTTAGTGTAGATGGGTAAAATCTGGAAAAAGGTCCTTAGTTTAGTCTTAATCCTCCTCCTGTCCTGTTCCAGCTCTGCCTGCTGGATTTTCAAACTGGACATTCCAGGCTGGAAAAATGTGAAAACTGTACAGAAATGTGTAATTTGTCAATTACGGATAGGACGGGAAATTATTAGACTCTCTTGGTTAACTGAGGCATTGCAGAGAGAAACATGAGTATATCAGCTGATCCATAAAACCGTCCTGACTCGCTGATGATAAAGCACATAGGACTGTGCATGCTTTCTGATTGGGTTCTTGCATTATGATTGGCAGCGTAATGCTGTTCTGCTAGCTAAAATCCTCCTCATGGTCACTTACATTTTTCTGAACATACTATAGGGAAAGAAAATCTTTGTCATTATCATTCTAGTACAAGTCTTTATCATGATTTTCCAGTACGGTTGTGGAATTGCTGGTCTGTCTCTTTAAAGAGGAGGGATGTCTTAAATGAATTTGTCAACTGTTAAACTTTCACTAGCTCCTCTAGCATCTGGTTTGGGGAAATGAGCCATCAGTCATCTGTCACATGAAATGTATCACCTGTTAACATAAATAAATAATAAATCGCAAAGATTTCAAATTCTTAAGTGACTTTCTATTGATTTGATTGTGATTTTTAAGTCACTCCTTATCATTATTTCATTATTAATTAAAGGGATAGTTCATCCAGAAATGACCCTTTAAGTCATACCATTAAGACATCCATTAACTGCCATAGGTTTTACATGTAAGAATTTGTACTATTTTGGACAAACATTACTAGTGGGTCGTCCTTGTACTATACATTCTGAGCTCAAAAGCAGAACATGCTTGCGTTGTAATTTCTATAAATGGAAGTACCAGACTTCCAGACAAATGCTCCAGTCAAGCTCAAACCCACAATTATAAGTTTGCACAATGGCTAGGGAAAATACAGAAATAAAGAGCTAAAGTTAGTCATTGCTTGGTGAGGGATTCAGACTGAGCTGACACAGGGCTGGCAACTTCACTGTACTTTACCGTTTTAAAGTGGTACCATTAAACATATTTGTATAATGTGATTAAAGGAACTGCATCCAAGCAGCTAAAAAAAAAAAAAAAAAACAATATATTTTACTATACCAACAATTTAATCTGTGGCTGAATTGCATCCTATATCACTGCATTTTCTACTTTTTGTTTGGATAACAATAAAAACAATAAAACTACGTTTGTTTTGCAAAATATATGCTGCCCAATGTAACTGTTCATATTAAAGGACTGGAAAACCGAATTAGTGAAGGTAATAGGTAAGCTGTACATTGTGTATAAAGGTTTAACATTCTAACATTAGCATTTAAAACAAAGAAGTAAAAATCAGCAGACAATTTGATTAACCCATTGCAATAGTTACTTTACAGTTACTTTTATCAAACCTACTCGTAGATTTCAAATTGATCATGTAGCACATTTATTGTCCAGCAACAAATATTTTAGTATAATTTAGTTACTGGGCTTCTGTGTTAATCTAGTTCACCCAAAAATGAAAACTGTGTCCGCCGCCTGTTGTTGAGATGTGTATTTTTGGGTAAAAAATTCAACTCAATGTTCAGTTATTCAAAGCCCTTATTACAGCTTGACACACCTTAAGAGCATTGGAATATGACATTTCTCCACCGCAGCTTTTGTCTTCCGCAATTATTCTGATTCGCTTAACACAAAATTAGCTTATATTAACATAAAACATCATTATTCCAAGATATCTTTTATGCAAATATATCAATATGTTGAAGAAAGTCACTTGGCTTCAGTTTGTTGTTCTCCTGACATGATTCTTGTCACCGCTGTGACCTGCTGCTGCTGTGCTCATCTGCTTCAACGTGGTACAAGTTGTGCGTTCAAAGACACAAAGACCAACAATGTTTCAACATATTTATTCCTCACGGTAGCATTAAAGATAAAAACAGTCCATAATTACACAAAGACTGAGGTTGTGAAAGGAAAGAAAGAGCACTGACCAATAATCACGATATCAACACTAATGAGAAGTTAATGAGAGCAAACACAGCGAGGATATGTACAGTCTGTGCTGAAGGATTCCTTCAGATGTAGAACAGGATTCAACATCATTCAAGTTGATAGTGGAGTCTGTTCTGCTCAAAATGAACCTTTCCAATTACTGTAGCCTCATTTTTATGCTTCATATCAGGGTTTTATGCTGCCATTTGATTTTAAATGGAAAATTAAGCTTTCAAAAAAACGTTAAGAAAACAAAGAGATGCATCACTCGCTCAACGTTTCTGTCTTGAAGATACAATCATGTGCATGATTGTGGAAAAAGCAGCAAAGAAAACGAAAAAGCAGTTATGTTTCACAGCCTCGGTAGTCTTCATCTCATTCAGTATTTCACAGCCTTGGCATCCAGCAAACAATTCACTAAAGATCATACGAAGTCCAAGAAAAAACTCTTAATGTGACAATAAGGATGCACAAAGACTGATAATTTAGTGCTAAGCACATTGGCAAGAGCATAAAGAAAACCGAGACAATTTGGAATTGATCTCTTCACGCAATTTGGCCAAAGATCATTTCAAATAGTGGTGGACATGATGTAGTCTTTCAGAAATTGCTTTGCGGCAGGCTACAATCCTCCCATGGCACAAAAACAAGACGAGAAACATTTCTCCTTGCCAACTAATACCATCCAGGATTAATAAATGCTTTTAAGATTAATACGAGAAGTTCACGAGCCAACTTATTTGCTTTAATCCAAAGACATAAATGTCGCACAACAGCAGCAACCAGAAACATAAATAAAAAACAGGTTTAGTCATGGGATAAATCTCTTTGGTGATGAGAGGGCAGCCATCCTACATATCCATGATATTAGAATTTCACTGTGAAATGCCCAATAATAATCCCTCAGCATAGGCTTAAATATAATAAAGCCACTGTAGCATTCGGTGTTGAATATTATTTCGGTATATGTCCCTCAAAAGACAATTACGCTTTACTGACGATGTATAAAAGCACTTAGTGTGCCACAGGTCTGGATTTTCAAAGGGTTCAAGAGACTTTTCCATTGAATACAAGTAGGTAGCTCTTAAAAATCAAGATTGGAGAAGGTTTTCAGGTGAGAGAGCTTTACCCACCCTGATCCCGAAGGCACGGCGCTTCAGCTTAGCTTAAAGTAGAACAGAGACGAGGATGGTGGCGCACAGGAGAAGCCGCGAATCATGTGTGGGTGGAGGACAGCTGGTGGGTAGACGATCCGTGCCCTATTTTAGAGCCCAGATTTGTGCGCGTGAATGTGTGTCAATAAATGCTCTGTAAGAAGACTAAAGGAACAATAGCATGTGTTTATGCGTCTTACAATGAGGTTAGCTGTGCTCTGGAGAGAGGACGTGTCCAGAAGCGAGGACAAGGCACGCAAGCATGTAACGTGTGTGTGTGTGTGTGCATTTACACACTGAAGTAGCTGATATGTTTACATTTTGAAAAAAACAACTACTGCACCCACCTGAAGGCCAAAGCAGAAAGCTACAGACCACTAAAAAAGGGACATCATGAGGAAAAAGACTGAGATAGGAGAAAAACAAACAGTTTTGATAGTTTTACAGGTCAACGGAAAGTTGCTCTAGGTAAACAAAGTCTTTGAAACTTTCTAGTAGTGGTGACTGCAAACAAGTAGGCTACCTCAAAAGTTCTTTGCTTATCTTTAAATGTTTGTTTATGCACAAACCTGCGTCGCAAAGAACTTACAATATTTGGCGAGTGAACGCAAACTTTCACTCAATATGTAGATATTTCGCAAGGCATTGATTTACAATTAGCAATAGCTTGCAAAATGTATCCCTTTGCCAGAATAACTCCATTGCTGCTCAAAATTGTTTTGTTCACTCTCAAAGCAAACAGAGTTTCTCAGGGGAATGCTAACATTTTGCAAGCCACTTCCAAACTTCTCAGCAGAACGAAAAATTTGCAAGATACAGCATTTCCCTCTCAACCTCATATTTTTTCCTAGCATGTCCCAATTAGGGGCTCTGCAGAAAGCACTAGGCATTCTTAATCTTTCTGCTTTCCTTCTAAACAATAAAATGTAATAAATTATACAAGAAAAACTATACCATAACCTTGATGTGAAATGACTGAACAGCAGCAAAGTAGTGTCTACATGCTTTCAAAAAAGAAAACTATCAATCAGCGATGTCCACCAATCTGCCAGCTAGTCTGTATCGTACGATGACGTCAGACTTCACAATCGAACACCTAACACTATTAGATTAAAAAGAGTAGTGTGCTGTAGACCAGTAATGAAGCTCTACCACTGTTCACAGTGCATCTCTAAAACAATCACCACGGTTTTATTAGCGTCACTTTAAACTGTACTCCAAATATACTGAATATATTGCTCAGGTGTGTTCATATTGGACTGTGTGTCAGTGGTTTTAGTTTCTGGTGTTGAGTATAAATGCTCCTCAGACCAGAGGAACGATCAGTGGTCAAATGTAATTAGCAAAAAACGAAGTTAAACAAAAAGCTGTTGCTGTGTGCTGTAACTGTTAGCATGATCATCTGAAACACGAACAACCAAAATTGCCCTTTAAGACAAAATAAAGCTCCATTTAACAGCACGACCTTAACTTCCCCTCAGCTACATACGTCCAGTCTAATTTCAACACTGTATTGGTAGTGAAACGTCCTACCACTATGGTCAAACTTTTAGTCAAAGGGACAGTTCATCCAATACCTACACTTCTGTCATTTATTCACCTTTTTGATACTCACATTTTTTGAACCCCATTGACTTTCACTGACAAAAACTGTTCAAATCTTCTAAATATCTTGGCGTTTTGCAGATTGATGCCAATCATACAGCTTTGTGAAAACAATGTCGAGTAAATGACAGATTTTCATTGTTTTTGGTTGAACTCTCACTTTAATGAATGACAGAGAACTACTATGATGTACTATGGTGACCGTTGGTCTCACTCATCTAGCTGGCCAATAGACTGACGGGAAAGAGTTCCTGCATCATTATTATTCAGCAAATGTCATAAATATGAGTTAATTCCATTCCCAGCACATAAACCTAACATGCTGTTTAGTGGTGAAATATTAGCGTTCCTTGCCAAGTCAAGTTCCTTGTCCTAGTTGAGGTAGGCCTGCAAGGAAAAACACATTTACTGGCATCTCGTCTCAAAACCACCACATCATGGGAAGATGATGCCCAGAATCCTGTCCACTCGGGACGACGTCGAATGGTAATAAGATCATGAAACATTACTTCTTGATCACGTTTAACAGGCACACTAAGTGTGTCAAGTGGATAATGGGTGGTTTAGTTAATGGTAGTCCATCAGTTGGTCCGTTTCTATGCACCTGGTGCCCAGATTCACTTTCCAGGAAAGACTGAGATCTTGCCAGCCTTGGCCAGCTTGTCAATGATCTGGGCCTCATAGTCGGCATCATGGACGCCGGTTTTGCGAAACTCTCCAGAATAGCGGTTCTGCTCCCAGTAGTGGTGCCAGTTTCCCCGACTGTCCGCCCCGAAACCGAATACATTCACCTGTGGAGACACATCAACAAACACATTCACCTTACTGTTAAAACTTAAGAGAAATCTAGACATAATAATAATAGTTCAGTACATGGACATATATATAACTCATTTATAGGTATATGTACAGACATATAATTTATAATTAAAAAATAAAAATTATGCAAAATTTTATGTATATTTATATTTCTTGACTGAGTGAAAAAAATAGTTTGTACAAAATGTTAATGAAATAATCTCATTTCACTAATTTGGCGTTTATTCAGTTCAAGAAAGCATTAAATGAATAGAAAGTTATTGTCACTTCTGTTCAAGGTAATCCTGAGAAACATATACTCAAATATTTATAGAACTATTAATAATGTTCAGGTCAAAAGGACACTAAAGTCTTACCTCATCACATACGTGTAGAGCAAAGAACAGCACGAGCATGCCGGTGGATGGGTAACGTCCATGATGACGTGTCCAGCGGTCATGAATATATTTGAAGAAAGCCGGGTTGAAGATCTGAACCTACAAGACATTATTTGACACATATGCAGATTTACAGCAGCACTGAGAAAAGTGATAAAGACCGAACGCGAGATTGATAGCGTTTTATTGTCTGCACTCAGACAATATAAATCTGTGAGAGACAGAAAGGAATATATTACCTTGTCTTTATCCACACGCAGAAACTGCTTCACTGGAGCGTAAGTACTGAGAGCGAGAATAAATTGGAGAGATAAAGTTAGATAAACTCTTCAACTTCTGGCATTTCTTCATCTTTCAGAAGAGCCTGTGAGATGAACCGCTGCTAAATTTTGAGTGTTTTTCAGTGAAGTGCAGAATGTTGTTGATAAAGCGCTGTGATGTGTGGCAGTGTTTGTGCTTTGAATGATGCATTGAGGGTACAGAACACTGCAGCGTGTTCATAGAAAATATATAAAGGTCTCACTGCAGTTTCTATGACAGTAAACTAAATTTACACAGTGACTGACAATCAATCAGATTATCATTAAATCCCAATCCCAATCACAATTTAAAAACAAAAGAGAAGTGCCATAGGACAAGTTGCGATTAAAAATGAATGAATACTAAATTAAAAGTAAAACATTAAAGTAAAAACGTCAAATATTCTAAATTAAAACAAAAAATAATTAGCTTCAAAACTGAAAATAATACTTTAAATTATTAAACAAAACAAATATAGATTAAGGTCCTGACAACCAATTTTTCATTAAATCCATATAGTGCAGAGGTGCCTAAACTCGGTCCTGCAAAGTTTAGTTCCAACCCCAATCAGACACACCTGAACCAGCAAATTAAGCTCTTACTAGGCTTTCTAGAAGCGTCCTTGCAGGTGTGTTGAGCAAGTTGGAGCTAAAATCTGCAGGACACCAGCCCACCAGGACAGAGTTTGGGCACCCTTCCCAGTGTCTGAAAACCGAACAGAACACAAATTTGCTGATGAAATGTAACATTCTTAAGATGTTTTTTTAACCAAGTTAGAGTGTCATGACCGATTATATTTCAATATAAGTAGAATTTTTAAGTTTTTTTTTAAGTTTTTAAAAATAAATGACTTAAAATAAACAAAATAAATCTAAATTTAAGTATTAACAAAAGTGTTATTAAATCCATCACTCTGTGCCTTAAATCTGAACTGATTTGGTAAAGGAAAAAATATGAAAATAAAATTTAAAGAAATACACAAATTAAATAACTTTAAAAAAAAAAATATATATATATATATATATCTATGCACAAATTAAAATCTGTTTAAATTGTGTTATTGCTCTTACAAGCGGATCTGTCCGGTGGAGAGGGCACTGGTGATCCACAGCAAGTCAAGAGTCTTGAAGGGCACCAGCACAAAGCTCACATTGGCCGCCAGGTTTTTGGCACTCTCTGGGTACATGAAGTGGTGTGTGGTACGGCTGCCGGCGTCCTCTTCATACCCAACAGTAGGGGCCAGATTCATCCTGAAAAACACACCGATTCAGCTCAATCAGACCATGAAAACACTCCCTCGCTTTTACTCAAACAAGCCTCATTACATTTCACTATTTTCCCCATGATGAACAAAGAGAACGTGCATTCAGGCTGCCACAGAGTAGCTTAAAAAAAAAGACAGAATTAAAGGTAAAAATGTTGTAAATAATGTTCATAAACCCTCAATGAATCAGCAGGAGCCGCAGGCATTCATTTAGTTTTGCTTGTAAAAACGAAAAATTGGACTCAAGCCATTTACTGAATTTTAGTATTTTACAAATTACCAAGGTTTTACCTAAAAATCTTTTTTTAAAGCAGCACTTTATAAGCTTTTGAGCTTAAAATAATGTCTCTAAAATGATATCAGTGGTAGAATAACTTTAAATTAGATGAATTCTGCTGCTGCGGCTATTAGATCTGTCCTGTCGCCTGAAATCACGCTTGCAACTTTGGGTGAGCGACCCGGTACACACAGCCTTGTCTATCCCTGCCAGCAGAACCATGGGTATGTATAGAAATGTCTACGAGTAGAAAAGATCTGCTTTAAGGCACGTCATATGATGTTTTCGTAGCCTAGGTGAAGTTAGCCAAAGCCTAACAGACAAAAATGATCTAATATAGAATCATCATCAACATCATGGCAGACCCACAAAAGAAACCTAAGAGGCTTTTGCTGGAGGAGGAAAAAGACAGATAGGACACGAGTATGAACATGAACTTGTATTGGATGGGTTTACACTGGATGGTGCGATCTTAAAAAGGCAACTGGCTGCCATGTGATGATATTTGTTGAACACAGTGTAGTGTAACACAGGTTATTTTACCTGTTCAGTGAACATGGTTTCCAAACGAGGTGTTAGATTACACTGGTTCTGTCAGGTTAGTCAAATGTATACAAGTGCAACGTAGACCGTAACAGGCGATTTCATTTAACCACAAGGAGGAGCTGCGAGAGAAACTTGTATATGGGCCCTTTTCAAAAGACCATTATGACTCGTTTAACGGTCATCAGCATCTTAAATCCTTCAACATTTTTAATATTTAGATTTTATGCATGTACATTTATATGTATAATATCATCTTTGCAAGATGCTTGTGCAAGGTGTTTCTAACGCTGCGTCTATGGGCAGGATAGTAAATTTGACATTTTCTGGCTGCCGTTATCAGTCTCACACAATATTTTCTTCCTTTTTCTGAAATCTTGTGAAATCGCTATCATTGAGTTTTTCTTTTAATATTTGAGCAAATAGGATTGTAAACAAAATTATTGTTGTACTCTCTTATTCACTGTTGTAAGTTCATTATCGCTTTAAAGTCTGTTTTAGGTGTTAGTAATAAAATGCTTGTTATAAAGTTATCTAAAAGCTACTGTGCTCCAAAAGTTTTTCACTTCTGCCAATAACAATTAATGACTGTTCATGACGTCACTGAGCACTTAGATCTTTCCGTTAGATCTTTTAACCAATAAAATGCTCTCTAGTATCTGATGTGTCCCGCCTCCTAAAAAGTCGTGACTGAAATTGGTCAATTATTCACATGTAACTGAGTGCACACACACACACACACAGACAGACAGACTCGTCAGCACAGAGCGGGTGACATGAACAAGTGGACACAGAACACAAAACATCAAAACCATTTGAATTATACAATGAATACTTGATTTTAAAAATGGAGAGCCTCAGCATTGCTATTGCCATGATGCAGATGCATTTTAGCTCAACATTCACTCAATGCAGAAGTAAAAAAAAATTGGGCTTTGGGCTAGTATACAGTGTATACAGTAAACTAAATGTTATTGCCTATTTTTATAAACTGGGAGGGGCTACTCAATATGTCAAACCCTTTGTGTTTACTTCAAACAATTACACATTTACATTTAAACAATTACAACAAAGCTGCACATTTCAAGGCATTTCAGGGCAAATGTTCTTCCGAAGAAATAATAAGAATAAAATCGCCTACATCTTTGATGGCCCAAGTAAATTAACAGCAACTGTTCATTTTTGGGTGAACAACCTCTTTAAGAGAGTGAGATGATGGAGAGGCTGTGGAGGAGACAGTAAGGCAGACAGACAGAGCCGCTGTCTATTCAGGAGACACGTCTGATGCTCCGATGGACGTCTCCCATTTCACAGCTCATGTCCTCTGAACAAAACACTCTGATTAGGAAAAACCATCTCATTCTCTTATCTGCATTCATTCAAATTCACAGAAATGCCAAGGTTTCGCAATCTGTAGAAGCTCGGGATTTAAAACAGCTTGAGATGTAATAGTCCTAGAGACTTTAATGCTAAACAACAAATGTACACGTCCGCTTATCTTGTCCTTTATCTTCTTAAGTCTCAAAGCCAAAGAGATGATCAAATCTCTGTTGTTTTTCTTCTTATATCATCAGAAACAAAAGCCAAAGGAAGTGGCTTAAACTGGAAACCTCAATAATCTCTCTCTCACACACATACAAAGAGGTTGTTTTATAAAATGAGACTGCAAGGAAGTTCTGGCATTTTATGTAGTAGAAAAGTCATTAGTAATGGTGATAATGTACATTCAGCAAAAGCACAAAGGTCTTGCATGGTTTATTTTGCTTATTGCACAACTTTTACCTACATGTGTAAATAACACACACACACACACACACACACACACACACACACACACACACACACACATATATATATATATATATATATATAAATACTGCATTAAAATGAGCCCTAATATTTTGTTAGCTCACTAAACCCAAGGTTTCCATTAAGAAAGATGACGCTAATAATTTCAAACTATACAAATCTTTAGTGAAACTGTACAATCATAGCATTTTTATTATAGGGATAAGAGACATTGATTTAACATATTATCCATTTGTTATATTATAAAAGCATAATAATGTTTAAAAGAATGTAAAATATTACAATACTATTAAAGGGATGGATCCTTTGTGCAAATGTTGGAAATGTTGACTTCCATATTATTAGTATAGTGTAATTTATTCCTACTATGGTTGTTTAAATGGATACATTTCTTCAAAATATCATTTTGTGTCCAACAAGAAACAAGGACACTCAGCAAACAGTGAGCAAATGATCATTTTTTACATGCAGTATCCCTTTAATACTTCACTTAAAGTCCTTCATTTTCAATAGATTCAAGTTGGCAGCAGCTGTGTTTGTATGAAACCGAGAACAAGTCTGTGATTCCCAGATAACCAGATTAAATAATTGTGCACAAAATATTGATTTGAGATCTAATATTTTTATTAGCTCAGCACAGCTTATTCAAAAAAAAAAAAATTAGCTAGTAAGCATATAGCGCAGACTGTGGTTAATCCGATGAGTGGGTGTTATCCGTTTTTATTGGCTGTTATCAGGGAATAACACACTTTGGGATGCAGCAAGTGACCAATCAGAATCAAGTATTCCAGTAAGTTTTACGATGTGGCCTGACATTTAAACCGTGGCCTGGCTTTCTCACCAGCACTAAAATAAAATGAGTTCAAACTAAATCTATTAAATGAATAATAAATGAATATTACATGTATTATTTTGAATACATTAAATATAAAAATGTAATTAATTTCATTTATTTTTCTTAAAGCAAAAAAGGTAGTGATAACCTTTACATTTTCTTATTCCGGTGTAAAACTGAACAGAAGAAATTACTTATTTGTTCGATGACCTTTTTATACCATGTTAGAGTGGGATGACTGAGTAAAATAAAATGTAAATAATTAATAATATTAATAATAATAATAATAATAAAATTTCAAATCTACAATAAAAAAAACCCTGTATTTAACCTACAATTTTTTAAATTAAACTTAAAGTGTCTGAATAATTACTTTACTAGAGGCATGTTAAACTCATGTTGTTTTGTAGACTGACATACTATGACAGACTGTGGTTAAAATAAATAAGAAAATAAAGTTTTAAATGCAAACAGTGTTATTTACAGCTAGTAGTTTTAGTATAGTTGATGCATTCATTTTGAACACAGCATGAGGTTTCTCACCTACACTAATAATAAAATAAAGATAATAAAAGTTATTCTCACTCAAAATTCACAGCGAAAATGCGTCAATGAAATCAGAAAGGATTTCCAAGCACTGTTTATTTCACCATGCAAGCTTATATGAGGCAATAAACAGCTAAAGCAAACTCATCTGACTGATGCGAGAAGCTCAGACTATCTCTTAAACGGTATCAAAAAAATGAAAGCAGACAGTAGTTAAACAAATAAAGCGTTGAGGAGACAGCTGCTGTAGGGCAGAGGAAAGATGGATACGGAGGAGGACCGGATTAATTTAAGATTTCAGAGCTGAATCAATAAAGGCTCTACTGAAATAGCACCTCAATTTATACCTCCGTCTCGCTCAGCCTCTCCGTCTCTCTGATCTCTACTAAACACACGCTGCTCCGCCACGTCTCCCCCAGGCCATTATTTTACTCTTTTTCTTTAAGCAGCAATACGCACATGCTGCCCTTTTCTATGTTCACTCGACTGAAACCTGCAGTTGCAAATGTCAATCCACCATAACTGGCTGTGCTCAGTCTCCCAGAAAACAGGACTATTATCACAAGCTACAACTAAGATGAATGTGCCTTACATATGAAATAAATAAAACTGTAAATATAAATGTGTGATGTGCTTTTATCACACTGCAAAAATGCTTTTCTTACATAGACTTTGTATTATGTCTAGTCCAAATATCTTACAATAATCTTAACAGTTCTTAAATTAACAAGCATTTTCTAGAAAATTTTTTTTCCTTAAAACAAGCTAAATAATCTTGTTTTTACTTTTAATTTAAGATTATTTTGATTGTTTTAAGAAAAATAAAATTCTTAAAACAAGACAATATGTTTTGCTTGTCTAGAAAATGCTTCTTGATTTAAGAATTGTTAGAAATAGAAATAAAAATAATAAGAAATAGCTTTTTTATTGGCAGAACTTCTGGTTCTTTAAAAAGTGAAGTATGTATTTATAAAAAAATGTCAGATTATATGTTGTTAGAAATCTTCTTAACCAGCTGGTAATAAATATATTTGTAGGATTATTTCCACTGAAATATTTAACACCATTGGCATGCTTTAAACTCATTGTTCTAATTCAATCAGTGGTAAATTTTTGTCTGAACATTTGGTTTGTTAAACCAAATTGAAAGAAGGGTAGAGTTAAAGCATATTCACCCAAAACTATTTAGCTTATTATGCTTAGTAAACATTTTAGGTGAAGTGGTGATCATTTCACTTCAAAAGAGTTCAATGTACCACCAGGAGTCACATATTTTAATTTAGTTTAGCTTGACAGTATATATTTTAGTAATTTTTAACAAAGTACCACTAACCACTGACTTGCATTTTGTTAATCTTATTTTATCTTAAACAAAACACAATCATTCCCCTAATCGTATTTGTGTAGTTAAAAATCTTTCTTTCCCTACTTCTTTTCCCAGTGGCATTTCAAGACTCACCTCATGATGAAGTCGTGGCCATCAATCACTGGACCGTAACCAGCCCCGCGGAGGTTGCCTGAATTGCCCACAACGGCGCAGCGCAAGCAGCGAGCAGGGTCCCACGAACCGTACGGGGAACGGCCTGGAATGACCTGGAACAGCCTCTGCAGAACTTGCTGGATGTTGTGGGGTTTAAATTGAGGCTGCAACATCTGTACAAGGCCCAGAGGAAAGAGGTGAGAGGCAAAGAAAGAAACCAACATAAGGTTGGGCAGTTTTCTTTTAACTTCAAACCATCTGCACACCTGCCTGTGCGCACATGCATACTAAAATAAACATCCAGGCAGCCAATTAGCCACTGAAGCCCTCTGCTCTGACGAATGAAAAGAAAAAAAACACACACACAAAGATCCTACAAAAAAAGTTCTGACAACCAAGTACAGACCTACAATCTTTCTTTTTGCTGACATCCCTCCATGACATGGCTTCTTTCCAACCAAACCTCATTCTCTCTCTCATTCTCCATTTTCTCTCCCTCTCTTCTTCTCCTGCTCATTGTCCCTGATGCCAGTAATTGGCAGAGTTTACTACGTCTCCACTGGACCTAATAATCCTTGGCAGATGTTTTCTGGATGCAGATGCCAGCCACTGATTTTACTCCGAGTCCATCCAAATGACTGAAGACTTTGTGCTTAATAGAGTGTTACAGGGATGATGTTAAAGCCCCGAAGACTATTTCACCACTGGTTTCCCTTGAGATTTTCCTTAGGGGTTTTATATGGGGTTTTTTTCCATAGTAAAATAAGATCTGTGGTAGGGCTGCACGATACTGGAAAATATGTGATATTATTGTTGAGTATTGCAATACTCAATGTGTCACGACATAACATTTCCCTAGAAAAATGCTATTTTTATTAGCTATGTTTTAAAATCATTTAATGATATTAAAATAAAGAGGTCAAATATATTTTTCCAGCATAAATTCATTTGAATTCAGACTACAAAACCATGTCAATGTGCAAACATTTAGTCTTTAAAACATTATGAATGAGTGAAAACTAGCAGATATTCGGACCGTGATTTGCTGTGGTCACTTTCCTCTCTTTTATTGACACCAACCATTAGTATTTATTTTCAGCTCTGGGTTCCCATTTGGGCCACTCCAGCCAATAGCAGAACAGCACCGACTGGAGGGTGGGGATACAGAGAGTAAGGTCAAAATTAGATAAACCACCAATACATAAATGTAATTCATCACACATGGCTGCAATACATATTGCCTACACTATTATCACAATAACCATCATTTTGCATTATATTGTGCAGCCCTAATCTGTGGTAAAGGTAACTTGACAATACTTCAATATTGTACTCTATAATCAAAACTGCACATGCTCAAAACCTTCTGCAACCCCACATATTTATCAAGTTACTTATTTGTGTGTAATCTATGTTGCAAAATGATCAAGTTGTGTTTACCTCAGACCTTTTCACTCATAAACTGAAAAACCCTACTCTAAAAACCCATAAGAACATCTCAGGAAAATTAAGTGGTGAATCAGAGTTTTGGCATCATCCCTGCAACATTATACAAGTCGCAGCTATCAACAGATAAAATGATGCATACATCACCATTTAAAAGTTTGTAGTAAGGCATCACAGTAATATATATTTTCAGCATGGATGCATAAAAGACTGACAGTGAAGATTTATTTAAAAACTCTTCAAAATAAATTCTGTTCTTTTGGACTTCTTATGGGGCCTCACAGTGGCGCAGTGGGTAGCACATTCGCCTCACAGCAAGAAGGTCGCTGGTTCGAGCCTCAGCTGGGTCAGTTGGCGTTTCTGTGTGGAGTTTGCATGTTCTCCCTGTGTTGGCGTGGGTTTCCTCCGGGTGCTCCGGTTTTCCCCACAAGTCCAAAGACATGCGGTATAGGTGAATTGGAAAAGCTAAATTGTACATAGTGTATGAGTGTGAAAGGGTGTGTATAGATGTTTCCCAGAGATGGGTTGCAGCTGGAAGGGCATCCGCTGCGTAAAACATATGCTGGATAAGTTGGCAGTTCATTCCGCTGTGGCGACCCCAGATTAATAAAGGGACTAAGCCGAAATGAAAATGAACGAATGAATGAATGGACTTCTTATTTACCAAAGAACCCAGAAAAAAATATATATGATGCAGCACAAGCATTTTCAACACTGATAGTAATAAATGCAACTGACAACCAAATCAGCATATTAAACTGATTTCTGAAGGATCATGTGACACTGAAAACAATAATGACTGATGAATATTCAGGTGTATGCCATGGCATAAATTTGTTTTAAAATACGCACTGTCTTCCAAATTATCATGCAAAAGGCATATTAGTAGAATTTATGCTAAATCAATCTCAGACAGCTTTATTAAAAGTTTGGCAAGACTTCTTAGATAATAAAAACCTACTTAAAGAGGTTGTTCCACATTATCAAGTCACAGGAGAGAAAGAAAGATTTTAATACAATTTGTTATACAATTCATTTGTTCTGACAGAAACTTTTCTGAAGACTTTACTGACCAATTTCCTCTTTTCTCCAATTCACTCACAATTTTGTTGTGTTTAATATACTATATTCGGCTTTCACTTAATCTTTGTTTTCAGGCCTTTTGCAAGACATTGCACCATTTCCTGCTCTTCATATTCAGAAATCTTCTTCCTCCCCATATTGCGTGAGATTTGCCCTAATTTAAAAACCTCCTGTTGTATGACTGAAATTGATAATAGATATCTTAAAAATACTAAGTACTAGGTACTAAGTACTAAAGTACTAAGTTTATTGTACTGAAATGCTAATTGCTTAATACAGAAAGCAGTGTATTAACATTTGTATGTAATATTTGATCAAATAAAATTCAGCCTTAAGGAGCATAATGTAGTATAATATGGAGTGTATCTTACTCCAAATTTTGAATGGTAGTTTATGGTAAAAATCTTAATCTGTAAAATGGGGTTGGGCAAAAAAGTGAAGTTTAATTTAAATTTGGAGTAATTAGGTCCAATCTGAAATCTAGTTAAGTACTGCCAAAACTGTTATTCTAACTGGTGAGTAAGCATTTATATAAGAGCCTGTCACGCCATGTTTTGAAATACAGGCATGACGTTCATATCTAGATAATGTAAAATTCAGTAGTTTAAGGGAAGGCATTTTCCCAACCCACAACCCGAAATCTGGCTCCTTTTGCTTAATGCAGTCTGGCACTCTCCATGCTTTTAATTTACTCTGCACAAGTATTACAGATTTACACTTTTCAGCTGACACACACTTTTTTCAGACATTACTCAATGTTCCCTTTAATTAAAATGCCTTCTTTCCTTCTTGTCATTCAAACTAGATGTGTATGCACAATTAAAGAGCACAAACTTCACTTCTGAAGGAGAGTAACAACAAAATTACGTATCTTTTAATTAACACAGCAGAACTTCATTGACTATTTTTTTTTTATTCTTAATGCAATAGGTCAAAAAACCCATCCAACACAGTCTAGCACATCAAATAATTGCATTCGTAATGCTAAAAGCAACAGTGAGTAACTGTACGATCACTTACCACCCACCAGTAGTACACGTCTGAAGGCAGCTGGATGTTGTCCCGAATCCACACAGGCGAAATGTCTGGGTCATAGTTCTCGTCGAACCAGTCGGAAACGCCAGGGTCGCCCACGCACCGAGAGCAGGCACACGTTTTCTGCTGAGCACTCTCGGCTGGGATCACCCTATGAGAACCTGCATAACTAGGCACCAGCTTAACACGGTGCGACTCTTCCCATCCCGGGGGTTCCAAGTAAGGCAGGCCGGCTCCCCCTCTCAGCGAGAAGGAGAAGAAGAGCGAGGTGAGGAACAGAAGGGCCAGGGATCCCAACACCACGCAGAAGCGCAGCGAGCATCGCTTGCCCCCACGTTCTCCTGCTGGCGCTCCAGCTGCGACTCCGACAGGCACCCAGGGCCTCAATTCAGCCATCCTTTGAGCTCGTGCCCATGCAGCCCAACCCCATCCTAAGCGTCCCTCTCGCTGCGGAGGCACAGACGGCATGCGCCCGCCCCACTGCCATGAACCGGCCCCTGCCACTGTGCCCAACCTGAACTCAGTACTACTTGGCGTACTGAGCGACACAGGCTTTAAACCCAAAATTGTGTGAATCTTCCAAAACGGTGCGCCTGCGAACTGCCACAGCCGTTCTCCCGTCTTTCAGTCTTCTCTTTCAGTGTGTCACTGCTGCCGTGAAGCTTTTTACAGCTATTTATTTTCACTTTCTTCCCCCTACACTATGGGATCTCCTCCAGCTCCCTCTTTCACGCTTTGAACTGTCTGTACAGCAATGGTTCAAACACGTACCAGTCTTTCGCCTCCGCTTGTAGGCGTCTGTGTGTGTGTGATCGGCTCTATTCTCCCTGCAGTGACAGTTGGAGGAAAAGCCCCCTCTGTGGTTTTGACATCTCAGTGCCAGACAAGCTAGGCTGTCATCCGTGTCTGTTCCATTACAGTCCTCTAGGAGCCCAAGTTTGTCGCTGTAATCTGGTTTGTCTGTACACTCAGTCTAGCGACCCGATATGCCAAACTTCACAGCCAGAGGAGGGAACGGGTGGAGTTTTCTGACAGACTTGTAATGAAGCTCTTTTGCAGACATCTTGAAAAGCTTTACATTCTACAATGCTCTCCAAACTATTTTCATTTCCATCATTCTGCTTTAGCCGAGTATCCTGTGATTTACTTTTAGAGTAGAGACAAGCACTTGTATATCTGTCTTTAATGTTTCTTCAATGAAAGCTGCTTGGAGATTCAACTGTGACGAACCTCCAACTGTCTAGAAAATGGCACTGGGATCTGAACATTCCAATCTAGATAAGAACTTTAGGATGTGGTTTGATCATTTTAAAGCCTCTTCAATTCAGTGGATAATAAAAATCAATTAAATCTAAACCGGGGGAAAAGATGTCAACAAAGATGATTAAAGGAATCTAATGTTTCAACTACAAAAAGCGAATTGAAAAAAAAAAAAAATCCAACATGACATCTGTCTAGCAGCAAAGAGGAGTTGAGTGCGTGTGAATGCGCGTTTCGTCGCAGGACTCGCCTGCCAATTTCACGATGACAGCTCTTAACAGAATTGGTGAGGTGGAAAACTCGGATTTCAACAAGGCAATGTGCCCTGACCTGCTGTTGTCCTGTAATCTCCAAATCTATAATCTCTGGGATGCTGCTGCCACACCTGTGCGAGCTCTCTTTTCCTCTGCCAGTTTGCTGCCAGAGAAAACCCGTCAGTCAGAGAGGGTGCCGTGCATCAGGATCATAGTGAAATCCAGATGTTGGTGTCTACAGCTGCTCTTTTTGATTTAGGGCGACCTTCCAGACTACAGGAAAACAAACACAGACAGACAAGTGCAATATTATGTACTGCAAATAAAGACAGTGATGTCATTCACAGTGTCATTTTTATAAGCAATTTTTCCCCACTTATGTAGATTTGTTTAGTATGGACCTTTTTTTCTCATATTCAAATCTTCCAAAAAACTGTCAAAAGGCACAGAATTTTGGCATGCGGGATTAAAAAAATATTTCGCACTCGTACATGCCAAAATGTGTTGCGCTCATTTTGGAGTAAGTTTTTTCCATGACTTAAACTGCAAAAAAGGTTTAAATTGTTATGTAGTAGAGGGCAGACATATAAGACCCAATAAATACATTTTTATTGGAAAATGTTTTTTTTTTTTCAAAACAAAACAAAAAATCATAAGACAAAAGTTATGGCAAAATAAATATGAAAAAGCCTTTTTGTCCGTCTTCAATTTCTAACATTGACTATGTGATGCCTTTTGTTTAAAAAAATTTAAGTTTCAATCAAAGCACAAGATCAGATCAGGAGAAATTGCAACATCCAAGAAATTCTGCCATTCGTATTTTTATTCCAATTTCACCAGATAATATAGTTTGCATCCAAAAACATTGTATTTAATATAAGCATCTTTTTACAAGTGGTCTCAGACTTTTAGATGTCATTATGAAACAAAAAACAACAACAAATAAAGCAGCTCAGCAATATACATCAGAAATCACTAGCTTTCCAAAGGAATGACAAACTCATTTTACATGTGTCAATTTTCATAATTCTGTCTTTCGATCCTTTCACCCCCTTGTTCCCAGTTCTTCATTTTCATCATCTTCACCAATATCAGTCCCTCACATACAATTTTGTGAAGGCACCACACTTAAAGTGTTTCTATCTTTGGGTCTCTCTTGTGACCGCCGATTTCTGTAGAACTCTCTATAGAGCATCTGCTGAGCTAAATTATCAAAGCTGAATATGTGGAGCAAGAGCAAGGCATCAGTGCAGGCACCACATGAGGACATGAAGTTCACAGCTATTATCACAAAATAAAGACAAGCGGCGTGTGCATGCTTTGAGACAGGTTAATCTGAGTGCATGTCTGAGAGAAGTACTCACACAACCATGTATAGTTTTGACAGCAGAAGCAATTCAGTAACGTATTAAACATATAAAAGTGTTGCCAAGAGTTCAATCATGGATTTAGAGGAGGATATCGACATATCAAACAAACAGGTGGCTCGTGCTGCTTTCACTGTGGCTGCCGCAGATTAAATCACGCGATTGTGATTGCATGCGTGGGTGAGCCGCTCGAGATCACATAATACTCTCTCCCCTTCCATTCCAATTAGAAAAATGAATTTCAGATTTCATTTTCTCCAGGCAGCTGTAAATGCCCGCATCTTTGATTGAGACGTGCTCATCCTTAAAGCCGCTACTTCTTTTCAGACGCCCACAATATGAGAGAAACTGCGAAAGAGCCTGCAGGCGCAGTAATTTAACGTTTCTAAAGCAATTCCTGTTTGATAATGTTTTTTTCCCCCTTTTCAACAAGCTTTCGCGTAGCTGGTCGTTTTTCTTACCAGAAGTCTCTGAAATCTGGTGATGAGACAGGAGCGTGATGGGTTTGGCGTTCTGAAAGACGTCGGTAACGCGCCATGATTTGCTTGCTTGTTTATGTGCGCATGTGCTAACTTTTCGATCTTCTCCTTTTTGTACAAATACAGTAAAAAGTTAACAGTTTGCTTGATAAAACGTCCATATTGAGTAGATGAGTTTAGTATGCGAATTATTCCGTGACATTCGACGTTTTAAGATCGTTCAGTAGGCCTAGGTGTTGAGGGCTTTAGGCAGTTAATAGATTAGAGAAGGCTTATGAGACAATGGACCACAAAACCAGTCATAAATCCTTTTTTTATTATTGAAATGTATACATATAAATCTGAATAAATAAACTTTCCATTGTATACTTTGTTAGGATAAGACAATATTTGACCAATATACAATATTTGAGTATCTCAGGGTCAAAAAATACCTACGGCCTACTGAAAAATCCCCATTAAAGTTGTCTTTAAAGTGCTTAACAATGCATATTAATAATCAGAAAGTTCTTATATATTTACAGTAGGAAATTAACCAAAAAAAAAATTCATGGATGATCTTTAGCTTATATTCTAATCATTTTTGACATCAAAGGAAAATAGGATCATTTTGACTCATACTTGTATTTTTGGCTATTGCCATAAAATAGGCCTATACCTGTGCAACATGAGACTGGATTTGTAGTCATATTTTTCAAATGTTTAAATTGATCACAATAAATTAAGCAGCTTTGCTGATTACGTAAAGGTAACTCTTGAAGGCCAGAAAACCTCTAGTAATTTCTCTAACACGTACACGTAAAATGTTGTGGTTACTGAAAAGTTTTTTGAAAGAAAAATGAATATTAATTGGTTTATTAAAATGAATTAAACACAGAATAAAAAAATCTGTAAATTGTTGGTATTTTAATATTAATGATTCATCAACAGTAATTGCATCACACTGATTGCACTTACATGATTTTACACCATTGAATTATTATATCTCATATATATTATTATATCTCCGAACGTCCGCGTCCCATTTCTTCTAAACTCAGAAGTCAAATTGTGAGAATGCTCATGAAAATATGAGAAGTTAAAATAAAAAAGGCAAGATACGAACTCATTGTGATGTAAAGGGTTGCAAGAACCTTTTTATTGTTTTAACCTGTAGCAGAATCAAACTTCCATACTTACGTTCCATTTCTGTAACATAAAAACAGCAATAAAGAGCAGTTTCAAATTCACCACAAGCGTATAAGTTTGACAAACTTCCTTAGCACCATCTTAAAAAAGAAAAAGTATGAAAGTCAACACACCACACATAAGCTATAAATTCTCAAATGAAAGGCGAAATCCTCTTAAAGCTGAATTATGCTCCCAGTCTATTCAATTCATGCTTCATTTTCTAGCCAAGCATCATTTCTTTCTATCCCCATCCAATATCTCTCTTCTCATTTATGGAGCCATCAGTTGCTAACAAACAACAGGCAGCCGATGTTTGTAACCTTTTTCCCCGCTTTTGGTCAACAAATCTGAGCACAGCCATAACAACATTTTCTATCATGCATGTCAACATAATTAACACTTATATATTCCTGCTTCAAAATCAGACGGAGAACACAACCACCAAATTCTCTCTTCTTTTCCCCTCTCCAGCCTCATACGCAGGTATTGCAGACAAAAGCATACACTGACCTGAGCTTACTCTTTCCTTTACCCCTCTCTTTTGTTGTTCAGCCGCTTTTAGTGGGTCTTGACCAATGTGCCTGCTCAGCAAGGGTGAGCCGAACACTGTAGAGTGGGTGTCTGAGTTGCCTTGGCAACAAAACCTCACAGCTGGCTGCAATGGAAATGTAATTGAAAGCGAAGAGCAGACATTCACATACTGGGTGGGCTCGAATGTGCTCCGACTCGCCGCTGGACAGGTTGTTCTTATATATTCAGCAGTCGATGGCTTTAATTTAGGTAAAACACTGCAGGCAAAGATGCTGCTCTTTATGCACCTGTCAGAACATTTTTGCCTTTTATCACATCGTTTTCCCCCAGTGTATTATAAAAGATGAAAACAACAAAATACACTTTTGTCACATTTTATCAATTCGGGTATGTAGAAGTAAGTTGCAATATATTTTAAATATTTTCTCAAAATTGAATTTTTCTCCTGAGTCTTAAATCTCAGTGGCACATGCACCAAACTTCTTTTTTCTTCATATCTGTTTTCTGAAAGTTTTTGCAAAGAAGTATGTTTCTATATAATATTTACATTGACAAAATATTGTGCTTTTTTTTTTTTTTTTTTACAATGTTTTATGAATTATGGAGTGATAAAGATAATTTTTTTTAAGTAAAAAGGTTATGTATAAACCTTTGACTCTAATATGACATAAAATTGAAACCTGAAATTTTTAAGGTGGTAAATTTTCAGATTTTTGAAAAGCACATTTGATTAAAAAATGTCTCATTTGCATATTTAAAAATAACTTTTTAGAATAGGTGTAATACAAACGTTTTAATTAACTGGTGAAGTCAAAATGATTAGAGCCAATATTATTAACCCTCTTAAGCAATATTTATTTTTGATTGGGTACAGAACAAAACATGGTTATACAATGACTTGCCTAATTACCCTAACTTGCCTAGTTAATCTAATTAACCTAGTTAAGCCTTTAAATTACACTTCTTGAAAAATATATAGTAAAATATTATACTGTCATCATGCCAAAGATAAAAGAAATCAGTTATTAGAAATTAGTTATTATGTTTATAAATGTGTTGAAAAAATCTTCTCTCCATTAAACAGAAATTGGGGAAAAAATACACAGGATGGCTAATAATTCTGACTTCAACTGTATATTGATAACTATGGGAAAAATCGATGCCTATCAGTGACTCTAGGGTTAACATACTAACAAAACATGCCCTCTCTCTCGAATGAGGATTAATCAAATCATAAAACAGTAATTTTCAACGGCTTGGCTCTAAGGCTTAATCTAATTTCATGTTTAATGGATTAAACCCTTTTAAAGCTGGATAGATTATTGCTTGTTAGGCATCTCTTGGGGAAAATGTGTGAATATTGTGTCTTTTTTCCATTTAAAAGCAGTCTGTATTTATCATTTAACTATTTTAATCAACATTTTCTTCCTAGGTGATCTGGTGTCAGCGGAATGTCTTTTTACCCCTCACTCAGACGCCTTCGTTCAATCATTCTTTGTTCAATCGACTTTCTGAAGCTGGAGGAATTGCATTTCATTCCCGAAAATGTGGCCTAATAATAAATGGGCCATCGTGCTGACCGCTTTTAGTGCTAGTGTGCGTCATCATCAGTAACAAAGCCATTCTTCAGATGCAAAAATGAGTTCATGACTCTAGTTTCCAGAGATCACAATACTGAGCTTAATTTAAAGAAGCTTTGGGCAATGAAACTTTATGTCCAGCTTTTGCATCAGCGGTTTGATGTATCATGATGTTTTCATCATAAAAAAGGTATATTTTTAAAGTAATATAAAGTTATTTTTGATCCCTTTAGATAGCCTGTTGACTGTAAGCATCTTTGTAAATGCATACATACTCCCATGATTAGAAAATTAATACGATTTTTTACTTAATATCTGCTAATGTTTTCATTCAACAGGTTGGGTGATATGGCCAAAATCATTATCACATGGTCAAAATGTATTTCAATATTAATTTAGCGGTGGCACGGTGGCTCAGTGGTTAGCACTGTCGTCTCACAGCAAGAAGGTCGCTGGGCTAGTTGCCGTTTCTGTGTGGAGTTTGCATGTTCTCCCGGTGTTCGCGTGGGTTTCCTCCGGGTGCTCCGGTTTCCCCTACAGTCCAAAGACATGCAGTATAAGTGAATTGAATAAACTAAATTGGCCGTAGTATACGAGTGTTTGTGTGAATGTGAGAGTATATGGGTGTTTCCCAGTACTGGGTTGCGGCAACAAGGGCATTCACTGCGTAAAACATATGCCGGAATAGTTGGCGGTTCATTCTGCTGTGGTGACCCCTGACAAATAAGGGACTAAGCTGAAGGAAAATGAATAAATGATAGAATGAATATTAATTTACAATTAATGGGGACGAAAATGCTATGTTTGTTAGACCTTGATAATTAATGTAAAAATAATTAGCTTGTTTACAATTAAACTCCACATTATAAGCTTCCTTTTAATTAAGAACCCTATTAAATAACTTTTTCCTCAAACAATAGGGGTTTTCTTTTTTCTGGATTCTGTGTTGATTTTATACAAATATATCATCCAATTTTTAATCAGTCTTTTAAAATGTAATTAATGTAAAACAATTAATTACCAACAACAACAAAGACATTTTAAATTTTGTACAAATATTTTGCATGTTTGTATGAGTTTTGCTACAGGTTTATTTCTATATTATTTCTTATACAATATAGTGTTTTAAACTGCCAAAACATGTAAACATGTACAACATTAAAAGTTGTTGGAGCAAAGATCATAATGCAATTATGCCCCATAATGCAATTCAAAAACATAAATAAATGGAAAACACTTGTGAATCACAAACTGCAGGAAAATATAATCGATTATTTAAAAATATATTAAAAAATAATATATTATTTACTTAATATCTGCTAATATTTTCACTTAACAGGTTGGGCGATGGGCCACACGGTGGCCCCACACAGCCAGCAAGAAGGTCGCTGGTTCGAGCCTCGGCTGGGTCAGTTGGCATTTCTGTGTGGAGTTTGCATGTTCTCCCCGTGTTCACGTGGGTTTCCTCCGGGTGCTCCGGTTTCCCCCACAAGTCCAAAGACATGCGGTACAGGTGAATTAGGTAAGCTAAGTTGTCCGTAGTGTATGTGTGTGAATGGGTGTGTATGGGTATGTATGTATTTCAATATTAATTTACTGGCAGGACGGTGGTTCAGTGGTTCTGTGTAGAGTTTGCATGTTCTAACAGAGTTTGCTTCAAAAGTTGTTGGAGCAAAGATCAGCGCCCATAATGCAAACATAAATAAATGGAAAACACAAAATGCAGGAAACTGAGGTTCCAAAACACTTCCTTGGAACATAATGGATTTTTTCTTCAGTGTAGCCTTACTGCTGCTGACCTCAACTTATTCAACTAACTTTAATCTAGTACTCTACTAATATGCTGATCAGATTTAGTTGACATATTGCTACAAAGTTCTGTTTAGACAGCAGTGTATCTAAAAAGAATTATCAAAAAACAGTAATGTCCATTCACTACAACCCCTTACAATTTAAGCCTCAAACCAGCTAAAAGATGGAAAACAAGTCAAATATCTTTAGTCAAATCCAACTTTGATCTTCATTTTATGTAACCTTCAGCTTCAGTCCTGTTTATTTCCCATTCTGCCTCTCAGAAAACACTGGAGATCACAATTTTATTTAATTCCTTTGCCTTTTGGTCATTTTTTTTCACCCTCTCAAGGGAAAATTAATTTAGGCTCATGCACCTAACATGAAAGTAGAACTAGATATAACCCTAGGTGCCATTTTGACTCATCTGAATGAGTTTCCGCATGATTAACTTGATGTCAGAATTATCTTGGGCATAGATTTAAAGAATCACTTCCCATACATGCACGATGTGTAATAATCTAACATAAACATCTCTTTTGACAGACATTTTATTTGAACAATATTTCATCTCCATGCTAATTGGGTCATTTCCCTGGGGAGGCACTGGATCTGTTAACAGCGAACAGCTAAGCAATCCGTACCCTTGAATTGTGACTGTGCCCAAAGGCGTTGAGTTTACATGCCCTTGTGGAGCAACTGCTGACCCTTCATCATGCCTCTTTTGACAGGAATCCACAAGGGAATCCAATAATCGAGTCCTCTGCATCCACCCTGGAGAAACTGGTCTATGACGATAAAGCTTTAAACACTTTACAAAACAGCCCTCACAGATCACAAAAGTCTAATCTAAATAAAAGGAGAAATCGATGAAAAAGCAAACACATCATGCAGTTTAAAATGGTTATACAGAGAAGAAGAGAAGGGTTTGTCACAGCAGCGACGAATGGTACAGTCACCATGTTTTATTTCTGCATAAACTGCCTCACCAGAAAGTTGTGTTTGTTTGCTGTAGGAGCTTTAAACAGCTGCAGATGCCCGAGTGTCTGACTCAGCACCGCATCTCTGCTCAGGCCTCTCAAAGACGTGTGTGTGTGTGTGTGTGTGTGTCTGTAGGTTCCTATTTGGGAACATGGATTTTGATTTCAGGCATCAGCAGAGATGATTTGAGTTACATATCAATATTTTTGAAGAATGGCTTATTCGACAACAAGAAATAAAATGTTACATTTATAATACGTGACAATAAAATATGACAAAGTTGTAAATTAAGTGCCTTCACCAAGTCCAAGACCTTAAAAAGGTTTAGACCTTTTTAAGACCATTATAATAAAATTTCAGACTTATATAAGACTACATGCTTGTCCCATTAAAAACAAATCTAATTTAGTTATTTATTAGCTACTTATTTCAAATAATGTGCCCAAACAAGCAAACTTTAGTTATATACACACACACATTTTCAGCATAACTTTTCTTTAAAAAAATAACAATAAAAAATTAAAACAGTCTGTCCAGGTCAAAACTATTAAACAAATGTTTTTGATAAGAGGTAAGGAATATAATAAGACCATATTGGTAAATAGAATTAATAAATGTAACTTTTGTTACAAGATTTATTAAGATGGATTGTTGGTGATTGGATGGGTGCTGCATGGCTTAATTAGGTAGCTTTACGTGGACATAGGAAAATTAAGACCTGTTTAAAATGATTTAAGACCTGCAACAGTATTTTTCAGTGAATTTAAGGCCAGACTTTTAAAAGACATTTTATGACTGTTTAAGACCCTGCAGACACCCTGCTTATATAAATTGTTTTAGTGTATAGACATTATTATATGTTAATAGAAAACAAAAACATTACAGTTTGAGAATAAGAATGACTATAAATTAAATAATATATGTCTGAACTCTCTAAGTGGAAATTTACATATATTACAATTTTTATTTATTTTAAATATATATTATACCTATACTACAAGTCGAAAGTTCATAAACATTAAAAATGTTGAAGCAATTTAAAATATCAAAAACAAAATCAGTTGGCATCAATAGCCTATAATGGTTAAGTATGTCAACACATAGCACTGTGTGGTGCTCGCGGTGACCAGAGATCGATTCCCGGCTCAAGGTCCTTTGCTGATCCTTCTCCTTTCTCTTTGCCCTATAATTCCTGTCTCCACTGTCCTATACATTAATGTTAAAAAACCCAAGAATTATAATAGAAAACAAAAGCAGTATTACACCGCAGTATCATCACATATATTATTTATACTAATATGATGAATACTTTATTTGTAGCAATAAAGTTTTTTAATGTCATATTTCAAAATTTTGTTACACAAATTTGTTTTGGAACAACCAAATGTTATTATCAATGATTATCAACTTTGGTGTTTTATGTCATGCATCATTGCTAGTAAATGCCATTTGCTGCTGATACACTGTAAAAAATGCAGGGTTCCACACAATTCTTTCATGTTGTCCCAACACAAATTGTTTAAGTTGACTTAATCATTTTTACAAATTTAAATGGATTGAACATAAAACAATTAAGTTGTCCCCCCCAAAAAACCTTAAGAATTGTGTTGGTTCAACTCACATTAAATATGAAGTTTGAACTACCAGCAAAGGTAATTTTTTGAGCGTATGGTGGATCTCAAACTAAAAACACTTTTCGCAGTGAATTTAACATTTTCAGTTGATACTTTAAAATTTTATTCAATGTCAATTGAACCTTAATTTTCCCGCTCCTCAATGACCTTGTCTCAGCTTCACAAGTTTGCCGCCTCGCATCACCTCACTGTTTCCCTGTAGTATATTCATGAATTATCCAAGCATCTGTGGCTGTACCTCATATCTCCTTCTCTATCTACAGTATCTCTTTCTATTTGGTAAGTGCAAAAAAGATGCTCTTTCAGCCTGATTCACAATTTCCATATCCGATCCATTCTCTCAGTCACTTTCCTTCACATGCTGGCCTCCCTCAACAATGTTTTTCATCACTTTCTCTGTGTGACAGAGTGTTTGGTCTCCTGTGCTCAGAAATGTCTCTCTCTCCTTCACTCATTCAGTAGAGATGCTCTCAGGCCACCTAGACTGGGGCCAGATGCCAAGGCCTGTCGCAGAGCCCATCGATCCAGAGGAAAAGCAGGGGCAACGCTGGCTCTCAAACGCCCCAGCAGAGCCCTATTGCTGGTACAGTTAACTCTTACCTCGCTACCACATTTTATGATGTCATGAAAGTGCTGTGCATTGACATATCGGGTGGTTGTTTTACTATGCATGGCAATTTCTGCTATTTTATTATATTATTTACATTATTATGAGATAAAAAAGTCAAGATTGAGACTTTTAAAGTAAAAAAATTAGCTCCACTTTTAATGTTTACGTAAGTAATTTACTTAAGTAATTTTCATCATAATTTCAATTAAGTAATAGTTGCAAGTTAAGTCATAATTTCGACTTTTTACGTCTTAGAGTGCACTCACACTACGCTATCCGAACCGTGCCAGAGTGTGGTTCGGTTGGACTTTGGTGCGGTACGATTGTAGTGTGAGTGTAAAGTGCGCCTGAGTCCGAAACTAAAGACACGTCACTTTTAAGGGACTGTTTCATGTGGATTTATTAATCTAAAACTTTACAATGTACACGAACTGTCATAGTTTATTAAAGATGTAAACCCCTCGATGCACGTCATCTGCCTACTTCAGCAAACATTTTAATACCTGCAGCACAAGGACTTTTATGATAATTTATGAGCGTCAAAAGTTGTGGATCTGTTCTGCAAAATATTTGACTGTGTGTCACTGCATCCCATACACCATAAACGATATAACTAAAGCAATCTCCACTGTGCTGAGCGAGAGTGCTTCTCTTCCTGTTAAACTGAACAGTCGCATCATCGATGACTTAAGCGTGCTCAGTTTCGGAATGTAAAGATGCAGTGTGAGTGCAGACCGTCAGGGGAGAGTAGACAACCACGCTTCGGCATGGTTCAAGGCAAGTCGTGATTTTCAGTTAAGTCATAATTTTGACTTTTAAAGTCATAGTTTTAATTTACGTAAGTCAGAATTTTGATTAAATCGTAATTCCAGTTAAATAATAATTTTGACTTTTTACATCATAGTTTTAATTTCTGTAAGTCATAATTTCGATTAAGTCGAAGTTGCCAATTAAGTCATCAATTTAACTTAAGTCATAATTTTTATTTTCTTAAGTCATCATTTTATTTAGTCATAACTGCAAGTTGTCATAATTTCTACATTTTAAGTCAGTTTTCATTTATCAAAATCGTAATTTTGATTAAGTCATGATTTCCAGTTAGGTAGTAATTCTGACGTTTTAAGTCTTAATTTACGTAAGTCATAATGTCAATTAAGTCATGATTTCAAGTTAAGTCAGAATTTCAACTCTTTATAACATAATTATTACTTTAAAGCCATAGTTTTGGCTTAAGCCATGATTTTCACTTTTTAGGTCATAATTATGATTTACTTGTGTCATAATAACTTTTATGCCAGGTCTTTTGTATATTGCGGAAATGGTCATCCATATGTTACACCTTTCCTAAATCTGTCAATTTCCAAAATTAAAACAAGCCTCAGAGCTATTTCATTAACATACAATTTGGATTAACCTACAATTAGCAAATGAGGTACGCTACAGTTGTGTGTACTTGTTCAATGTCACATTGCAATAATCTAATCCGTCTAATGTGTTTAAACAGTGAGAGCTGAGAGTGTGATGTTCCCTTACTGTCTACACTTTTAAAAATAAAGGTTCATTTCTGTTTTAATTCACACGACCTGTCAAGTTTCTATTGGAATAATTAGATCACCCTTTAGTAAAGGAAAAGTGAATACATGTAAACAAACAGCATGTTTTAAGCACTTGAAATCCATCACCTGCTGCAATATTTCAACCACTTGCATTACATTGAATCATTTACCAGGTGCTTATATCCAAAGTGACATACAAATGAGGACACTAGAAGTAATTAAACCAACAAAAGAGCAATGAAATGTCAGTGTTAGAGGGTCAAGTAAAAAAGATGCATCTTTATCCATTTCTTGAAAATTAGTTGGGCACTTGAGCAGGTCAATTTACCAGCAGGGAATAAGGTAAAATTGATATTTAAAGACCAAATCCAATATACACTTTATTGATGAATGGATGCTAAATATATTAAGCATTAAGCATACATTAAGCATTTTAGGGATTTTTTCCCCCCCATATAGCTCTGTTTATGGCATTGCATGCAAATTCTTGGCAAATCTGTTTATCTATATATGGTTTGCATCTTCAATGTGTATACTGAGTTTGGTGTTTTAATATCCCTCTCTTCATACTAAAAAGAATAGTTTACACAAGAATGAAAGCTTCCTCATTATTTAATCACACTCAGGTACTTATAAACATTTGTGATGTTCTTCTTATGTTAAACACAAAGGAAGACATTATTAAGAATGTAGGGAAAATGCAGCCATTACCATCCACAGTAATAACAAAAAATACTATGGAAGTCAATGGCTGCTTTTTTTTTTTTTTACAATAAAAATTCTTCAATAAATGTTTCTTTGTGTTCAACAGAAGAAACAAACTCAAACATGTTTGGAACAAGTGGATTATGAGGAAATGATGGCAGAATTTTCATTTTGGGGTAAACTATCCCAGTACTTAGTACAAACCTGCGCTAAAAATGAATGGCGGTCAATGGAGGAAACCCTTTTACTGTGTTCCCAAAAAGACAAATCTGCCTTCTGAGACAATATAGTAATAAGAACAATCATAGCTGCCATTTTGGAAAGTGGTTCTTTTAAGCTGAGAGCTCAAACTGGCCACTTTTAAGGGCCCTTTGGAGTAAGGAAAATCAAAAGGGTACAAATAATGGACACTTTAGCTCCCATGATGATTCTTTTTTTTTAGTTCCCTACACTCTACATCCTTTCAAAGCTCTCACTCTGAAAGGTAAACCCTTTGAGGGGATTAGAGAATAGGGAAAAGTCCTTCAGAATGAAAGGCAACCTTGTTTTGCCCTCCAGGTTGGCATTCATAAAGGCCCTGATATACTTCAAGCGGAAGTTAAGTACAAACTGGTGTTAGCCAAAATGAAGTTTGTTGCAGGAGTTCAATAATAAAATAAGCTTACCATAGAAAACTTAAAGCAAATTGACAGTTTGTCCGGAGTTGATTTATGGGTATTCTGACTAATCATAAATGTCAATATTTTGTGCCCTCATCACTGCTATCTGCCATTTTGTCTAATAAACAACCACACAGTGGAGTTGGTAGATTAACATAGACAGACCTGAGCTTGAAAAACGTAAATGGTTCTCATATGGGACTTATTGGTATATTGGTAACTGTAATATGGACTGTATGTAATGTTGCATTGTGAAAATGACTGTATATTTTACAGTAAGGAAATACAATACTGTAAATACACAGAGCAAGAAAGATTATGCTGTAAATGTAAATACAGTATTCTTGCTGATTGACAGTAAATTACTGGCCAACTTCTGCCAATGAGTTACTGTAGATTCTACGGGAATTTTTTAAAAGGTATGTGTATGAGTAAAATGTTATTATTTGTTTTATTTCATAAAGGTCTGAAAAAAATGCTTCCCAATTTAAATGATCAATTTTTTCTTCTAAAATGAACAGTGTGGTTCATTCTTGAAAATCAGGGCTATGCCAGCAGAATTGCTTGCTTAATCTTTTATAAAATTAAAATAAAGTTGAATATTAATATTAAAATGGTTTTTACTTTAAGATTCTTTAAGAAGACTGTTCAAAGCTCTTTGAGAACCCAAAATTGTACTTCTTGAACCATTATTTTTAAGAGTATAGGCTGGGGACTGTTTGTACAAACATTCAATTTTTGGCAATCTGCTATGACGATCACCTAAAAGAAAAGTCTTCAATCTGTTTGGGTTCGGGAGCAGGTCTCTCAGGAGAAGAGAAACCCAGAGAACTCATGCAAGCATGAGCACACACACACACACACACACACACACACACACACACACACATAGGCATAAAACAATCTACAGACAACAGCAGCAGGTGCCCTATTTGTTATTTCTGTACAATCCATGTGGCCACCAAATGAAGCAGCAAACATAACTTGCGACTGTAAATGTTGAGTTGAGCTATTAAATTCAGCAGAAGTGGATTTCAGGTTACCCCGCTGTCAGAGCACTGTGAATTAACCAATTTCAGCCCCCGGTAGAAAAAAGGTTGCCCATAGAGTAACCTATTTTAAAGCTCTCAAATGTGAGTCGATGACAGCGTGCTCTCGCCGTATGCAGTGCTAACCTAGTTAAGGCTAAGTCAGCAGGACTTTTGCTGGCTCCTGAAATTCCCCAGGTACTGTGTTAGCCTAGTTACAGAAGATGATGAACATCTGTCAAGTAGCACAGTTGCTCAAACCCCACAAGTTTGCAGTCTTTTTATGATACACCATTATTTTCTGTATCCTCTCATTTACGCTTTAGTGACATTTGAATCGCTTTCACCGTAGTTTGACCTCAAAGACATGCATGTTTAAGAAACACATCAGGTGATTCAAATATTCAGTGCGATGATTTATTCATTATAGGGTTTCAGCACTGAGTCACTGTGCATAATGTCGCAGCAGATATAATAAGAAATTGATGGTCTTCCATTATGCCTTGTGAAACATCACTGGATGTCTACAACTCCTCATATTAAACTTGAGACTGGCCATTTGCTCCACATTACGCAGGAAAACTGATTAATCCATGCCATTGTCATATACGACTTTTCAATTCTCTGTTAATATTACTGAAGATTGGCGCAGTATATTTTGACAAGAAAAAGTATGTCAGTCTTTTTACTTCAAGTTCACAGCAACTGCAAGCTGACTGGATGTAGTAAAGTGGGCATTTCATTCAGAAAGATCGGGAAATGGGTTTTGGAGGAGTTATTACAACCTAAAAGACACCTTCTCCTCACCATTTCTGTTCGCTGTCAAAACTGACAGTTGAAGGGGCGTGGTTAAGTATTTTAGCCACGCCCAATAATCACGAATCTGAGAATTTAACTGAAAACAAACAGGAAGTGCATTTTCAGATTTTAATTTTAGATTACAGGAGCAAACAGGTTTGTTTTCCTAATGACATGCACAGATGAATTGTGGCAATGTGAGCTAACAAAATCATATGATTAGTTTTGATTTCATAGTACTTTAAACATTTCATGTCCTCAATGTGTTTTATTCATTAATAATCAACTTGAGCATTTTTTTTGTGAAAATAAAGTTTTAAAGTAACTCCTAAACCAAAAACTTATATAAGATTTTAATTTTGTATCAAAATTCCCTTGGCTCAAAATAAGTGCCATGTAATTATCCAAAATGCTAAGATTCTGTCAGTGAGAAGGCGCCAATTAGCAAAGGGCAAACTGAATGTCATGACAGAACCAGAAATTAATTAAAGGTGTTGCAGCAAGAGCTGTGTTTACTGTTTTTGCAGTGATATGTTGTGTGATAACAGACATGTCCACCAGAATTCATATACATCTGCATCAAAAACTAGTAAATAAACAAAACGACAATAAACCTTAAAAATTAAGACTGTCTGGGTTTAAACTGTCTTAATTTTAAAGGTTTATTGCCCAGTGTAAACAAGTTCACCCTAACAATTTCCCAGAAAAATATCCATCAGGATTTCGAACTAATCCTTTCTATGGGATCCTATATTGTGAAACATTTGTGCAAATCTGGTTTATTGCTTTTACATAAAATTAATCAGTACCAAGGGGAAAATTGGAACGGTTCTAACAATATCATTTACGATCATTGAACAAAAAGAGCACACCCAATTAAAATGTATTTAAACAGGAAAAAATAAAGAAGTACATTTTTTTTGTAGACCATTACATAATTATTATAAAAATCATGTCTGAAAAGCATGCCAAAATCTATACATAGATAAGCTCCTTCTTCTCTTATGAACCAGGCACTTTGTTAGAAACACTTCCATGTTTCTGTTTGTACACATAGCTCTTACAGCCACATACTCTATATCTTTAAATAGTTTATTCATTCATTTTCTTTTTGGCTAAGTCCCTTTTATAATCAGGGGTCGCCACAATGAACCGCCAACTTATCCAGCATATGTTTTATGCAGCGGATGTCCTTCCAGCTGCAACCCATCACTGGGAAACACCCATACACTCTTATTCACACACATACATTCATTCATTCATTCATTTTCATTTCAGCTTAGTCCCTTTATTAATCTGGGGTCGCCACAGCGGAATGAACCGCCAACTTATCCAGCATATGTTTTTACGCAGCGGATGCCCTTCCAGCTGCAACCCATCACTGGGAAACATCTATACACACCCATTTACACTCATACACTATGGACAATTTAGCTTACCCAATTCACCTGTACTGCATGTCTTTGGACTTGTGGGGGAAACCGGAGCACCCAGAGGAAACCCACGCCAACACAGGGAGAACATGCAAACTCCACACAGAAACGCCAACTGACCCAGCCGAGGCTCGAACCAGCGACTTCTTGCTGTGAGGCGAACATGGTACCCACTGCGCCACCGTGAGGCCCTCACACACACATACACAATGGACAATTTAGCTTACCCAATTCACCTATAGCGCATGTCTTTGGACTTGTAAGGGAAACTGGAGCACCCGGAGGAAACCCATGCGAACACGAGGAGAACATACAAACTCCACACACAAATGCCAACTGACCCAGCTGAGGCTCAAACCAGCGACCTTCTTGCTGTGAGGCGACAGCGCTACCCACTGCGTCACCGCGCCGCCCTAAATAGTTTATGTTTGCTTCTATTTTCTATTGCATAATTATTTCTCCATAATTTAGATTCTATTGTTATTATTTGTTGTTATTATTTTAAGGTCACGAGTGGTTGTGTAAGCATTTCACTGCATATCATACTGTGTATGACTTGTGTATGTTTGTAAATTTGAATTTATCTAAAAATCAATGTTAAGCAAATCTAGATTATCGACTGCTAATAACTAGAAAATGATCTATGAAAACTGATCTAAATGCACAGCACTTTGGGCAGATGAATATTAGAAATGCTTGTCTAAAAAATTTTAAAGCCCAGAATTTATTAATGCACGACTGGTGTTGAAATTCCACTACAGTGATGTATTGAATGTTAAGGTATTGTGTTTCCACTCTGTACCCAGTAACCTTGCACTTTTCCCTGAGAAAAACATCTGTTAGCATCTTTCTGGACAACATACTTCTTCTCGTTTAATTTCATTTTGTTGACTTTCCGTCCACATTTTTGGAGTTGGGTTGAGTCTACTTTAAAGAAACCGCATAAGGATGAGACAAAGGCTTGATTAGGTCGCCCCGTCACATCAACCCCAAGAAAATCCTTTACTACCCCTCTCTTTCTTTCCTGTATCTAAGCAACGCTGGCAGATCGGTAAGGGTGGGTTCAGAGTGGAATGAGACCCTCACATCAATGAGAGATGTTTTTTGGACACAAAGGGGCAAAGCCACGGGTCCCTCTTGAGTGCTTCTATATGCATGATGCAGGTCAGGGACCACTCAAGCTACACAAATCTGACACTGCTTTCAAAATAAACAAAGAAAGGGGTGAGACGTTAATGGAGCGAAAGCCACATCAGCACAGACCACAACAGGTTACCTTGCACAACAATGATCACAAATGACAAAATTCTGTGATGCTCATGTTTTTTCATACCTTGTAAAGCCTCTTAGGACGCACAGCTCTCCGTCATGATGTTGGGGCAGTTTTTGGATGTAAAGACAGCCACTTCACCCCCTCTCTAGAATGTAAATTTCTGCAGACTGTTGTAGATGTTGCACTAAATGAACAGCATTCAGCCTCCATATGATTATTCAGATCAATTCCTCGTCGGTGGTCGTTCCCAGCGTCCTCACACTATGCTGATGCAGATGTGCACTAGGGTTTTGTCCTGCTGTCTGTTATTTATCGTCTCTAAGCCCTTGGATAATGTGCAACAATGTAATTCTCACAATGCTGCGTGCAGTCCGTGTGTGTGTGTGTATGAGTGTGTGTGTGTGTGTGTGTGTGTGTGTTGCCCCCCCCTTCAACAAGATACCCTCACCCCGTATTCTCCAATCGCGTTTTACTCCGTAATGGGATATGTAGTTCTTTTAATTATGTGTAAGTGAACTGCGAGCCGTTGTTTTAACTGAGCACTTACTCCAGTGACGTCTGTAATGCGTTTTTCTTATGTATGTATATAAGCAAGAACTGAAAAGTGGTGTGAGATGGTGTCAGATGTCGTTTGTGAGTCTTCTGCCATTTTGTACTACATTTCCCATGATGCATTTGTGACAGATGGAATTCACGGCAGACCGCTAAGTGCTGTGATTGAGGATGCTCGGCGAATAACTATAATATGTACAAACTGTAGCCTACGGGGCGGGTGTTTTATTTTCCCTGTGTATATATAAATGCTTTATATGAATTAAACGTTGGTTTAATTATGTAGTTAGTTATAGTTAGTTATACACATATTTTTTGTGTGTAATATTATCATAAATGACTTTTTATAATATTAAAATGCGGTATCAGTAAGCTTTCATACTGCTATTCTTCATAATGTATGGTTTACATATGTGGCATAAAAAAATTCTCAATATGAATTCCGATTGGTGTAATACTGCCGCCTTGTGGATTTTTATATATTTTATTTTAAATAGTATTATTCATTCATTCATCCATTCATTCGTTCATTTTCTTTAGGCTTAGTCCCTTTATTCATCAGGGGTCGCCACAGCGGAATGAACTGCCAACTTATCCAGCGGATGCCAATTTATTACACAGCGGATGCCCTTCCAACTGCAACCCAGTATTGGGAAACACCACTACACACTCATTCACACACACATACAGTACACTATTTAGTTTATTCAATTCACCTATACCTCATGTCTTTGGACTTAGGGGAAACCGGAGCACTCGGAGGAAACCCACTCCAACACAGGGAGAACATGCAAATTCCACACAGAAATGCCAACTGACCCAACTCGGTTTAGCGAATTAGCGACCTTCTTGCTGTGAGGCGACAGTGCTAACCACTGAGCCACCGTTTCGCCATACTATTATATATAAAACTCAATACAATGACAGAAATTAAAAAAATGTACCACCCACAGATGATTGTGAAAACAAACAAACAAACAAATAAATAATGTACATATAACATATAGTCCTAAACATAAACGAAAATAAACTAAAATAAATTAATCTTTAACTTAACATAACTTTCCCTTATTACACCCTTATGTTGCTATAATATAATAAAATTGTATCCAAATAGTATTTAAAAACATTGTGAAAGATAACTTATCTAAATAGCCATAAATATAGATAAATTATGTCAAAGTTTCACACTGTAATGGAAAGAATGAAAGACTATTTGGCTTTAACGGTGCGGTAATTTTTTGGGATTTCCACAGCCACAGCGCGCGCACACACACACACACACACACACACACACACACACACACACACGCACACACGCACACACGCTTACTATATATACTTTCTGAAAAAAAAACTCATTCTGTATGATTTAGAAATGGTGGTCTCAATGTCCTCATAATTCACCATCTCCTTGTAATACCATTGTCATACCCATGTCATTATACACATTTGTGTCCTGATGTCATACTACACACGCAGAGAGAGTGAGAGAGAGAGAGAGAGAGAGAGAGAGAGAGAGAGAGAGAGAGAGAGAGAGAGACCAATAAAAACATCAGTGATGCACTTGCAAACACACACACACACACACACACACACACACACACACACATCTAGATTATTATAAATGAATCATTGTAAATATACAAATTATTATTGTTTTTATTACTGTTTTATCCTAAAATGTTGATTGTTGAATGTACAGTTTATTCTGATGTTTTTAATTTTATTTATTTATTTATTTATTTTTTACTACTGTTTACTATGTTTTTATTATATATGTATGTTCTTTTTTTAATGTAAACTTTATAAATGCTTTGGCAATACATTTGTAACATTTGTCATGCCAATAAAGCAATTATTGAATTGAATTGAATTGAGAGAAAGAGAGAGAGAGAGAGAGAGAGAGAGAGAGAGAGAGAGAGAGAAAGAGAGAGAGAGAGAGAGAGAGAGAGAGAGAGAGAGAGACTTGTTTAAGAAAAGCTTAATTTTCTTTTCAAAAAGGCGTTTATTATTGTAAATATGTTATATTGATGTTGTACATGTTTTCCCTTAGTTACATACTTAAGTTAGTCAATTTAATTCGAAAATGATATTATGTTTATATTTTTACTACATCATTAGAGAATTTATAACATGACAATTTAAAAAGAAATACACGAAAGGTTGTTTTATTTTGTATTTCTTTGTATTTTTACTAAATTTCTTTCTGTTGTCGATCTTTTTACTCAGGCAAATGTTCGGACAGTACTGATGTGCGCCAACAGAACTGCGAGGCCCTCTGTCGTTCCAGCCCCGTTTGAAATAACGAGCGATCAGGCCAATGAAAAATTAAAGTTTCTCATCTGATTGAAATCTACAGCATCCTCGTTGCAATTTCGGTAAATAATTTTCATACAGTTCACGGATAACCCATATTTCTTGGTCATACTAAAATTTGCATCCATAATCGACAGTTTTAACCATTCTTTTGACTATAAAGTTGTTAGCTGGCTGGCTAATGATAAATGGACCGTTCACAAAAGCTTGCAAGATAAAGTGCCGTTAACAGAAAATTATGATTTAAATATAATTTACATTAAGTAAAAATATATATTTTATAATATTACTATGTTTTTATTCATGTAACTCGACGAAGTGTTTAAATAGAAACTTTGCTGTTTGCTTTCACTATGTAGTCTTTAGGTTTGTCTTCCTGCAAGTTTCCCTAAAGTTTACTGATCAGGTGGCGAAATATTTGTATAAATATATAAAATGCGACATTTATTATTTCATAATTTTCACATAAAAACCTTGTTATTGTACGTCCTACCTAAACCTAATAGTAGCTAGTCGTTGTTTTAAGCGTGACGTTTCTATGCTAAATAAATGAATTAAATAAGTAGCTATGTTGTTGCCCTCACTGTTCCAGTAGTGTATTTGTTTGTTTACTTTGGGATGTTTTGTTTTAGGCGCTGCTTTAGCTCTTTGTCCTGAGCCTGAAGGTCCAGTGACAGCAGCCATGTTTCTGTACAACATCACCCTGCAGAGGGCAACTGGCATCTCGCATGCCATCCATGGAAACTTCTCAGGTATGCCACAACACACTTAATGATGGAAAATTACTAATAGCAGTGTGCTATTATACCAAACAAAATTTTTGTTTGCAAGAATGAAGCATGAAGATAATATGCTAGGCCTTTTTTCCCACCCTTCTATTAGGAACTAAGCAGCAGGAAATTGTTGTTTCCCGAGGGAAAATTCTGGAACTGCTGCGTCCTGATGCCAACACAGGGAAAGTTCACACACTGCTCACTATGGAGGTGTTTGGTGTTGTCCGCTCCCTCATGGCCTTCAGGTTGACAGGTGGAACTAAAGGTTAGACAGTTTGTTTAAAATTAATAAGACTTGATGTTACATTTTGTATGCTCTGCAGCAGATGAATAAACAACCAGCATTTGTTTACCATTGTATCAAGATGCATTTAATTGAGCATTTACCATTGTATCAAGATGCATTTAACTAAACAAAGAAATTAAATATAGCTTTTTTTAAAAAGCTAAATGTGTGTATTTATTTTATTTGATTTATTTCGAACAGAAAAATCATACACACAACAATTCTTTAAACAAAATACATTTCAACATGGTCGAAATGGAGTGGGGTGAAGCATAAGCTTATCCACTTGTTAAGTGTGACGTCACGCGAATCGGCTTTCAGGTCCAGATCAAATTGTATGGGGAGACTCATCAAATGCTAATTATTACATTGCTTTGTAAACGTTTATTCTTTCAAAAATCACGATCGCTATATATATATATATATATATATATATATATATATATATATATATATCCATGCCTAATATCGATGGCTAGAAAGTGATAATTTTTTTATAAATTGTTAAAATTTTGGTGTTTGTGATCAGTCCAGAGACTGATGTGTACACTATTATTTTGTATAAAAATCACTTTAATGTGTGAAAGGACTTAAAAGTGGCCATAAGCGAATATTTTCTCAATTCAAATGAGTAGCAGCTTGGACCTTGAAACAGTATTCCATACGTCATGACTTAACAAGCAGATTATTTTCCTCACCCCATTACCACACACATCATTCGTCTATTACTTCAACTTATTTCTTCTTTTACTTCTCTTCTTTTTACATGAGACATATTTTGTCCTTTTGGCATCTTGGACATATGCTTGATTCCATTTGTACGTTTACATTTTATAACATAGACCCCAAAAATACATAGTATAGCAAGCAGCCATTAATTGAAGTTTATTTATTTATTTATTTATTTATTTCATTTTAGGAATAAATGTAATTTATTTAGTTTAAATAAAGCACATTTATTTTGAGGCCATTAACTATTATTATTATTATTATCATTTTATTTATTTTTTTAGCTCAGACTTGCTTTATTTTCATCAGTTTGAAAGAAAAAGAGGTATTTTACTTACCAAATGAGTCTTGGTTTTAGAATCTTTAGATGTTCGCACTGGGAAACAAGACAAAGATACTTTTTTTCTAGTGTTTTCTGAAGATACAGTCAGGTCTTTCTATATTTTAGTATTTTGGAGATTTATTTAATCTTGAAGTGGTTTTCATTCATTATCAGTTTTCATTTATCATACATCATTTAAAAAAATAATGGAGATCAGTATGTTATATTTTGAGATTGAATTTGAATTTGATTTTTAGACTACGTTGTGGTGGGCAGTGACTCTGGTCGTATTGTGATCCTGGAGTACCATCCTTCCAAGAACATGTTTGAAAAGATCCACCAGGAGACCTTTGGCAAGAGTGGCTGCAGACGCATTGTGCCTGGGCAGTTTCTTGCTGTGGATCCTAAGGGGAGAGCTGTAATGATAGGTAAAATTATCTGTGTGTAGTGAAGACGCCAATATTTTTTTAATGTTGCCCATTCTCACTCTTCTCCTTTAATTTTTCCAGGTGCCACAGAAAAGCAGAAATTGGTTTACATTCTTAACAGAGATGCAGCAGCTCGCCTTACCATCTCCTCTCCTCTAGAGGCCCACAAGGCTAATACACTCGTCTACCATGTGGTTGGTGTGGACGTGGGCTTTGAGAACCCCATGTTTGCCTGCCTGGAGATGGACTATGAGGTCAGTGTTGTTATTGAGAAATCTAGTGCCTTGTGTTGTGACCTGAGCAAAGATTTTTAGGGAGTCACGAAATGACTTCGGATCAGTGTTGTCAAATGTATAGACTTCAGTACAAATCTGTTAGAATCTAACTGGTTATGATAACGGATGTGATAAATGATGTCAGTACATATGGCAGTAGCTTACTATGGTGAGGGAGGAGACTGTAAGTAATTAATACTTCAACTACTTAAAAAGCAGATAACTGCACAATTCACTGCTTGTGAGTTTCCTGGACAGTTTTTTTTTTTTTTACTGAGAGAAGTACATAAGAACCCAACTAAAAAAATTAAAGGTAAACTCTCTCTCTCTCTCTCTGTGGCCCCTTTGACCTGCTGGCGTGTTCATGAGGTAACGTTTTATCTCCTCTCTCGGCTGTTACAACAATAACTTTACTTGTGGATCCAGACTCAAGTGTGTCTGCAGAGCGAGTTTTCTCCACTGCGTCATCGTCTATAATGGATCAGCTGATCGCCGCGGCCATTTAACATAAGTGTCCGTGTCTCTGTTTGCTGAACAGCGCCAGAGCCGTGCTAATCGTTAGAGCCAATCACAGCCTTTACTGTTGAGCATGTGACCAATCATAGGCTTTTAAGAACTTGCTTGACAACACTCAAAAAGCAAGTGAGATAATATTTACATTAGTTTATTTGCTATAAATGCTCGTGTTGTTCTGTGCATGCACTTTAGTTTTGTTTGATACATTCAAAAAGAGTTTTCTTTGAGCAGGCAACGTAAATGTACGGTACTTATATCTGACTGCTTCTTTTAAAGGACAAAATTGTATTACAAATAATATATATATGTAAATTATATTTATAAATTATCAATTTTAATACAATAATTATTGTGTTGCTAAGTAAAATATCAAATTGTTTATGGAAAGCATTGTCAATGCACCAAGATATCAAATTGAACCGAATCGATGGCATGATAATCGTAACTGAACTGAGAGATCAGTGTAGGTTCACACCCCTACCATTGACATACATAGAAAACGTTCCAACAATCTTCAGAATGCTTTATTTTGGGTTCAGCAGAAAAAAGTAAATATAGCCTGAATTAAAGTTAATTCAAGATGTGATCTGAATATCATTTTTTTTTCTTACTTTTAAAACATCAGGAATCTCAAATTAATTGGTTATTAAATCTATGTATTTGTATGTGATGAGTGCTGTGACATTCTAACATTTTACAAATACCCTTAGTTGTGTCAAGTATGTGGCTAACTGATAATGTTAAATGGTTTTGCAGGAGGCAGATAATGATCCCACCGGAGAGGCAGCAGCAAACACACAGCAGACTCTGACTTTTTATGAGTTGGACTTGGGTCTCAACCATGTGGTTCGCAAGTACAGCGAGGCTCTGGAGGAACACGGCAACTTCCTCATCACAGGTTCTGAACTTTCAGAATGTCAAAATAGATTGTGCTAAATGGGGATTTACAAGATTGCATGTTGCAATAACCTTAACAGAGCTCTTCTGTCGTTCAGCACTAGGTCTTATTCTAATTAAAGATTAAAAGTGTCAGCAAATACTATTATAATGTAACAAAATATTTCTGTATAAACTTCAAGAAGCTTCTGTAGTAAACATTGTAGATTGCAAGTAATGTTCTTTATTGTGTTGTCAAAATGATGAATATCTTCATGTCTCTTCTCTGACTGTTTGGTGAAGAGATTATTTTGATATCTGATTTTCATGTTCTCACAAAGAACGTTTTGCACTCAGATCATTGAGTTTGTGTTAACTGGACCTTTCTTCATGTGCATTGCAGTTCCTGGTGGTTCAGATGGTCCCAGCGGTGTGCTTATTTGCTCTGAGAATTATATCACCTACAAAAATTTCGGTGACCAGCCGGACATCCGTTGCCCAATACCACGCAGGAGGGTCAGTTTGTGTTTTTTGTTTTGTTTTAAGCACCATACACTAATCATCACTTTGAGGTTCTTAGTATTGAAATGATGAGCTTTCATGTCTCTTCTCTGACTTATTTAACTGGAGACACATAAAGACCTCTGATCATAATATTCCTTTATGCATTCCGATGGTTGTTTAGTTCCTAGTCATTGTGTTTACAGAATAAATTAAAAGCAGATGTGAGATGTAACCACAGCGCCTTTCTCTTTTTCCACTTCTTTCAGAATGACCTGGACGACCCTGAGCGAGGCATGATCTTTGTCTGCTCTGCCACCCACAAGACCAAATCTATGTTTTTCTTTTTAGCCCAGACAGAACAGGGCGACATCTTTAAGGTTACACTGGAAACCGATGAGGAGATGGTGAGTGTGGCCTAATAACCTACTTGTCACCTGTTCATTTATTACACAGACGTATAGAGTTTCAATCGTGTTCGATTTTCAACTTAAATACTTGTGCTGCATTCCATTTAAAGGGATCTGAAAATCCTCCTTTATTTGTTTCTTTCTTCGGGTAAACACAAAAGAAGATATTTTGAGAAATGTAGGAAACCTGTAACCTTACAGTAGTTGTTTTTCCCACTTTGGAAGGCAATGGTTGCAGGTTTTCAGCTTTCTTTAAAATAACATTTGAGTTCAACAGAGTAAGGAAAGTCATATAGGTTTGGAACCAATTGAGGGCGAGTAAATTCTCACTTTTGGGTCTTTTTAACATGGAAAGTTAGAACTCCATCCTACTTGGAAAAAGTGCAATGAAACTTTAGTTGAAGGTGAATCGGGAAACTTGCAGCCTAGGCTTTTGAAGAAGTGTGGGTGTGTGACATCACCTGAATACACAATTTATGCTAAACATTTACTTTAAAGCAAATAAAGTGTGTTGAAAATGTATCGTCCCTATGCTATATTATCAGAAACTTTGTTTGCAGAGAAAGGTGTGTAAAAGTCAATAAAAACTGTAGAAACTTATTTGCACTCTGGCAAAATAGTGACTTTGAATGCAATGTCTATTTTTATTTATTTATTTATTTTGCCATCTGCTTTAGAAATGCATAATGTTTTTTGATGTGCTGAATTCAAATATAATAATTAAATCAAAAGATTGGCTACTGGTTCCAAAAGTTGTTTGTTTGTACTCCAGTAACTTGCTGGTATGATCTTTTGGCTCGCAAATGGCAAAGATTTTCTTTTCTTGTTCAACTGCTGACAAAGAGTTTTTGTTACAACATGTATGTAGGCCTGCATTTGTCCAGATCTCAACATTCACAGCCCAAATATAGGCAACAGGATGTCTTAAAATAGCGGTTAAACTGTGCTTGTATGATGCATAATTTTCTTCACCACAAACACCATAGCAGTTATCTGCAGTGTTCACTCAAGTACACAGCATCACCTCTCACTTTGGTTAAATGCAATTTGCCCCTTTTGACAGTCAAACATGGACACAATATATGGATGGATGGATGGATAGATCAATGGATATTGTCCCAATAGCATGTCTAGAAAACAAGAGCTAGTCAACAGTTTTAAGCATAATTTTCAGGGTCTTGTAACTATTAACTCTTCGTAGAGCACTCATTGGAAAAACCCTTGTGTTACTGGGGTAAAACTATATACATAAAAAAATTTCAACTTTATAAAAGACTTTAACTGGTATAATAAACCAAAATACTTGGAAAATGCATATACAAAAAGCAATACCCCGAGTAAACAAATGTTTTGAGCAAAATAAATGATAAAGTACAATAGGTAACACTTAACAATAAATTGTCATTGGTAAACTTTAATGCATTAAAATCAACAGTGAGTTATATTTTATATTCTAATTTCGTAATAAGATTACTAGTGATTTTAATGCGTTTTTTTGCCAGATTGAAAATGTTCATTTAAAAAAAAATCTCCTATTTAACATTTGGTAACCACTGCCAATACAACAATCTGAATATTTTTAAAAAGGCACTCTAAAAGTTTCAATAATATATTTTTTCATGGTATTTTGAAGTGCCCATAATATCAGTATAATGTTCATTATCATGATATGTTGAATATTGTGAAATATTAAATTGTTTCTAATATATATATATATGTATGTATTTATGTATGTATACTGTAATCAATGTTAGTAAAGTTACTAAATATGGTTCTTTGCGTATTAAAGGGTTAAAGTTTGACTACGTTTACTATTTCTCATATTAGATGTGAAACATTAAAAATAATGTTTTGGTTGTGCCAGAAATGATGAATATCTTCATGTCTCTTCTCTGACTGTTTGGTGAAGAGAGATTTTTGATATCTGATCTTAGTGCACTCAGAAAAAAAATCCACAAACATTTTCTTTGTTTTGTTTTTCAAAGAAGAAAATTAGATGTTGAAATAATACGAAATATTATCCATTTATCTTTTAGGTGACAGAGATTAGGATGAAGTATTTTGACACCATCCCAGTGGCCACAGCAATGTGTGTTTTGAAGACTGGATTCTTATTTGTTTCTTCAGAGTTTGGAAACCAGTAAGTTTATGTATTTATTTTTCTTCTCAAATCTTGCACAATCTACCATTCATCTAAAGCTAATGGAGTACTTTTGATTTGATGGCAATTCCCCAAGTTTCAGTGCATTAAATAGCTTATACAGAAGCTGATTAAAAAAGAGAGGAATGTGGGAGTGCTGGTTTCAGTTACCTGAAACCTATGTAGTCTGACTTTACCCATAGTTCTCATGTTCTGTTTAGACCAAAGCTTATCAGTAATCTGCACAGTGTGTTAAGCAGCATTGGAGGTGTTACCATAACATGTTTTTTCTGTTAGCTACCTGTATCAGATTGCCCACTTGGGTGATGATGATGAAGAACCAGAGTTTTCTTCTGCCATGCCTTTGGAAGAGGGAGACACCTTCTTTTTCCAACCTCGTCCCCTTAAAAACCTAGTGCTGGTGGACGAGCAAGAAAGTCTTTCACCCATCATGTCCTGCCAGGTTTGTAAATGTGTATTTTGCAGCTAATTCAGTAAAGGCTGATAATTGTATATTAGCGGAAAACTACTGCTGGGAAGTCGGATTATAAATTTAGTATGACAGCAGATGTTTGGGAATGAATCACTACTCGGATGAATGCACTACTGAACTGCTTGTTACCAATTTGTGTTCAGTTTAGTCATAAATCAGTATGGGTAGTCAAGCATGTAAACGCTTCAGACTTTCCCTCCACCCTTTTTCTACTTTTTAACAGTTCTTGTGTATCTTACATCATGGTGTTGTTGTTTTTTAATGCCCCTGAAAGATCTTTTTTTATTTATTTATTTATTTTTTATTGCAGATTGCTGATTTGGCAAATGAAGACACCCCACAGCTGTATGTGGCATGTGGCAGAGGACCCAGATCTACATTGAGGGTTTTGAGACATGGACTGGAGGTTTGTGTTGCTAGGAGTTGCATTTTTCAGGCAGGGTTGCAAAATGGAAATGTGACACCCACAGCATCCTTTGCAGCTTATGCGGTTTTACACTTCTGATTCTAGGTTTTCCAGAAACTATTAATATATTGATGTGTTAAATTATACAGTTTTTTTTTTTTTTTTTTTTTTTTTTTTTTTTTTTTTTTTTTTTTTTCAAAGGTGTCAGAAATGGCTGTTTCAGAACTGCCTGGTAACCCCAATGCTGTGTGGACTGTCAGGAGACATGTTGAAGGTAAATGTTCATGTAAAACTAGCACAAACTATTCAAACCTTTTTGTCATTGTATTTTGAAGTGCCCATGATATCAGTATAATGCATGTTCATTATTGACATTTATTACAGTATGCATTTTACAATATTCAATATCATAATAAAGTTACTATATATGGTTCTTCGCTCAATAAAAGGTTAAAGTTTAACTGCATTTACGATTTCTCATACTAGTTGTGAAACATTAGGAGTAATGTTTTGGTTGTGCCAGAAATGATGAATATCTTCATGTCTCTTCTCTGACTGTTTGGTGAAGAGAGATTTTTGATATCTGATCTTCACGCACTCACCAAAGAAAGGGGTTTTGTTGAGCTTTCCAAACAATAAAATTATACAAGCATTTCTCTAGGGGAGCAGATTTGGGGGATTAATTTAGACCCGTCTCTATACCGAATTCGCTTCCTTGACTGAAAGGAAATGTAGGTGATGCATTTTGAAAACCTTAATTGTGTAAGACATAGACTGCGTCTAAAATCGACTACTACTCGAGCAGGTGCTACATTTGAATTTACTACACGACCGTTAGAAAAGTACATTCTATATAGTATGAATGTGAGTGGTATGAATGGAATTTTGACTTGCTACTACATCTGCCATTTGTCATTATCACATGACCTACCCGCTTTAGTTGTGTTGGTTCCCTCCCATTCATGAATTCTCTTGGGTTGCATTCTAGGATATCAGGCATAGCATCCATATAGTATAGTACTATATAATAGGAAGTATGCAATTTTATACGCAGCCATGGTTCTTTTGTAAATAATATTTGTCATTATCAACTCAGCCTCCACTTGTTTTAAACCTGCTTCATTCCTCTGTATAACACCAAAGGTTATTTGAGGAATTTTGGAAAACTGGTTGCCATTGACATTTTTTTTTCTTTTCCTCCCTACTATAGATGTCAAGGGCCATCCTTTTTTTAAAGTTTAGTTTTTCCCTCTACAAATATCATATTTTGTACTCAACAGAGAATATAAACATTTTGGTCAATTCATCCTTTAAACTAAGTTAGGGTTTTCATGCATTTGTGTAGCACAAACTAAATTTTAAGCAAGCTCTTACTTGTAACGGCTTCATAGCAATAAATTTTTTGCACCAGGCTTTTGCTGGTATTTGCTTGGCAGGCAAGGTGTAAGCTGGGCTCTCAGGAACTGTCACTGCCAGACATTTCCCTGAAATCATGTGATTTTTGCTGTTAGATTTTGGCCTGTGCATGCAGCTTGAGCTGTGCAAAGTTTATATTGTGGTCTGTGTACTAGAGCGTCTGAGGGCATCAGTTTCATTTTGACTTCAATCTGTGGGAAGCAAGCGAATATTAAGTTACCCAATAAGGCCTTGTTCACTCACTGCAGGTTATTAGCTTAAAATGAGAAACAGTGATTCTTGTTTGTTTGTTTTGTTTTAAAGGGATGGTTTATGTAAAATTGAAAATTGTTGTCATTTACCAATTTAGTTCTAAACCCAGAAGACAAACATATATTTTACACACACGTATAAATAAATTATTTGTTTACTGCTATGGTTTCTTATTAGCCCGTATGCGGCAACGGTTTCCAATCAAAGAACAATTTAAACATTGTGGGCTTATTGTTCACAGATGAGTTTGATGCCTACATCATTGTGTCCTTCGTCAACGCCACCCTGGTACTTTCGATTGGTGAGACTGTGGAGGAAGTGACAGACTCTGGCTTTTTGGGAACAACACCCACCCTATCCTGCTCGTTGCTTGGGGAAGATGCACTTGTTCAAGTGAGTGACGTCTCCCTGACCTACATTACTGCACAATATGCCATTGAATCATTTTCTTTTGTTTTAGTCTTTTAATTTTCAGAACTTTCTTCTCCATAACAAGAGTTAAAGAAACAGTTATGCATATAACATTTTTGTTTGATTTGTTTGGATCAGGTGTATCCTGATGGAATCCGTCATATCCGTGCAGATAAGAGAGTGAATGAATGGAAGACTCCAGGAAAGAAAACAATCATTCGGTGTGCTGTCAATCAGAGACAGGTGGTCATTGCTTTGACTGGCGGTGAACTGGTCTACTTTGAGATGGATCCGGTATGTTTATGGTCTTGTGTTTTTAAGTATTTTATATGATATTGTGTATGTAAGTTTTTTTTCCTTAATATCTGTCTTCATTCTTACAGTCTGGACAGCTAAATGAATACACAGAGAGGAAGGAGATGTCTGCGGATGTAGTGTGCATGAGTTTGGCAAATGTGCCCCCTGGTGAGCAGCGTTCTCGTTTCCTGGCAGTTGGTTTGGTGGACAATACCGTCCGCATCATATCTCTGGATCCATCCGTAAGCAACAATATGCTCTTCTTGCATTTGTCAGCTGATTTGGGCATCAGACAAGGACTGCAGTCACTGTGCCCACTAAACGCGTGCTTTAATGGTCCTTTGTGTCAAGTGTGTAATGTCTTTGTTCCACAGGACTGTTTGCAGCCATTAAGTATGCAGGCTCTTCCAGCCCAGCCGGAGTCTCTTTGTATTGTGGAGATGGGCGGAGTGGAAAAACAGGATGAGCTTGGAGAAAAGGGCACCATCGGCTTCTTGTACCTCAATATTGGTCTGCAGGTAAGAAACTTTCTTGCAAATGACTGCAAGTTTGGATTCAGATCTACTTCAATTCAACAACTACTGAATAAGAGTACTAAGCCCTTTTTCTATAATCTGATATTTGTAAAGTGTGGGAGTGACGTGAATCGTCATCAGAACATTGCATGCTGTGATTTTCCACTACTTCGTTTGACCACTAGATGACAGCACTGAAAACAGACATAAAGCTGTGGTGGAAAAAGTTTGCGATTTTTGCATTTTGTAAGAAAAAAAAAACATCGCTATAATCTCTTGAATTGATTCTGAGCTTAGTTTTTAACAGCAGATTGTGCTCCATGCGTTGCTTCCATCCAATTTCTTACAATTACCACTTAAATGTAAAATAATCATTTCTAACATTTGGAAAGGTTTAAATTAATTTTACGAGTGTTCATAGTGAGCTGCTTGCATTAATCTCTTGACATAACCAACTTTCATGACTCTCCTGAATGCACAAGCGCTCTTCCTTATGAGCATTTGAGTGTATGGTTAAAAACTAGCCTGCAGCACCATCTGCTGTTTAACTAAGTACAGAATCCTTTTAATAGTGATTCATTTTGAAAATCTCAAACAACACAGAACCGGTTTCTCAAGCATCAGTAAGCATTAGGGGTGTAACGATTCGATACGATACTAATCTCACAATTTAGTCACGATTTGTTTTTTACAAAATTATTTGAGACAAATTTAAGGTGAACAAGAACCTTTTAATTTTATTTTTTAAAAACTGCATTTTGTTTTTACAAAATAAAAATATTTTCTTCAATAACTAAATTGGAATTTTAAAACAAAATCCAAATAAAGTGAATAATACAAACTAAATAAGACTCTTTAATATAAACAAACTAAAACTATGACTGCCGCTACATTACAAATTTAAAACTAATTCCAAATCAAAAATGAGCAATACACATTAAAGAAGGCTCTTTAATACAAAACAAACTTAAACTGTGACTGTGCTGGGATTTTCCTTTTTTTTTTTTAAAGAAATGGCATAAAACCGAGATCTTTGCACATTTGCAATGTCCCCTGCTGATGAAAAAACTCTTTCACTGGGGACAGAGATGGCTGATGTGGAGAGGAAACCCTTTCCTAAACCAGAGAGCCGTGTGTACAGAGGTGGTTAATAGGCTCTCTGCTCCAGGGGGCTGGCCACTTAGCAATTTTTTTCAGTATTTGCACACAGTTTGTATTTGTTTGGTGCACCTCACAATATATGAACAATATATTGTTTGAGCATGGATAGTGCAATATGTGTATCCGCAATAGTCACATCGCAGGGTTTATTTATTAGATTAAAAGATAAAGATATTAATAAATATCATTTACACAACGATGACTGTTGTTTTACATTTAGTTGTTCAATTTCTGTATTTAAATACTGTTAGACTCCCCAGGAAACCATAAAGCACTGTTTATTTATTTTTTCTTTTGATTTATTAGTTTATGCAGATGCACTGCATAGAAAAAGACTTGATCATCCGAGGTCGATCTCAGTTAATGAAGTCTATCCAAATAGAGCTATTCAAATCACATGCTGAAATTGTATTCATATCACAATGTATATCGCAGCAAAACAAAATATTGCAATTTTTCAAATATCGTACAGTCCTAATATGAACATTGTCACTTCTTGAGTTTTAATGTAACTTTAATTGAGCGTACACTTGTGAGCACCTCTTCAAAACATTAATATTGCAGCTTTTGCTTGCTCACTGTAAACATCACAAGATCACTTTTATCATTTGGGACAAGGCCATTAAATAGCTACAGTCTTTTCCTGTTACTGAGTGACATGACTTTTCTGTACATTCCATTGCTGGTTTCTAACCATAATCACCTCTTTGTGTTTAGAACGGAGTGTTATTGCGTACGGTGTTGGATCCAGTAACCGGGGACCTGTCTGATACTCGGACTCGGTATCTCGGCTCTCGTCCTGTCAAGCTTTTTAGAGTCCGGATGCAGGGCCAAGAAGCTGTGAGTCACATCTCTGTGTAATACCAACAGCAGTGTCCTACAGCCTACCAAATGTTTGATCTTGCAATCCAACCTTTAAATCTGTAGGTCCTGGCCATGTCCAGTCGTTCCTGGCTGAGTTACTCATACCAGTCTCGTTTCCACCTGACGCCACTCTCATACGAAACCTTGGAGTACGCTTCAGGCTTTGCTTCAGAGCAGTGTCCTGAGGGTATTGTTGCTATTTCCACCAACACACTGAGGTAAACACACACTCATACTGTGTGTATATATAGTACTTAATCGAACTTTGTCTCATAGTTTTAGGAACATTTAATGTTAAACATATTATGCTTTCAATGTTTGTACATTTTTACATGGTCACTGATTTGATATGCAGTTGAAACTTAAAGTAAAATAAATGTTCTTGAATAAAGAAAATCTGATATCACTAAAATATCCATTAGATAACATGAATTACACTAAACAATACTGTTAAGTATTACTTAATCTTTTTATTAAATAAATATATATTTATGTCTTAGTTAATGCATTATTTAACATGAACAAATAGTGATCTACAGCTTATGTCAGCAATACATAATTTTTGTTAATGTTAATTTACTCAAATAAAGCAATTAATGCATTCAATCTTATAGAGTGTTGCCGAAAATCTTTCCCTTCCTCTTATTTACATTTTGGGACGAAATATGAGTAAATGTTTGCTTTATTTTGAGGGTGGTTAACAACTTCCAGAAGTGTGGACCTCTTCCCTCAATGTTGTTACTGGCCAGCTGCCTCTTGGCACCTTTTTTTTTTTTGGACAGAATTGCTTTGTTTAGTCATGAAGTAATATAAATAAAGGGTTTATATCGATGTAAAATCAGAGAAACATTTTATGATTGTTTTGAAAGTCTGCGTTAGTCGTGCCTCTTGCATTGATTTGATTTATGAAACAAAATATGGGCAAATTTTTTTTTTTTTTATAATTTAATAATCTGTTCTGTAATGTTTAATCTTCTTACTTCTGTTGTTAAATTCACTGCATGCTAATCATTCCTCTCATCCATCACTCCCTCAGGATTTTGGCTCTTGAGAAACTGGGTGCCGTCTTCAATCAGGTGGCTTTCCCACTGCAGTACACACCTCGCAAGTTTGTTATCCACCCAGAGACCAACAACCTGATCCTGATCGAAACCGACCACAATGCCTACACAGAAGCCACCAAAGCCCAGCGCAAGCAGCAGATGGCTGAGGTCAGTGAGACTGGACTTCACAGGGCAGTGTTAAAAAAACAGCGCTTTTGTTGTCTGTCTCCTCTGGAATTTTGCCTTATCTCAGTCTGTCGTTTCCTCTTTCGCTCCTGCCTGACTCATGCACTAATTTTCCCAATCTAATCACAGACTGAGAAGGAATTTCATTACTTTCTTCTCCGAAGTTGTCTGTCATGTCTTGTGCGGCTGCCTCATCATGGTGCATGTTTGCGAGGGTAATTCCATGTTGACGAGCCGTAAAAATGACAAGTGCTGTGAAACGTACAGGTCGTGGTTATTGTGGTGGTCCCTCACAGTTAAATCATGTTGATGCAGTACTGCTGAAGTTTGAGTGTATCTAGTAGTCCACTCAAGTCAAATAAACAGTCTGCAACTGCTCTGACTGCTGAGTGTATTGCTTAACATAGAGTTCTCTTGTTTAACTGCATATTGTCTCAAAAAAATTCTTGTATACACTGTGTGGCCAAACCTTTGTGGATGGCCCTTTATAATTAAGGGGTTTGGTTTGGCTCTTTGCAGTGAAGAAATATTATAATGCTATTACATGCAATGAAATTCTGGACCGTTTTGTGCTTCCAACTTTGTGGCACCATTGCATGTCATGTTTTTTCCTGCATGACAATGCCCTGGTGCACAAAATAATTTAGTGGTTCTGGTGTGGAAGAACTTTTCTGACCGCTAAAAAGCCACAGACCTGGTTGGAGAAATTCAAACTCTGTGACCTAAACCTGAGCTTGTGAACACTTGTGTCCGAACATTACTAAATGCGCATAGACTTTTTTTTTCTAGCTTTTACAGTGATCAAAATTGGAAAACTTTCTGGGAAGAAAAAAAGTGTTTATAAATGGTGTATTCATTTAAAATTAGTAGGAGTTTTAGTTTTGGCTATAACATGCTATCAGATAATGCAAAACCCTGTATTCTGTGGAAAATGCAGTGATCATAATAAGAGTAGCAGTTATAACAGAAATTTAATATCAATTTCTGAAAGTTACAGCTGTTAAAAAGTAGGAAATGTGCAGCCATAGCTTAGAATGACTTCACTGCATCTTCAGCCACAGGACATGACCATCCAAGTGACAAGTACTAGTCTCTCTGTCATCACTAGTCTGAACCAAAATGTGACCGTGACAGTCCTACAGTTACTACACCTCTAATCATCACCAGTCTCCCACAGGACATCACTAGTATCTGATGCTTTTGCTGTTATTCTTGATCTACTCTTCCACTCTTTCACAGTTCAGTCACTTATAGTGGTCTTTAAGTTCAAGTTATCTTAAAGGTCAGGACACTGCATGCAGAGATACAGATCCTTACCTATTCAGTGCTGTACTGATGAGCAATTCCAGCTGCTGTGTTAAGCCAGTTGCCATTGAGATTCTGTCAAAGAGTTTTGGTCACTTAGGTTTGCTCACCGTCTTGCGTGTGTGTGAAAATTGGGAGGTATTCAGTATTGGTGTACACTGTCCATGTAGTGTATTATGAAATCTAAAATTCTATCTCTGCTCTACAGGAAATGGTGGAGGCAGCTGGAGAGGATGAAAGGGAGCTGGCAGCAGAAATGGCAGCAGCTTTCTTGAACGAGAATCTGTCAGAAGCCATCTTTGGGGCGCCCAAAGCAGGCTCTGGGCAATGGGCCTCACTTGTACGCTTGATTAACCCCATCCAGGGCAACACACTGGACCTGGTGCAGCTGGAGCAGAATGAGGCGGCTTTCAGGTGAGGAGGCTGAATTATGAGCTAAAGGGCACAACTTGGGTACAGTAGCTCTGTATGCAATTTGCATTTAAATTGAGAACTTCATTATGATTATTTTCAGACCACATATTAGAGCAGCACGCTATTGGTAAAATCTGACATTAGGTTTTTTTTTGGGGGGTTTTTTGCAATATGAACACAGTTTCACCAAATGGCTTGAACAGATCTATTTTGAAAGAATTCATTCATATACATTGATTGGGATGGTTGTGTAATAGAGTGAATCATTTATAAATTATAATAAACAAATTACAAGCATAGGTAAATACAGTGGAGCAAATAGAGAAGTAAAATAAACATGGTTTTTAGAGGAATCTAACAGTATTTCGGTGCAGAAATTGAATGACCAAATGAAAAATAACACACTAAAGTTTTCATTGTATAAATATTTCAATCAATTTAATTTTTATTAAAGTTACTAATGGTAAAATGTTTCGACTGAATGCTTTTTTTTTTTTTTTTTAAATGCTCACAAAGTTACAGGCCTTTAAAACACATGAAAATTATTAACTTTCACTCCAATTTTCGTTCAACTTTGAAGTGACTCTTCATTTGCAATGATAACTGTGGTTTCTGGTGTGGAAATATACATTTATATAATCTAGTTTCATATTAGCAGTGATATGTATAAAACTGAAAAGTTATATTTTTTGGTTTTTAATTATATAATTTCATTGAAAATTATAGCAGGCAAAGTGTTGGAGACGTTTTATCCTATTTGTCTTTATGCACTTTCTGACTGCCGGGCAGGGTCTTAACGACTGTACCTTTGTTTTTGGGTGATACTTTCAGGCCAAAGAAACCCTTTTGTTGATAAACTTGATGAGATCAGGGCTGGGCAAATGCCGTTAAGGTTGCTGACCCCAGTACTTAATTTACATGCTTTGTTTAGCCACTCCTAAAACACTTTTATAGACAACTTGATTTTAGACTTGCTGCAGACTTGTGATAAAACTTGCGCACTGCAGACATGTAAGAGGCTCCTGTAGGCTCTTGCAGACTCGTGGACTTTTTAAAGGCACTGTTTGACTGCAGACTAACCAACACGTCTTAATAAAAAAAATTCTGCTTGTTCGAGTCTCCTGGGCTGGGTTCTCATTCATTCATTTATTTTAATACAACACTGCTCAACTATAATCCCAACTTGACAGTGAACATCCTGTGATGTGAGTATTGCCCATATGCACATTGCGATATTAATGCTGGAACAAGATATTGTACAGTCGTACCACGTTTACATTTGCAACACTGTAACAGTTAAGCTGATATTTTCAATTTGCCTCCTTTTTTTCTCATCTTAGTTCCTGTCTGTGTGTCTTTTGCAGTGTGGCTGTCTGCCGCTTTTTGAATGGAGGTGATGACTGGTACGTGTTGGTGGGTGTTGCCAGAGATATGATACTGAATCCACGCTCTGTTGGCGGGGGATATATTTATACCTATCGGATAGCTGGAGGTGGGGACAAACTGGAGTTTTTGCACAAGGTGAGTGGAACAGGAAATGACTTGGCGTGAAAATGATTAGTCCCATGTGCACAATGGGGGCTCGGGAATGTGGAATTCCCCACAAATCATTAAATGCACACTTAAGCGTAGCAAATTACAGAATTAAACCACTTTACCACTTTATTTTTTGTCCTGGCCATGACCCAAAATGCCTTGTTTTAATGTTTATGGTCCAGTTTAATGATGCTTTGTCCAAGTTGCATATCAAAGACACATGTTCAAAAGGTACTTTTTCTCATTTAAGTCTAAAGTGATGCATTTGAAATTTATTTGATTTGTTGTTGACAGACCCCTGTGGAGGATGTGCCCCTGGCTATCGCTCCATTTCAGGGACGAGTATTGGTTGGAGTGGGAAAGCTCTTGCGCATCTATGACTTGGGAAAGAAGAAACTTCTCCGCAAGTGTGAAAACAAGGTGAGGAGTCACTTACAGATAATCACTTATTTTCAGAGGAAGTAAGGTTTTTTGTTGTTGTTGTTTTTCCTCTTTAAGAATTGAATAATGTGAGGATAGTGTCTATGACGCACGACTCTTCAGCTTGGTGTTGATGCATAACCACGTAAAAAAACATTGAAACAGAAGTTCAGACCACAACGTTTGACAGTCATTATATGGTGGAAACTTTACTGTACTTGTTCAAGTTAAAGCAGTTCACTGACAAGTTTGTTTAAACATAACAATTTGTCATCATTTACTCATCCTAGTGTTGTTTCAAATATGCCCTTCATTTTTGGATGTTAAAAAGAGAAATGTTGTGCTTGTGTTAAGCTGTTAAAAAATCTTTGAGTATCACCAAATAATTCCATGCAATACATGTATTTTTTTCAAATGTTTTAAAGTTATAGAACAGGGTTTATTGAACACTTTAAAGACAATATGATTTCACCAAAAATGTACGTGTAGTTCCTGCATAGTTTTACAAAATAACACTTGACTTGTGTTGTTACATTACTGGGATTTCTAGCTTCGACACGATCCCAAGAAAACTATTGATATTTGATACCATTTTAAATACAGAGGTTAAAAAAAATTATTTGCATATCTGTTTGTTTTGACTTCTTACAACTTGTGTGCATTTTCTGGCCAAATCATAACGTATAAAGTTGGTTTTGGTCAGATTTCTTTTGAATACTTTTTTTTTTTTTTTTCTCCAAACCCACTAAACACTTTAAATATATTTTAAGTTTTGTTTGAAATTTTTATTCATTGCAAGTGACCTGAACAGGCATGTGCCATGAAACCTAAGCATGTTTGAGAAACTAAACAATAAATGGAGAACAAACAAACAAACAAAGTTCTTTCTGTGACTATTTTTACATTTTAAAAAGAGGAACAACCTGCTGAGCCATGTTGACCAAAACCTCTTTCTTGTTCTTGCAGCATGTTCCTAATTTAGTGACAGGCATCCACACTATTGGGCAGCGTGTGATTGTGTCTGATGTTCAGGAGAGTCTGTTCTGGGTGCGCTATCGCCGCAACGAGAACCAGCTCATCATCTTTGCAGACGATACTTATCCTCGCTGGGTCACCACAGCCTGCCTGCTTGATTATGACACAATGGCTTCAGCGGATAAGTTTGGAAATATCTGCGTTGTGAGTCGCCACCTGCTTTGTTTTGAAACCTTTTGAGACCAGTATCATCAGATGTTTGCCAAGCCAAAATGACAAA
>CAIGQW010014484.1:5105706-5145776 GCA_903798125.1 Danio choprae | reverse complement strand
ATATATATATATATACACATTCATTCATTCATTCATGTGTTTTAGCATGCATTACATTTTAACATTAATATTTTTTTAATAAATGTAACAGAGGAAAAAATGCATGAAAAATGAGCATCTTAAAAAAGTCTTGCATTCGCATATTAAATTTATGCTAAATGTTTATTAGGTTCGCCTTCCCCCAAACACCAGTGATGATGTTGATGAGGACCCCACAGGGAACAAAGCATTGTGGGACAGAGGCTTGCTTAACGGAGCTTCACAGAAGGTACATGTTTCTACTACCATCAATCCCTTGTTTCCCACCAGTCCCGGAAACTGACCTTTGGCACTGAGCTGTCCTAACCACTTGTTCCTGCATTGTTTTTGTCTGTCTGGTTGGTTTTGCGGTTGCTGTTCTCCTTGCTCACACTCGCAGACCTGCACCCTAAAACATTTGGCTGCAGTCCACTCTCCGCTTCTGGTTCTGAAACCCCAGCAACAAATCTTGTCCTCTTGCCAGAGATCATTATGTGCAGATTAGTAGAATGGAAATATTTAGGTGGACACAAGGGAAAGTCCCTATTTGCACACCAATGACTTGCGTCTAGGTCTGACGGACATGCCTAAAGCATGCGTAATCCAGATTGTGCTGGACTAAACGTATTGCAGAACCTGCCTAGGGGTGCAAAGTGTATCATGGCCATATCCGTTATCAGCTGATATTAGTGGGCTGATAACTGATATTAGTGTTATTTCCACCTGTTCAGAATCAGATAAAATTGTATGATAAACCAGTGCTAACTTGAATAGATATTGATTATGATGGATTAAGATGCTCTTTTTAAGCACACTTGTCTTTTAAGAGCATGTCTTGTAAGTTTGTTTTGGATTCAGTTATATGAAAGCTATTTTCATGCATTACAATGGGTCATGTTCATTGCTTTTAAGAATGTTTGCATAAGATTTGCACAAAGTAACAAGTAGGGGTTATCTGTATGTAAACAACAATGTTTATTTAATTCTGTTTTAGACCACATACACACACGCACACAGACTTTCTTATCTAAGACGCCAAAATCCATTTGCTACACACATACTCGGGCATTGATACTTGTGTCTTGAGGGCAGCGTCTCTAGTGCTGCTCTGTCACTTTTTATCATCGTATCAAAGAAAGTCATCAAAATAACTTGCCAAATTATGTCCAGTTTAACTAAGAAAATGTATCTAAAATATAGGCCTATTAGTACTGTATAATACAATTCATCTCATAAAGTCATAGTTGTTAATAAATAAAATTGTTAATGTTATGGCACTATAAAGCAATATAAATCAGAATTTTAGAAAGCTAAGGCATTTCATAGACTTTGTAGAAATGTAATTGTTGTAAAAGAGGTTTGCAATAAGCACGCTTGTATAATGTGAATTTCCAGGTTTCATGACTTGAGTTAGACAAGCTTCTAATTACCATTTCATTTAATTTTCAAATCATTTAACCATTAAAAGGCCAAAAAAAAATTTAATTGAATCTGGAATATTGATTTTAATGAGGACATTAAAAATAATTTCTCTAAAAAAGGAAGCCTTTTTAACATTTTTATTCAAACTGTTATTGCTCTTTTGATTAGGAATGGTTGTTTCTGATTTGCTATATGCCTTTTTGTGTAACTTTTTTGGTGACATCAATTTAAACTTTATATATTCTTTTAGGTATTAGTAGGAAATGTTGGTCAGTGTTTTTGCGGTGTACTATGCAATTATTTGGTTATTGGTGTAAGCCAGCGAGTTGCTTCCTTAAAGTGCTATTACTGTTTTTTTGGGGGGTTTTTTGTATTTTTTGCTTGCCAGTAAATGGGCTACTCGGGTTTGATTTTAATCCACATCTTTTGTCCTTTTTTTTTGTCTGCCAATCACAGGCTGAGATTATCATCAACTATCATATAGGAGAGACTGTGCTGTCGCTCCAGAAAACCACCCTCATCCCTGGAGGATCCGAGTCTCTGGTGTACACCACGCTATCGGGAGGCATTGGCATTCTGGTTCCCTTCACCTCTCATGAGGTACAGTTCCGTAAACTGCAAATAACTTGTCATTACATAGAAATAATGTTAACGTTCAGTGGTATTTCAAGTCTAAAACCACTAAAGCAGAAGAGGTAAAGGCCTTAGGAAATTGCTCAACTCGAGCCCAACAGAATATACAACTTCAGTTAACTTATAAAATGCACTGAAATAACTGAAAGAATAAAAGCTTACCATAATTATAATTGCAGTAAAACAAGGTTTTTGAATTGAGAATAAAATGTTTCTCATTTGTCTTTAGGATCACGATTTCTTCCAGCATTTGGAGATGCACATGCGTTCTGAGTTTCCTCCTCTGTGTGGTCGAGATCATCTCAGCTTCCGCTCATACTATTTCCCTGTCAAGGTAAAACAGCACACAGTTGAAATATCACACTGGTATAGAATTAACTGTCATATCTGGATAGCACCTGACTTTTATGTAGAATTGTTCAGGAAGGAGTACGAGTCCTATTTTTTAAAATTTACTCTGAAATAATTAGAGTAATTTTTTTTACATTTTACAAAAGTTTCTCAGTATTCATAATAAGAAAAGGCATCTCATTTATTATAAACTAGACTTAAACTTCAGACTTAAACTTTTTAAAGTCTAGATGAAACTAGTGTCAAGTGTGTCAGTTAAATGTCATTTTGGAATAGTGTAGCGTTTTGGTTAAGCATTTTGTTGTAGTTTTTATTCTAGAAAATAGGGTATACTTTAATCCTGGTTGCATGTAATAATTAACTTCTGGCTTCACATTTATTTTTTCAGACACCAGGTTTATTCTTAAATATTTCTTGACAATCATTAACATTTACTCTTTATAAAACATGCATTTGGTTATTATTTTATGTAAGAATTAATTAATTAAAGAAAGTGATTTGGCAGATTTGAATAGTCTTAAGTGTTTCACACAGGTGATTGTGCTTGACAAAAACCACCTATAGGAAACACTTTTCTTTTACACCTCTATATGCACAAGACACTTTGCTAGAAACACATTGTTACAAGGACTCAATGTTGTTGTTGTTTTTGTTGTTGTTGTTATTAATAATAATAAAAATAATAATAATAATAACCAAACTGCTCAACTAACTTAGACTTGTCATGGCATCTATACTGCTTTTTTATTTTTTTAAGTGCTGCTTTTATCCTCATTTGTAAGTTGCTTTGGATAAGTGTCTACTAAATAAAAAAAATGTAAATGTTTTTATCATGCCCAAATTAAACACTTGATAAATGATATGACAAAGTCATGACTACAAATGTTTTGTTACTTTTAACAAGTTAATCGGGTTTCAACTACATTTAAGTTATGCAAACTTATTTGTAGTCAGCTTTTAAAGTGCAGAATTAATAAATATCATATTCTTTAAAAAGTGATTTTAACCAATGTGCCATTACTGTTTGGATCACTTAAATCATTAGTTGGTTATCTTTATCACTGACAGTCTCTCTCTCTCTCCCTCTGTATACATCCAGAATGTGATTGATGGAGACCTGTGTGAGCAGTTTAACTCTATGGATCCTCATAAACAGAAGAGCGTCTCCGAGGAGTTGGACCGCACACCTCCAGAAGTGTCAAAGAAACTGGAAGACATCCGAACACGATACGCCTTCTAGGATCTTTACATCTGGCAGGCGCACCATGAGAAAATCAATTGTTTTTCCAGGCTTCCCATGGTTGTGGTCGCCAGACTTTCCTACCACAAGTATAGGAACAGCAATCTGGTGACTGCTGAAGGAAGTTCCCCCTTTAACTGGGGCCAGATGGGAGCTGTCAGAGTCCCAGTGGTCAATGACCCGGTCCTGCTTGAATTGACTGTCAGTACTGTACTCGGTACAAAGCGTTTCAGTTTTTATTTAGTTCATACTGAGTGGCTGCATAGATACAAATCTTTTGAGAGGAATGGTTTCATACATCAGCCTTTATACAAGAATGGATTTTATATGCGGGGAAAAAGTCTATAACTAATTTTGTAGCTGTACCACAATGCAAAAGAAATCCAGCTCAATCCACATTTTGTTGTATGAATCAGTCTGCATAAAACCGTTCCCTCATTCTCGTCTCGGGTATTTAAATCATCACTCGAAGCATAAAAAGATGTTCCCACTCTTGTAAAAACAGTGAAATTGTAAAATAGCTTTAGTTTTTGTCTCTACATGGAAACAGCAAATTTGTGGTTTTTAACTGTTGCTTTTTTGTGGAAAGGCCATAAATATCCACAACCCCCAAAAAGAAATAATGCTGTTTTTGTCAAAGTGTGAGAAAATTTGTAAATAAACTTTTTTTTACTTTGTCCTGTATTTCCGTGTCTGTCACAAGACTCGCTGTTTGTCTGTAACTGAGCCCACAGGCAAAGCAGGTTTTTACTGTTTTCTTAAGTCTTTTTTTGGTGGAAGCCCAGTAATGATCATGCATCTTTCTCATGACGATGAGTCATTTTGTGTACAATGCCTTAAAATGATTCCGTTTTAGTCACTTAAAAGTTGAAAGTTTATAGCATTTTGTCTCCTTAACTTCACCAAATATTATGTAGAAAGCTATTAAAAATTCTTTGTACTATCTTCTCAGATTGCTCAGTTTTTTAAAGCGATAATTAAGTGAAGATTTAATCACCATTTACTCAAGCGGTTGCAAACCTTTGTCTTTCTTTTTTTTGTTGGAAGACAAAAGAAGATATTATGAAGAATGTTAGAAAACGGTAACCATTGACTTCCATAGTAGTAAAAAACATACTATAGAAGTCAATGGTTACCGGTTTACAACATTTTTCAAATTGTCTTTTGTGTTCAACAGAAGAAAAAAAGCTCAGTTAGGTTTAACACGAGTGAAGGGTGGAATTGTCTGTTTCAGGTGAACTATCCCTTTAATCATTTTTATTTAGCTGCTACTATGTTACATTTTAACATTAGTTTTACTTTCATCCTTCTTAATATCTTTTTATAAGTCTTGAGCAATTTGAATTTACACCGTCATAGGACTATATATATCAAATCTTATCGTGCAAATTCCTATTTGTGTCAAATGAGGATTTCGCTCTATGAATCATTATTTAGTCATTTTCTCCTCATTATTGCCTGCAGTCAGTAAACTAAAACAGATCAACTATGATAAGTATTTAATTTGAATGAGTCTTGTCCTGATCTCACCAAAACCCACAGTGTCAATGACACCGGTGGTCTCCTCCATTCCACCTACGCTCTGCTTCTCACTTTAATAGCACCATGAATAAATGATTAATATAACGTTTGTTTGTTTTTTTACTTGAGAGTCATGGAAACACTTTCCATGTCATAGAGTAGATGTAGACTTGACCAACCATGAAGTTCTCAGTTGTGTTTAACATGGTGAGGTTCAGCGTATCTGTTCAGCTGTTTCAGGGTGTCCCAAATGTAAAACTCTACAACTGCAGTAACATCAGATTGCTGCTGACTGCACCATCACAAGTCAATTGTAGTTGTAATTCGTAATGTAAATCTTGCATGCAACACCGGTGAATGGCCAACTATTACATTTTGAATTGAACATGGATGTGGAGACTAGGAAAGAGTATCGTCTTAGGGTCTGTGATGATTGGGGGTCTTCTGTGGGATAACATCATTCAGAATGTTAGAATGTTTTGCCCACTCAAAATTCTTGAGTGAATTAAAGTGCTTGCCCTGGTGAAGATTAAAAACCGGCATGTCAGGACATAAAGTGGGTTGAGATATTTCGGAGAGTGCTTGTAACCTGTTGATGTTTAGAGGCACATTTAGAAGTTTGAATTCACTGCTTTTCCTTTGGGGGGCTTTCCGTACTTATGTGATGTAATCTGGGTTGACAGATGGTGTTTTGGCTATTTTCATTTTTTGAATGGGTTGGGTGGGGGATTCGGAATGTCCCTCTCATTTGTCTTCTTGGGTCATGAGTGGTTCTGGCCTTTGTTAGGACAAGCAAAGATGGCTCCATCGACGAGTGATTATTCCCCTAAAAGAGACTATAGGTACTACAAAACAAGAGGGCCATTGTCGCCACGACAAAAGCAATCCCACTCGCAAAAAGTGGAGTGTGTGCTGGTCGCCCATATGCCCATTGTCCATTGTGTTGTGTGATGAGTCGGAAAAATAAATTTTCTCAAGAAAATCGTAGAAGGGAATGTGTGCGCCAAGCCTGCTGCCACAGAACCACAGTCAATTTTGGGAATCAATTAGTAATGTGTATGGGTGGATGAGGTTTACTGGGAATTTGGGCAAAGGCACAACTCTGGATCAGCTTGAAACTGATGCTTGATTGCTTTTGTCCTCATTCATAAAAGGCGTTGTTGGTTCTTAATGACTAGCTGTGCAATATTCTGATGGACCACCATCATTTATATACAAACTGAGGCGGTTGGGTGCAGACACTATGGCAGTGGGTCGACTTCTTTAGCCAGTAATTTTCTTTAGAAATATCCTTTATAAAATGATTGAATAAAATGTTCTCTTTAATTTCAACCAAAAATAAAAATTTACTCACAATTTAATCACTATTAAGTAGCCATTGACATCCATAGTAAAACACAATGGATGTTGAGGGATACTGCTTTCCAGCACTTAGGAGTTTCCAAAGAAACTCCCAAGTGGAGGCTGAGTAAATGATGGCAGCAATTTCTGTTTTAAGTGAACTATCCCTTTAATGCCTATATAACAAACAATGTTTTTCTAAAATCTGAATGTTCAGAAATGAGTTTTCTTGGTTATATTAGCAGTAAAGGTCATTTTTATCACTTTTTGGAAACATCTGAGCATATTTAAAACATTTATGTTTATGTATAGTTATGTTTAACTATGAATCCCAGCAAACACAGAAGGTTCCCCTAACTATCCCACATGGTTCCAGTTTGGTTCCCGCATTTGGTTATTTATATTCTGAAGGGAACCAAAAATATTGGGGATGACACTTTAAACAAAATATCATTTTATTTCAATTTTGTTATGTTTTAAATATAATAATATAATTTAATGTTAAATGTCTCATATCATGTAACTATTGCTAGATGCATTTTTCAGGACTTTAAACCGTAGTAAATTTAGCGTGCTCTGACTAGTAGGTTCTGAACATTTAAAAATGCTGTTAAAACATCCTTTATTTATTTTTAAACTTAAAATTGCCATAAAACGGAAGTTAAGATTGTCCTTTTTTCCTCATATCATAAAATACATCCAATGAAACGAAAAAAATGTAGGGCGGTACAAGATTTAGTCCACTGGGAAGTGATTGGATCATTGGAAGATGGGTATTGCTAACAAAATGAAGGAAGACTGACGAATGAAGGAGCGCTGGGCAGAAACGCGATGCCCTGTTAGCCTCACCCTAAATTATTGATAGCCTCTCCCAAAAGGCATGTGACCAGAAATTAAGAAAAGTCATTTCGAGGGGGCAGGGAAGATTATGGTATCTGATAAAAGATTATGAGGGCCAATGAATTTTTACAAAAGAATGAAGTGCACTGATACATCATTTATACCAAGCACTACTATATATAAAAATGAGGAAATTTTAATTTCATGGGGACTTTAAAGGGATAGTTCTTCCAAAAAAAAAAAAAAAGAATTCTCACCAATTTTTCATTCTCTACTTGTTTCAAAGAGTTTCTCTCTTCTGCTGAACCTTTTTTTTTTTTTTATTCCTGCTATGGATGTAATTGGCTGATGGTTTCCAACGTTCTGCAGAATATCTTCTTTAGTGTTGAACAGAAGTGCTGTCCCGGGTGGGCCATTTGGCATTTCTGTGTGGAGTTTTCATGTTGTCCCTGTGTTCGCATGGGTTTCCTCCGGGTTTTCCGGTTTCCCTCTCACTCCAAAGACATGCAGAATAAGTGAATCGGATAAACTAAAACTGGTGTGTGTGTATAATGAGAGAGTGTATGGGTGTTTTCCAGCACTGGGGGTTCACGAGGCAGCATACTCTCAGTGCTGGGTTGTGGCTGGAAGGGCATGTGATGTATAAAAAAAACATATGCCAGAGTAATTGGTGGTTCATTCCACGGTGGCGACCCCTGATAAATCAGAAACTAAGCAGAAGGAAAGTTAGTGAAAAGAAAAAAACAGATAGGAGTAAATGTTGAGGGTGAACTATCCCTTTAAGAAATGTTTTCATAACATGGGGAGATGTTATCAAAACCTTTTAACTACCTTATACCGAAATAACTACGTTATTAAAACATTTTAATTAAATCAAAGACGTTTTAACAGATAAAATGTAAGATTCTTTTAATTTTGTAAAGTTCAAGTCTTATTTAACGTGAAATTATTGACAGATACCTCATCTGTTCTCACTATCTGAGGTAACTTAAGTGGTTTCTGAAATATTTGAAAAGGCTTTTAAAACACATTTAACAGCATTTTAAAGAATCATACGCGAGCAAAGAATACAAATAAACAGATAAGGAAATGACCCCAACATTTTATAGTTTAATTGAGGGGGGGGTTCAGACTCTGCCATAACTCTTACGTTTGATTTTTTAGTTTATTAACACTGAATATTGTGCTCACATCCAGCCACTGATGAGTTAACAGTTTATGTGGACTCAAAAGTGAAAGTAATGTTAGTGTCATCTGGCTGCTAACTCGGCGTGTTCCTCTCGTGGTACTTTCGCGCGGAGAAAGCTGTAGGCGGGTGTTGTATGTACAGCGGCTTAACATACAGGAGAGGTGACATAAAGAAAGGGAGTTTCCGACGCTTTTGAGTGGACGGTGCATTGAAAAGGGGGCTATTTTACTACTTCGGTCAGTATCCTGCACGCCTGGAAGTGTCAGCGGTCATATCTTCAGGGTTAAGCAAACACTTGCCTGTTTACTGAAAGTCCTCTGCAGATGGTTCCCACTGAGGCAGACTAGAGCACCGAATCGAAAGGTTTGTGGCTTGTTTCTATTCGTGCTTTGAATTGTGTCGCGTGTTGTGTGGGAACTCAGATCAACTGCGCAAGATCCCGAGAGCGCGGTTCACTGAAAGATCGCTTCTGATTAGATTCAATTACAGGTCAGTTTACTAGATGTTCTGACAACAATATCTGATCGATAAAGAAAGACTTGTGTGTAGTTAAGCCGATGGCACGCATGTGAATGGTAACCATCATTTTTTTAAATGGAATTATTTCTTATAACGAATGAAGTCTTCTTGATACTTAAATCATTGTTTTATTTACCAATATAATTTATTTACCAATTTATGATGAATGTCGGAATCACTGATGCTATCTTTATTGTTTCATATAGGCCTACATATACATATAACATGATGTTATATATAACAGCAATGATTCTGTCATTCATCATGAATTGATAAATAACATAATTAGTGTAAATCAAACTTAACTTATGGAAATCAAAAATAATCAATAAATCATAAGGCTAATCAACATTATGATTTATTGATTATTTTTTATTTCCATAAGCCACTAGTCAACTTTATAAACCTAAATATGGTGGTTGGAATAAAAATGTAATAATCAGATGTGTAAATGATTTAAATGTGTAAAAGAATTTCTTTAGAATCACACTATTTGATTTGAACATTCATTTATTTCTGAACATAAATGTATTTGTTTAATCCATGTTATAACAAAGGTAATCCTGCATGTTGTACAAAAAAATATTTTGGACCAATGAGAGACATTTTACCATTGTAAAACAAACAAATAAACAAAACAATAACAACAACAACAAGAAACAACATGATCCTCATTTAAAAATAGTTTCAGAGTTAAGTTTTACAGTATATCAAAAATTTTGTAAAATAGGCTAATAGGTGGTTATAAAAGCATAAGCAGAATATTGGCCTTATTAGGCTGATAAAGTGCACATGAAAATGATTAAAAAGCTGTTTTAAATTGACAACACCATAAATATCTAGTATGAAATGTCTTTTTTTGTCACAGATTCCCTATGCTCGTCCCAGATTTGTAAAAAATCTGCAATTGATTTGGAAATCATAAAAAAATTATTATTTAGTAACTAGCAACTGACTGGTTGTGAAATAGAGAGTTCTGTTCAAATAATTAAAATATTACATCATATAAAATACAATGTTACATAGAGGATATGATTTGTTCAGCTCGACTTTTGGACATGCTTCTGCTTTAAATATTTATATTTAATATTATACGTGTTATATATGTCCATATCCAAGGAAAATACTAAGAAATTTCTGATGAATCTACAGAAAATGCTGCTGCACATTCTGCTCTTCATGCTCATCACATGACTATTAGTCAGAAACCTGCTGGCTCTGTCAAGATGCCATTATATTCCCGTAAGGATAACAAGGAATTTAAATTTTTCCTTTCGAAAGAAACAAAAAGAGACAACATCTGGATTTGTTTTACACATCTGCACAAGTTCTGTAGGCGAAAAACAGAGGAACATTACGATAGAGCTCCAGCCCTTCAGATGAACAGTGATCCCCATTCCTGCTTCACTTTAGGTTTTTACAACTCCTTCTTCTTCTTTTTTTTCTTTGTCCATTAAAATCAGATGTGCCAGATCAGCCTTTTTTGTATATTAAAATATTTTACCATCCAGACGGAGAGTAAATGAATTCCGATATGTCATCCCTGACAATTTAGAAATGATTTGTAGCCAAAAACCACATAAAAAAAATACATTTGTTAAATAAGAACGACAAAAGTATGTTTACATGATTAAACCAGACAATATTTTAGTAGATTGAAACTACCAAAACTATAAATACAGTTAATTTAGTTAAATCGCAGAGACAACATCAGAAGTTTTCAGTGCAGAAAGTCCCATATTGCAAATCCAATGCATACATAATGAATAAAACACCTGTAAGACACCTTTCTGTTTAAATGTGACCCTGGAGCACATAATCATACACAAGTGTCAATCTTTTTTCAATTATTGGTGGCGCAGTGGTTAGCACTGTCGCCTCACAGCAAGAAGGTTGCTGGTTTGAGCCCCAGTTGGCATTTCTGTATGAGTTTGCATGTTCTCCCTGTATTCGCATGGGTTTCCTCCGAGTGCTCTGGTTTCCCCCACAGTCCAAAGACCTGTGGTATAGGTGAATTAAATTAGCTAAATTGACCGTATGTATGTGTGTGAATGCGAGAGTGTATGGGTGTTTCCCAATGCTGGGTTGTGGCTGGAAGGGTATCCGCTGCGTAAAACATATGCTGGATAGGTTGGCGGTTCATTCTGCTGTGGCGACCCCTGATTAAAAAGGGACTAAGCCGAAGGAAAATGAATGAATGAATTAATATTTTTATGGCTTTTGTGTTAATTGACTGTTAATCGACTGATATTTTTAGTGTGATATCTGTTCTGACTTAATTCTGTTTGGTTTTCTAATAGAACAAGAGGGCCAAACAAGTTCCTTCAATTGAGATCTATATCACAGTGCGAACAGAAAATAAGTCCTACCATGGCCCAGTCCGAATGCTGGCTACTCAGGGGGCTGCTGGGTAAGTAAAGTCCCATAATTAATTGATAAAAATGACACAATATAAGATGTTATGTGGGAACTTTGGGTAAGACATTAGTACTAGACATAAATATTTTTTTTCTAGCAGTGGCTGAAAAAACTTAAATTGATTAATCACTTCCTCAGCAAACCGGCGAGAGTCTCTTGTGCATTTACGCAAATAGGTCAGACAAGACTGATGCGTTCGAATATCCGAGAAATTCTCTGCGAGCTGAATTAAGCAATAGTCTTCCTAAGTGTGAGTGCGTGGTTTATATCTGCACACTTGTTTCTTCTGAAATGGGTGTCAAGCTGTTCTTATGTTTGAGCTTCTGCATATGCTGCTGCCACCGAAGGACTCAGACGTGACTATTAGTGTCACCACTTCCTGTTCAGGAGAAAGACAGAGAGAAAGAACGAACAAGACGGATGCGTAAGGTAAAAGAGAGGACAAGGAGGGGGATACCAGGCCAAAAAAGCTAGAATAACTCGGACAAGAGGTGGGGGGGTTGAGCGGTTGGACGCCAGTAAATAGCCCAGGTTCTGTGGCATAACAAATTCCTCCGTCCCTCGGAAGTCTGTTTCATGGTCTCTGAGACTTTGCTGACTGCCAGTCTCTGGGTAACTGGCCTGCAGTGCAGCTCCACCACAGAGGCAAACCACACTGATCCACTGCGAAGTGACAGATGACTGCCGGTGCCCTGTGTTTCCACCCCGGGGCGGCCAGTCACAATCACTTATCTTTAACAATAAGAGCTCCAGTTAAAATAGATGCAGGATCAGCCTCAGGTTTGCTACCGCAGTTCGTGCTCTTGATCTTGATCATATCGTGCATATTATGTCTGCTTTTGACCACATGTGGGTTGCAGAAGCTTGTGTTGTGGCATCACGGCTGGTGCATTCGAATTTCATTTTTGGTTTGGTTGCGTTGTTTTATTGCGTGAGAAGATAGTGAGGCGTCAATTTTGGGGCAGATTGAGATGTTGCTTTTTGTTTTCAGTTTTTTTTCTGCAGAGCTCAATTTGTTTTTAAGCTAAAATTGAGTATCTTTTTCTTTGTAAGTCGAGATGTGGTTTGAGGTTTGCGTGTTGTCACAGTACCAACCTTTGATACTTTATGCGAATTCATGCGTCATTGCCTTCAGAGAAATATAGACTACAGCACAAAGTCAGCACAACGCCAAGTAAACAACAATATGGGTATGATCAATTAATGGAAATCTATAAAAGATACATTTTTTCTTTTAGAAATTGTATTTGAAAATTAGTATGAATACTATACAGAATACAGATTTAAAATGCACGGACCTTTTAATTACGGACAAAATGTTTGAATAAATCAATAAGCTCTAAGAATCTGTTGGTGCATCCTAAAACATGTAGTATATATAAATGCTATTCTGTTCTATGGGTTCTATAGAATTCCTTAAAGGAACTTTGGTAATAGGGATGTAAAGATGAACCACGAATCGTTTGAGAATTGATTCAAATATGTGATGGTTCAGATCAGTCTTTAAAAAAAGTTGACGTGGCATTTTATGTTCATCTTGCCTGTGAATGATACATAAAAAAGTAGTGTTGATAAAGGTTTTTAAAATAGGAAATGAAAATAACGTTATTTAGAGGTTAGTATCAGTATGCTAGTCTTTAAAGATATCTATAAGCTAGTGTGGTACACAACAATGACAAAATTTGCATTTAGAAGATATAAAACCGATATAAACATGTAAAACTTGTAGTTTGTCACTTCCACATAAATGGATCAATGTTTTTTTTCATCTCACCTCATACTTCAGTTTCTCCTCAAATCTTGATCAATCAAATGCTCTCTAGTATCTGACATAACCCCACCCCCTTCTCACTTGCTTTTCATTTGATGCGCTTGATTTCAACTACTCTCACTTGCAGAGCGGTGAGAAAACAAAACGCTATTGGCTGTTTTTATTAAAGGGGAGGAGCTACTCTATGTCCCGCCCTCTCCTCGTTTTTCAGTTGAGATTATGTCAAACATTGAATAAAAAATGCACATTTCAAAGCACTTCATGGGATCTAAGTGCAGCACTGCTTTGTTTACAGCGGTAACGCACTTTATTATTGCTGTTCATAACTGCCACCTGCTGGCAGAGAGTGAATCTACATCTCATTCAGCTGGTCTGCTGTTTTCTTCAGGTGTTTTATTGCAAAGGTTTTCATGAAACTAAAGCCAGACCATTCTTCAGATTTGGAATTATAGAGTTGATTTAAAAAAAAAAATGCACATGCTGCATGTATGCTGGATGTTTGGATCATGATTAAAATCTCTCTAAATTAAAAGCTCTCATCTAGAGAGCTCTCACCATCTCTTAATAGAGCACTCTTGTAGGTTTTCTTGAAAGAAGCTTCATTAAATAGTGAAAATTGCGTACATTCAGTTCAATTTCTGAAACCAGGGCTGCAATTTACTGACAAATGAAAACAAAGGTCTATTTGGAGATAATTTGGTAGATTGATTGGGGCGATTTTGTATAGTCTGCATGGGTATATTGGGTCCATATAAATTTACAACAGTTGAATTGAGATTGCATAATCCAGTTTATCTAGGCAAGAGTCATGCTTTATATTTAGGGCTTTACAATGACTTACAATTAATACATATAGTTTAAAGCTGTGGCAGTTCATTGTGCTGTGGCAATCCCTGATAAAGCAGGGAATAAACTAAAGGAAATGAGTAACCGGGTGAGTTTGAAGCTGTTGCCCGTTCAGAAGCTCTTACTACTTATTTAAAATGTGTTTGAGATCTGGTGTCTTTTTAGCTTACATTTCAGAAGTTTAATCTGCATCTATAAATGTTATAAGATCATGAAAAAAAATTTATTTTGCTGTTTAATTTGATTCTGATTCCGAGACCAATAGCAATATTGGTCAATTGCATGCACTCTCAGAAAAAATGGTACAATGTTATACCCTCGTCACTGGGACAGAATTGTAACTTAAGACAAAGAAACAAATTTGTACCATTGCAGTTTGTACCCATAAGGAAATGATTTGTACCATGGGAAACCAAAATGTACCTTTGTTTTTTAAAAACCTGCAGATACAATATTGTACATTCGTCAAAGGTACAAATCTGATCCATAAAGGTACCACCACAGTGACAAGACACTTAACCTTAACAGTGTACCTTAACAGTGTCAAAAATGCTTACCAAACATTTATTTAAAATGCCTTTAATGTTTATGTTTTATGTTTTACCAGTTGTTTTGTATTATTGTATTATAGAAGTTAATAATGAATGTTTATAAGTTTCTTTAAATATACTTTTAAATGATGATTCTTGTTTTAATATGGAAATTATTCATAAAATCACTTTGCCTTTCCAGTCATATTTATTTTCATAGGTATTACAATAAAGGGGTTGTTTATAACAATTGTACCACCGTGTACCTTTTTTTCTGAGAGTGTACAGTACTATACAGTACCAGCTATTTTTCCTCCATTAAATACATTTTAATGGATATGGAACTGTCCAGCATTTTAAGAGAGGGACAAGTTAAAATTAAAAAATTATAATATGACATTCTTGTGATTTTTGCTATTCAGTATTTCTTGTAACAGGATTAACTTTTATTTGATATATAAAAGAACATATGTATTTAATAAACTTAACAAGTAAAACCACTGCTGTTGCTGTACATTATGCAAATTATAAACTTAGCTGCTTCAGGAAAATACTTATTTTAGCCCAAACTAACCATTAGTTTTGTGCCAGCCCTTGTGCATGGTGTACATATTAGTACATATTGTACATATTAGAAAAATAGTTTTGTTTTTGCAAGTATTTAATGATTTGCACATCCTTTAAATCCCATTGGGTAATTCAAAAGATCATTGCCTCCATGTAATTATCAATCATCGGCATCAGACCTTTTCATATTATTTCCAATAGCTTTAAATTAATCCAATATCAGCTAATAAATATCAGATGCATCCTTATTCATAAGTGCATGTTTGTAAAGAAATTTACAAAGCCACAAAATGAGACTAAACCACATATAATGCATTCATTTGATCATTTTTGTCATGTAAAGTTTAAGAACAAACAAATTCTTGATGCTTTCATGATTGGTAAAATGTATTATGTTAAAAGCCTACATCATTTTTCTTCTTCTCTCCCTTTAGGTTTTATTTGCCTATTACCAGTCTGCAGTAGTGCAGCTCCAGATCTCTGTGGTCCTCTGAAAACAGTCAAAGAAAGTCTAAATGCAACCTTAAGGAGACGTTATATGGTAAAAATATGCCTTATATTTGAAATCATAGTGTTATGTTATAGGAAAGGACAATATTAAATGCTAAAAAATGTTTAACGCAACTTTAAGTAATTTTTTTGGTTACATTTTATTTTAAGGTTTAAATCTCACCATTAACAAACCATTAACTTTGACTTTTGCCTTAGCATCATCTAATTTGCTTATTAATAGTGTATCAATTTGAATATATGCAGTATATGTACTATTAAACAGCCAATGTGGTTATAACAAGGCTGTTAATAGGTAACTACTAGATAATTGTGAGAATGTGTCCCTATACTGAAATGTTACCAATTTGTAAATGACATTTTAACCCCACATTTTGTCCATACCTGACCAAAATGTGGATTAAAATAGCCCAGAATCAGTGTAACATGAATATGAAGTGAACATCATTTAAATGTCTTGTATGTGACAGAATAAACGGTATGTCAGTAAAAGGTTTTCCATTTATGTTTACAGAAAATGCACTTTCCCATTAATTACACCGTTCAAGTGCGTTATGAGGAGGTGTTCAGACTGCGAAACATCAGCAGACTGGTGGTAAGTCTTTATCCCACTGACATTGTCCCCAAACCAACCCTCTGACTCAGTTTCCACCATGGCCAAAAGCCACACTCTCCGCAACGTCCCACACCAATTAGCTCATTTTTCCTGTTTGTCACATATCAACACAGATTTGAGACTCATGACTTACAATAGAGTCAGATTAGAGTCACAGTTTTTAGGGCTTCTGAAAGATTTTAGGGCTGTGACTCAGCATTTGGGAATACAGGGTGAATCGCAAACAAACTTGCTCAGGCATATCTAGATTTTGGGGGAAAATAGAGCTAAACATTTCGGTATTATGTACAAATATTTTGAATGTAATTTTGCATTACAAATATAAAATATAAAAACAGATTAAAAGTAATCTGACAAGTAATAATATGGAAGTTAATGGTTAGAGGGTTCCAACATTTTTCAATATATCATCTTTTGTGTTCATCAGAACAAAAAACAAAATAGATATGGAGCAAATAAAGGATGAGTAAATGATTAAAAACAGGTTTTAAAGGAATGAAAAAGAAAGACATAATCAGTCTCTTTATCAGTCCTCTAGTTTGCCATTGGCTATGTTCCTATTTGACTATTTTTATGCATCATTTGGAATATCGCATAAAAAATACTTTATGAAAATACCAAGATGCACATACATTTTGAAAATACGCATTAAAGAATGTATGTGAACAACTGAGTAGGATAAACTACTGTGTTACTGTACAAGATGTGTCCTGTTAACATTAGGATAAACTGAAAGGCAAATGCTGCCACTCTGCATTTTTAAAATGCAAATATATATTTAACAACAGGACCATGATGATAATTGGTTATTTAATTTGAATGAAAATATCATTAAATTACGAATATTAACTTATATGTGGAAATAAAACCGAAATTAAATCTATTTAAATAAAATATGCCTCACAGTGGCGCAGTGGGTAGCACGTTCGCCTCACAGCAAGAAGGTCGCTGGTTCAAGCCTCGGCTGGGTCAGTTGGCGTTTCTGTGTGGAGTTTGCATGTTCTCCCTGTGCTGGCGTGGGTTTCCTCCGGGTGCTCCGGTTTCCCCCACAAGTCCAAAGACATGCGGTACAGGTGAATTGGGTAGACTAAATTGTCCGTAGTGTATGTCTGTGAATGGGTGTGTATGGATGTTTCCCAGAGATGGGTTGCAGCTGGAAGGGCATCCGCTGCGTAAAACATATGCTGGATAAGTTGGCGGTTCGTTCCGCTGTGGCGACCCCAGATTAATAAAGGGACTAAGCCGAAATGAAAATGAATGAATGAATGAATAAATAAAATATTGCAGATTTTTAAAAAAATGGTATAATACTTAATTATTATAAAATAAAAAATAAAAATCTGCAAAAGCTGCAGCCATCTATAGTGGAAGAATAGATAATAATATACAGATATATAAAGTTGTAAAAGGGGTGTTTTTTATGAATGAAAATCTTAATACAATAAGAAAATACAGTAAACCCATATGATCAAACATTTATTGTATAATGTTATTTATGCGGGCTGCACGGTGGTGCAGTGGGTAGCACAATCGCCTCACAACAAGAAGGTCGCTGGTTCGAGCCCCGGCTGGGTCAGCTGGCATTTCTGTGTGGAGTTTGCATGTTCTCCCCGTGTTTGCGTGGGTTTCCTCAGGGTGCTGCAGTTTCCCCCACAAGTCCAAAGACATGTGGTATAGGTGAATTGGGTAAGCTAAATTGTCCGTAGTGTATGTGTGTGAATGGGTTTGTATGGATGTTTCTCAGTGATGGGTTACAGCTGGAAGGGCATCCGCTGCGTAAAACATATGCTGGATAAGTTGGCGGTTCATTCCGCTGTGGCGACCCCAGATTAATAAAGGGACTAAGCTTATTTTTGTTCATTCATTCATTATGAAACTACAAAATAGTCTGAAAGATTGATCCCTTAAATTTCTAGTAACATTTTTTATTAGAAAATATTAGAAAGTGTTTTTGTGTTACGGTAGAAATAATTTCTATGGTCATTGTATATACTTTTCTTTCATAATGGCATAATAATAATAATAATAATAAATAATAATAATAATAAATGATAAAGAAAATAAATCCTAATTAAATTTTAATTTTATTATTTGTTATTAATTCTATAATTTCCTACTTTATTATATTTGTAAAATAATTGATAAATCATATAATTGGTGTTATTTCAGCTTCATTCAACCAGACCTGGCATAAATCCTTTGACCTAAACATTACACTACTCTGATGCTGTAAAGTAATACTGTACATGCCTGTAAATCACAAGCGTAACAATAAACGTTGAACATTTCGCTTGTTATTGTTCCTCTTCTCCTCATTCCTTCAACAGTTTTATTTTCAGTCTAATCTCTCGCTCTGTGTTCTCTAGAATACAAGTAATGAAGAAGAGCCCGTGCTGCCGAGAGATCTCCAGGATTTGTGGCTTTACGTGAGTCAGCAGGGCATTAAGAAGGTTTTACGGGTACTGCCAGAGAGACATCCAACACGGCGTAAATACCTCTCTGATCTGGAGAATCTCTTCAAAAAATTCGAGACGCTTTATAATGAAGGGAATCACGAAGATCAAGAGGTGAGAACAATAATGTAATTTCCCTTTGTAACGGCTTATTATAAATCATACCGGCTATCAGGGACGCTGCTCATGGTCAGCTTGATATTTTTACTTTGTTATTTGTTTTGTGTTAATATGTGTGTGTGTGTGTGTCTTTTTAAGAATGCCAGAGAACGTCCAGAGAGCTTACAAACCATCTGGGATCACTTGACGGAACAAGATTACCAAGGATGGAAGTCAGTCACACCCAAATCAATCCTGGATAACTGTTATCGGACCATGCTTTGTCTGTTTAAAGAGTGCTTCACAAAAGAGGATGACAATTATGAATGTAAGTATAATTTTATGATATATACTAATGGAACTGCCTTTTTGGCTTTACATTTAAGGGACTGTAAACAAAATATTGATCTTAAAAACCTTGAAAGAAAAGCTATGTTTTCTCCCTATGTATTTACGTGTGCTTTGCTTAAAAAAATGGTGGCATAAAAATCTTAAAATGTGCATGAAAAGCTTATGGAAGGAATTGATAGATAATTCTTCATCTGAGAAGAAAACAAGTGCATAAGCTATGACAGAAGCCCAATTGCTGAATAAATACATTTTAGGAACTTACAGTCGTGATTTACTAATTTGTTCTCTCGTTTTACTTAAGTCATGACCACAAATTAAAAAACTGTTCTTTCAAATTATAGGGATAGTTCACCCAAAAATGTAAACTCTGTCACCTTATTCGCCCTTCACTTGTTACAAATCTGTTTGAGTTTCTTTCTTCTGTTGGAAATCGGTAACCATTGACTTTCATAGTATCTGTTTTCTCCTACCATGGATGTCAATGGTTATCAGTTTTCCAGCATTCTTCGAAATATCTTCTTTTGTGTTCAACGGAATAAAGAAATTCATAAAGGTTTGGAATCAATCGAGGGTGAGAAAATAGTGAATAATTTTTAATTTTTGTGTAAACTATACCTTTAACAATTTGTTCTTTCATAGTAAATTGTAGCAACAGGCTGCAAATAAAGCTCAATTTGTTTGGTTTTATTAAATATTGCTCACAGTTTACTCATTTGTTCACTCATTTTACTTACATCATGGCCACAAGTTAAGACTTGTTCTGTCATTTTAGTAAATTGAAGCCACATTGAACTAATTTTGTTCTCAGAACTGAAACACCATTTTATTCACAATATTGCAATATACAAAATTTCAGCACAATTCACAGTTTCCAGTGGAAACATAGCTATTGATTGGTTATACATTTATCTCTGTTTGAGAATCCCACTAAATCCATTCATCCAAAGAAGCATGTTTTTTGGAATCTGGAATTTTTTGGGAATTATGGTCCTGACTTACTCATTGGTGTTTTCTGGGGGGTTTGAGGTAAGACAGTTGAGGCCTATCTAATGAATGCCACCACTTGGAAAGTTTCAGGGAATTTTTGGACTCCAACCACACATAGGGTTCTTCCACCAGTCCACTAAATATTTGTTGATAACCTTAGTTGTGCAACCCCAAAATTTATGCACAGTAGCAAAACAAAAAGTCGGAAAATGTTGCTGTTTGTTGATTCCTGTCTGTGGTCGACCATCAGCCTTTGTGAATGACATAAAAAAAAATCAACAGACTGAATCAACGTCTTTATGCGTTTCATGATGAATGAGACGTTGTCATGATTTAAGCTTTGAGGTTTTCTGAAGGACGTAGAGTACTTTTGAAAGAAAAGCCCACATGCTTTCACTAGCCTGGACATGCCTGGTCTGTGCCTTTTTCCCCAATTCTTTGTCATATATTTAACCATTGTTACCCTAAACGTTAATATTATTAACATGACAGTGCATTGTTTTTCATTAAGAGATTCTTCTTTTTCTGTGCTCATTTCTAGATTGTGAAGTCTATAACAGGAGGAAAGAAAGGAAAACAACATAGCAGCAGATCTAAGTGGATCTAATCCTGTCTCCGTGTTGCTGTTGTAGGGTGTTAACCGGTTTATGTAGTGACACGCAGTATGGTTGTGTGCCTCTTGTCCTATTGAAGTCATGGACTGCCTTCACCTGTGTTTGCCATATTGAAAAACACAGCAGCAGTTAAACCACTTGGAAGACACTCTACTGATCCTGCAGCTATTGCTGTCCGTCATTCAAACCTCCATACATCCACCCACCCACCCACCATCTTGCATATTTATGCAGTATTTTGCTAATAAATCATCATGTGTGCGTGCTTTTATGGAGGAAATCAGCTTTGGCTCATCGCTGTAGCATTTTTTATTGATAATTTCCACAAAAAGTCTTTGCCACTGTGACTTTTATTTCTGAGGAAATTAGATATTTTTTTGTATGCCAAAACAGTATGTTAGCATTGCCACGTTGTAAATGTAAGTTAGGTGAGGTATATAAATAAATGTGGAGCTTCTTTTTGTACACATATCATTAGCATGCAAATCTTGTGCTGACTGCTGGCTTAGTCGGCACTGTTTCTTTTACCCGGAGGCTGTTTACTTTGTGCTTTACTGCTGTTTCGATGATGAAAGACTGCACCAAAGTACTCCTTTTAAACTTTTTTTTAAAAAGGATTGATCGAGAAAGTTTGATATCAGGTTTGCATATGTTTTATACACAGATTTTTTAATGTAGGTTATTTATTTGGACTCCTGCCACAGAATGTTCTGGTAACTGTTGTAACTTGGCTTGGGAAATAAACCTCTCACTATCACCCCCGTGTGTTCAGAATGTGTCATTCTGGGTTTGGCTTCATTTCAGATACACTCTCAATGTATCAAGTTTTTATGTGTAGGTGATGACGCTTGCCAAAATAGTTTATGTGGCTGACTGTAAGCAGTGTAGACTAACTGTAAAAGAAGACTTTTTAGAGTAAAAAAGTACTAAGTAATGTATCATTAGACTTAAAAGTAACTTTTTAAAACTAAATATACGATTTTATATATAACCTTTGCATTATAGCCTAACTATTATAAACATATATATTACTCAAGATATATTATAAAATAATATTACTGGTAGTAAACAAAAAGGAAGCAATATTAAAGACAAAAAAAATTAAAAATTATAATAAATATTATAATGTGTTGTATAGTGCATTTTATTCATATATATATATATAAATAATTTATTTATAAATCATTTAACAGAAACCAAATAGGCCATATACCAAATATTCAAAGCAAATTGTAGTGGGATTTATTAAATAAACATATATTTTGTATTATTTTCATTCAAAAATATTTGTTTGCCTATTGTAAATTATCATTTTTCGTTGTTTTACTTGTACATTATGGCCATTTTTAGGCATTTATCTTATTAAATCTTACACTATTGAAGTTTTCTAACATCCCCTTTGGAATAGAGCCGCGTGAATTTTCTCCATGACTCAAATATTCCCCATTTTCTGATTTTGCAAAGGCGTTCTCCCAAGTTACAACCTTATAAAAACATTACGAATGATAAAGCACGGGACAAATTTGGCCGCTTTCCGCGTGCTTTCACACAAGTAGGTGTTTCCGATTGTATACCATACTCCCAAGATTGTCCTAACGCACCTGCCGTAGCTCCAACTTCCTGTTTTCATTTGCCCCAGTTTATCGTACGATGAAGGCGTTCCTTACGCCATAGTTCACCGCGATTACTAGTTTGAAACTGTAAACATTTATTCAAACCCTTAACAATGTCGTCCAACAGCGGTATTCAGATCCCCAGCCGCCTGCCTTTGCTGTGCACGCATGATGGAGTGCTGTTACCCGGGTCGACAATGAGAGTCAGCGTCGATACGGCGAGAAACATGCAGTTAGTAAAGAGCAGACTGCTGAAGGGGACCTCGCTGAAAAGCACCATAATCGGGGTCATTCCCAACACCAGGGACCCCGAGCACGACAGCGACGAGCTGCCGTCTTTACACAGGTAGGTTCGGGCTGCCAGACGACGAAAACAAACCCACTGCAGGTTTCGTGCGGGCTTCTGTCATTGAGTTACGAAACTTTTGTTACGAAACCAGTTGAAGGTGGTTCAGTTTTTATTTAATTTAGGTTTTACAATACAATAAGTAATATAATAACTTTTATTTAATTGCGAGCTTTATAATTTATAATGTGCCGCTGTGGTTTTTTCCGCAGAAACCAAACCATTTAATGGTGATGGTTGACAGACCAGGATGACAGTTATATTTTTATGTGCACAGAACTTTACTCTCAGGTCGTTAACTTTAACCTACATTCTTATTTATTTTTATTTTACCATGTCAAAGACAGTGTAGCAGTGTTTGTTTTCTAGAAAAATCGTTAGAGCTGTAGATGGACTTTAACCCTGAGAGGCTACTTTGCTCTGTCATAGATCAATGGAATGCATAAAGTCAACAAATAAATGATAGAAATGTAATAAAATGTAAAAATCCAGGAAAATGTCTGTAGTGTATCAAAGTTTCTAAGGTTATTCTCTCTATGATGGCAAAAAGATTTCCAATTCCTTGTTTGTACAACACTGAAACCATGATATTTGTTTGTTTGGAAAACATTTGCACAAATTAGTACAATATTAGTAGAATGTACTAATACTGGAGTACAGTATTAGTAGAATATTCAAAGTACCATGGTAAACAATATAAGAAGCATGTCACAAGTTGTCACTGAGTGAATGTGCGAATATATAACCAACTTTACCTCAATCATTTTAAATCTGTTCATTTCAATGACGTGCACCTCATGTACACATATAAATCTAAATAACTTTGCAATGCTTCTCCAGTAAGTGAAAAAAGTATGTTTGAACTGTAATGTGATTCCTTAAAATGCTCTCTTTGTTTGCAGCTCTCTGCTTTAATGTACATAATGCTTTAATATTCAAAATACAGCAAAACATGTCGTTGCTCAGCCTATACTCACATACTGCACATAAACTCCTTTAATAAACTTTAATAAAAAGTTTTTTTTAACTTAACCGTTAACTGTAGCTTTTGTAATATTTAATTTCAGTGTCTAGAAAAGTTTTCAGTAGAAACAAGAAAAAAAGTATTGATAGTGTGATTTTTTTTTTTTTTTTTTCAAATTATGTATAATTCTTATTTAAATCATTGTTTAAGTACGTCTCTACTCAAAGGTTTATACACTCCTTGCAGAATAGGAAAAATGTTAATAATAATAATAAAAAAGAAGCGCTTTTTCTTTAAGCGCTGTTCTGAATAAGCTATTATAACTGAATATGACCTTTTACAAAGATTTACATTTCCCCCTAGATATTGTGTTTTTATTTAAATGATGTCATCTTAGTTAGCTTTTTTTGTTTAAAACCAAGTTCATTTGTTTGTTCTGACTGAGCAGCAGAAAAATGCACATATTTGGATTTCTACTCTTTTCTTTATATTGATTTAAAATCAGTCTTTTTGCAATGAAGACTAAGTATTATTATTAACATATGATTCAGCGAGGATGGAAACTTTTGAACATTGTGAATAAATTTATTATACATTAAGTTATTATTTTATCTTGTGGATTATACGTAAACATGTTATGTGAAATAGCTTATTCAGCACAGTTCTAAATAAAAATTACATGTAATTCCTCTTATTTTGTTCAAATTATTAACATTATGCCCATTGCAGGGAGTGTGTTAACTTACGGGCAAAACTGTATTGGCATGTATAAAAGCTTCACATATATTACATATTAGATTTTATGCAAAACATGATTTAATTTTTTCAGTTTGTGCTTCTGTCTTCTTATTGGCACAGTATTGGCACAGCTGGACTAGCGGTGCAGGTTGTGGGCAGCAACTGGCCGAAGCCTCACTACACGCTGCTCATCACAGGCTTGTGCCGCTTTCGTGTGAGCCAGCTGCTGAGAGAGAGACCCTTCCCTGTGGCCGAGGTGGAACAGCTGGACAAACTGGAGCAGTACACAGAGGGAGATCCGGCTGATGGAGAGCTGGGAGAGCTGTCACAGAGGTTCTATCAGGCGGCTGTACAGGTCAGTGCTAAAGCCACGTGCGTTTCTCTCTTTATTCTGTGAGACAGTCTATATAAAACAGGTTTCACAGGTTCATGAAGTCATATATGTTATTGGTTTGGTGCAGTTGTATATAGTGTAATAATATAATATAGCTTCATGAAATATAATATAATTATTTATAAAGTGTAATATATTCCAACAACTAAACTTTCAGCCTTAAGGGTCACATAATCCTTCAGAAATCATTCTAATATCCTGATATGGTAGTCAAACTTTTTGTGGTTTCCTGTTGTTTTACAGTCCAGCTCTGCATTTATATATTATGTACTAGTAATGTTGTTAAAAATATTAAAATTATTATACATCTTGTTACTCAATAAATTGAAGTGATACAATATTGCTTTTGTGCAGGATCGATATATTGATACTAGCTTTGCCTTCTCTCGTTGTTTTGTTGACATTTCTTCAATATATTAATACTAGCTATGAGCAATTCCATGCAAATGTCAACCATGCCATGAAAAAAATAAATATTTCACCAAAATAGCGAAACCCTTTCGAAGTTTTTTTTTGTGTAGGCATGTATTTTACAGTACTGCTTAAATACTCAAAATTGTCTCTGTCAATGTGTTCAAACTATTTTTTTAGATTCCCCAAATTCACACAAGTGGCAATTTCACATCCATAATGGAGAGGTGTCACATCCATAACACAAGCTTTTTCCTCATTAATGCAAAAATGTCAAATAAAATCAAATCAATCATTTTTGTTTTATAGAGAACCAACTCTTATCCTTTTGATTAGCATTATTTATGTGGGGTTCTTTTGCAGTTTAATTTGCAGAATTTCTACAAAGTATGTTGTATATTGTAAACACGCTAACGTTTTTTGGTCACATCCATAACGCATGCTTATTTTCCTCATTTAAAATATAAAAAATGTTTACAGATTGATATTTTTCTGATCCCATAACTGTGGTTGGTAGTTTTGTAAAATATAAACAGATGTTTCAATATAATGTTAAGGTATACTTTTCTGTGAATTTAGGTTTTCAGTTTCTACTGCAAATTTTACTCTTCTCTCTAATAGCGAGTTTTTGTGAACATTTTGTTGACATTTCTTTGGATGTATTTTGGTTTATAAATATGATATAAAAAGAACAACCTTTACTTAACCTTTATATAAACAGCTTTGCTTAATTTTATCTATGGATTTTAATCAATTTTTTTTCTTAATAAAAATAGTAATTTCCTTCAATCAATGAGTCAATCAATGAGTCAATCAATGAGTCAATCAATGAGTCAATCAATCAGTCAATCAATCAGTAAATAAATCTTAATTGATCTTAATTTAATTTGTTTTGGATAGACTGCTATTCAAAAATGGTTGTTAATTGCAGCCAGCGTTTCTCAAAAAATTGCTAAAAATGCAAAAATTCAAAGACAATTTTTTTAATGACTGAAAATAAGATGAATGGGATTTTTCTTCCCTTTATTTGGCACCAGTCATCTATACAGTGCGTCATAATTTAACACTGAATGGATATGACGGCTTCATTCTTTAACAAATGCTGCAGGATGATTGTGTGTAGGCTTTTCATTCAGTGTTCTGACAATGTCCTCTGGCCTCTCTTTGTCCAGTTGGTTGGGATGTTGGACATGTCAGTGCCTGTGGTGGCTAAACTCAGGAGGTTGTTGGACAGTTTGCCTAAAGAAACTCTTCCAGATGTCCTGGCTGCCATGATCCGCACTTCCAACAAAGAGAAACTGCAGGTAAAAGAAGTGTAACGGTTCATGCTTCTAGATTTGCCAAGTGTGGCCATGCTGCATAATCACTTGCGTAGGAGAATTTTGTTTGCGCAATTTAACTTAAATAAAGTCATCCAACCTAACGAATGCTAGAAATGATAAATAAAGCAGCTTCTCCCCCTTCTGATTTGTGAGCAAAACTGCGAGCGTTGAGTGCATGAAGTGTTCAACATTGAACACTTATTTTTATCAGTTGAATAAGTGCATCATCCGGGTATTTAAAGTGGACTTATTCTTTTGTAGAATTTTCACTACTTTATACCACAAAATGGCATAGAGTTGTGTAAGTATGCAATTTGCGATGCATCTTTTCTTTCTATTATAACTTTTTGTTAAACGGATAGTTCACCCAAAACAGAAATATTGTCATCATTTACTCAGCCTTCACTTGTCACACACCTGTTTGAGTTTCTTTTTTTGTTGAACACATAAGAAGCTATTTTGAAAAATGTTGGAAACCTGTAACCACTGACTTCCATAGTATTTATTTTGTATAGTGCTGGACAAAGATCCAAAACAAAAGTTTGTTTTGATAAAATATATGTGTATTTCATATATTTTTTATCTATATATGATACACACACATACATAGTAACAAAACTATTCAAAACAATTTTGTTACAAAGATATTTAAATTGATATATAATTAGTATCATATACATTTTATATTTAAATATAAATAAAAATGCTCTCAAATATATGCATGCATCTGTGTATTTATATATACATAATAAATATACACAGTATACACACTTAAATGATGTCAAAGCAAACTTTTATTTTATATACGCTTTAAATTTTTACCCAGCGCTAATTTTGTATTTATTTTTTAATGGTTAAAGGTTTCCAGATAAAACATAACTTTGTGTTCAACATAAAAAAAAAAGAATCTAATAGAGGTTTGTTACCACTTGAGGGTGAGTATATAGTAAGTACATTTAAATCTTTGGGTGAACTATCCCTTTAATTCTGCATCTTTTGTAATTTATTCTGATATCACCTTGAATATAGCATTGATTCTGGAATGGAGTAAAAGTGAATATAATATATATATATAAAAAATAGTTTTTGTTAATGTTGGTGTTAATATTGGCAGGTGCTGGATGCGGTAGACTTGGAGGAACGCTTTAAGAAGGCCCTTCCTCTGCTCACCAGACAGATCGAGGGGCTCAAGTTGCTCCAAAAGACCCGCAAACTCAGACCTGATGATGACAAAAGAGTATGCCAACCTCTTTTTTTTCCTTCTGGACAGACACACTCCTCCACATCTCCATGTTTCAGTCACAGTTTTGTTTTGTTTCTAACAGGTGCTATCCATACGTAAAGGTGGTGTGTTCCCCGGTCGTCAGTTCTCTCTAGATGAAGAGGCGGAGGATGAAGACGGTGATGACACTGCTTTGCTGGAGCGAAAGGTGAAGGCAGCTGCTATGCCCGAGGCAGCTCTGCGCGTCTGTCTCAAAGAGCTCAGACGGTGTGTACTGCTCATTTCACGGCAAATCATGTTCACATTTTAGCTGCATTTTAAACAGTAAGGGACTTGCCATCTTATCTGTAGTCTTTAGATCTTCGGGGGTGTCTAAATATGTTCCTGGAAGGCCAATGTGTTGTAAGTCTAGATCCAGCCTGTTCCAAAACACTTGCCTAGAAACTTCCAGTGAGTCTAATGAGTCCTTGGTTAGCTTAATCAGATGTGTTAATTAAAATTGGAGCTAAACTCTGCAGGACAGTGACCTCCATCAGGATCATGCCCTCTTGTTTTAGATAGAGTACAAATCAATTAAAAGTAATTATCTTTAGTTTAGTTATTAAAAAAGGCTTAAAGTTCTTCCAGGCTGTTGTTGATGCAGAATAAATCCCGACAGGCTCATTAAGGGCTTTATTCTTCGAAAACTGCCGCCAGGATGTACTTTTTCCTGCTTATTCCACTATGGTTACTTGCCATAAGTAACAAAACATTGTTCTGAGCTTTAATAATTTTTTAAATCATTGATTAAATGCAAAGCTGATAAAAACGAGAACGGGTAAATGTCTACGTTTTATGTAGTCAAAAGATGGCGCCAAACAGTCAAAAAAGTCTTGAAAGTCAAGTATGGATGTGAACTTATTTGCTGACGGTCAAAATGATTCAAAGTGCCCACATTAACCTGTGCTATTAGTTTTTAGTGGTTCAGTGGAATAACATAGCTTGGAATGTGACGAGAGACCAATCAGAATCAAGTATTTCAGACAGCCGTGTAATAAATTAATAATAACACATTCATATTTGCCCCACCAAGCTGCTGCTTTCCAGGATTTCTTCACCATCTACTGAACATCTTAGCAAATAATAATGATTAACATTAATAATAATAATAATAATAATTAATATATATATATATTTTTTTTTAATTATAAAATTATATTTTTCCTCACAGATTAAAAAAGATGCCGCAGTCTATGCCAGAGTACGCCCTCACCCGCAACTATTTGGAGATGATGGTGGAGTTGCCCTGGAGTAAAAGCACCACAGGTAATAAAGCTTACTTTACTACAATATCAGTACAAGCATTTTTATATTTAGGTATATATATATTTAGGTCATTTTCAAACAGAGTTGGTCAATATTGAAAAAATATATAATAAGAAAAATAATATTATATAATATGATGATGATAGTAATAATAATAATAATAATCATCATCATCATCATGATCTTATTATTGAAATAATTATGCCAAACATAAAATTATTGTAGTATATATATAGTATATTTTATATAATGCTAAATATAATAAAGTAAACCATATTATGTTACTTCAGCTTTTCATTTCACTTTTCATTTCACTTTTAAATATTCAAATGATGATTAAGTATTTTCTTTCTATTCTTCTTCTATTTTTCTTTGATCATTTTTTGTGTGTAAATACTCCCTTTCAAAAATTTGGGCTCAGTAAGATTTAAAAGATATGTTGTTTTTAAAGATACATTACTGATCTCATTGATATCATGTTTCTAAAACTGGTTATGTAAAAATGACAGAGTTTAGCTTTTATTCACTACGCATAAACTAAACATTATTTTAAGAAGTTTATTAGAAAAACAAAAGTATTTTGTTTAGATGGAGACAATGACTAATTCATTCTTTCATTCATTTTCTTTTCGGCTTAGTCCCATTGTTAATCTGGGGTCGCCACAGCGGAATGAACCGCCAACTTATCCAGCATATGTTTTACGCAGCGGATGCACTTCTAGCTGCAACCCATCACTGGGAAACATCCATACACACCCATTCACACTCATGCACTATGGACAATTTTAGCCTACCCAATTTACCTGTAGCACATGTCTTTGGAATTGTGGGGGAAACCGGAGCACCCGGAGGAAACCCACGCAAACATGGGGAGAACATGCAAACTCCACACAGAAATGCCAACTGACCCAGCCGGGGCTCGAACCAGCGACCTTCTTGCTGTGAGGCGATTGTGCTACCCACCGTGCTGCCCATGACTAATTTAAACCAACAACAATTTTTTTTTAAAGGCTGACTCTAGAAAAGAGTCTAGAAAAACAATTAAATAGCCTTTTCATATAAAATCTATTTGCAAATGTGCCTACACTTTTACCTACAGTCACCAGTAGAGGGAGTCTTTTACCACATTTTGTGAAGTCAGTTACTTTCAGTCTAGTGGTGGAGAGGGATTTAAACTGTTTACACGTGTTATTCTTGTCCTGTTCTCCATGGCCGCATGAGGGACTCAACATATTATCCTGCCAAGCACAGCTAGAGTGTTTGACCATATGCTGAGAAGCATTAAACACTTTCATATTCATTCATGTTTTTGCGTTTTCTATTATTATTCCATACACAGGATTACAGCTTTCTTTTCGTTACCTATATACTGACTGATTCAAAGCCATGCACAAAAGTATGTATTACACTGCTATCCTAAGGTTATGGCTTGCCTTGAAATAGGATCTCTGACTGTCCATGAAAGGCTCAAACAAACATGTGCATGTGATTGTGTATACACACACACACACACACACACACACACACACACACACACACACACACACACACACACTCAATGCCATACATACCTTGCTAGATGTGTTACAGACCTTGGGCCTGGAATTCTGCTGGGAAAGTCTCGTGTACATGAAGTGCATTTCACAATTCTTTAAAGCTCAGTTCTCAATGGTGAGACAGCATTAGCAGAAAACTGATTTAGTGGTTTAGGTCGGCGCTTGAAAGCTGGGAATAGGGAGGTCTGCCCTTACAGGAATGCTCTTCTGTAAATGCAAAATAGACGTTGCATGATTTGCGAGAACCATGAAGAAAACTCTGGGTCCAGTTTAAGTTTGCTTTATGAGACAGCTGCACGTATGTCTGTGTCTTATTACATCAGGCGATGAAGATGCAGATGTCTTTGATAAAACACTCACATTCCTTTCAAAATTTGTACAACATGCGTGCAATCAAAGACAACTGCAGCTATAGTGATGTTGTTTTTTTAACATGATATATTAGGGACAAGAAATTTTATTTGGTAACACTTTAGAAAAACGGTCCATTAGTTAATGTTAATTAATGTATTTACTAACTTTAAGTATCAATTAACTTGTAAAGCATTTATTAATCATAGTTCAACATAAACAAATGCATTATTAAAATCCAAAGTTGTGCTTGTTAACATTAGTCAATGCACCATGAGTTAATATAAACTTACATGAACTAACTTTATTTATCTTAAATAACATTAACTAATGTTAACAAAGATGAATAAATACCATAATAAATGTATTACTAATAGTTTGTTCATGTTAGTAAATACATTAACTAACATTAACTAATGGACCATTATTCTAAAGTGTTACCATTTATTGTTATTTTATACATTTCATTTAAAGCCCTAATCATTAACCACTGGACACCTCATTAATATGAATTAATGTAATTTTTATTTTTATTATCAATATTAAGTACCTTAGTGTGCAAAATTTTAAGGTTTGTATGATTTGTAAGTGAGCTCAAGTCACTTTCCAGAACCATCTCCTTTACTGTTCCCCGCTGGTGAAATCTTATTATTATCCCCATTCAGAATGCCAAACCTATGACAGTATTTAAAACACATCTCTTCCAAAAGCACTTAATGCTATTAAATTTAAAATCTCTGTTTTCACTTTTCCTTATTTCTCTTCCCTGTTCTAACGGGTAATTTTGTAGTTTTAACATTTCGCATGATTATTTATCTCTTTTTATTGAATTGCTTGTTGTATTAGTATCATCTGCATGTCGTTTTAAACATTTTTAAAAGAAATGTTGCTGCTAAATTAATAAATGAATTTGAAAAAGGTTGCATTTATTTGATCAAGTAACGTATAAATAGTTTAGGTAAATTGGAATTAAAGTGTAATGTATTCCTGGTAAAACTAACATATTTACATGATTCTAAAAACTCTTATTGATTTAGAGCTTAAGACATTTAATGTTATTCATGTTTAAGTTTATTATTAATATAGCAGCTTAATTTTTTGTGGAAACTGGTCAATTATTCAATATTATTTGATGACAATTTAGAGAAAAACTTTACTGTAATGTTTAAAAAAAGGTGTCCTTTCTGAATAAAAAAAAACAAATCCAAAAAAAATCTACTTTCCTCACACAATTTTAAAATTGTCTGTAATAATATGAAGTATTTGATTTAATGATGTGCAAATATGTCACTCACTTTGCAAAATTACAAACATTTCTTGAGAGTTAAAAGCATTCGCTGTGAGCCCTTAGAATGAAGTCTGTATAATTCAGATTGTGAAAGCAAGAAATGGCTTTTTTAAAGATGCAACATATTTAAGTAATATCCCACAGCAATACTGTCGTTTTCTCAAATATTGCAAATGTGATATTTATTTTACTCAGCAGTTCAACAAACAAGAAGTTAATATTAAGTTACATTTTTATCTACAATATTGTATTTTTGTTATTTGAAAATATTCCAGAACAAGATGGAGCAAAGCATTTTTGCATCTCATAGCAAAAAATGGAGATTCATTCCTGAGTGAATCTTCTGACTTCATGATTCACTGATCCATTCATAAATGATTCAGCCATTTTGAACAAATCATTTGAATTAACAAGTCAATGAATAAGACCAGGCTTTTGCCATCATCTACTGATGGTTTTAGTGTCATACTTATTTAACCATGACACTCCTAAACCAGCCAATGTGCTAGCACAAAATAACAATGTCTAATATCTACATTATTTTGACTCCATAGCATCTTTCATTATGTTTTTTTCAGATTGCCTGGACATCCGTGCGGCACGGGTGCTCTTGGATAATGATCACTATGCCATGGAGAAGCTGAAGAGGAGGGTGCTGGAGTACCTGGCTGTGCGGCAGCTCAAAAGCACCCTTAAAGGACCCATACTGTGTTTCGTGGGCCCCCCTGGTGTGGGAAAGACCAGTGTTGGCCGGTCCATCGCTCGCACACTGGGTCGAGAGTTTCATCGCATCGCCCTGGGGGGAGTCTGTGATCAGTCTGACATCCGCGGACACAGGTGAGAGGTCATCATACAGAAAGCAGACGCAAAGTCTGATTTTCAAACAGGCATGATATAGGATACATGCAGTCTCAATGTCAGACCACTCTGAAGAAGAATCTGAGGTTAGTCAATTTACAAGCTGTTTAGATAGAATCTTCTTGTTTAAGTGGGCTATTTCTGTGGCCTATAATCTAGTCTAGACTTCATTTGGAGTTGGTCAGAACTTTTAAATGTTTTTAAAAAGGAGTCACCAAACCAGTGTGTTTTAGTATATTTTAAAGTGGACATATTATGTACCTTTTTACAAGATGTAAAATAAGTCTTTGATGTTCCTAGAGTGTGTATGTGAAGTTTCATCTCAAAATATTCCACAAATAATGTTTTACAACTGTTTGAAACGGCCCCTTTTATTCGTTAATCCTAATTATGCCATTTTGGTGACTGTCTCTTTAAATTCAAATGAGATTGTGCTCCCAGCTATGTTTTCAAAAGAGGGGGCAGAGCTACAAATGCCTGTGTGTCAGCATAGTGGCAGATTCAAAAACAAGACTAACCTCCTATGCTAATGACCTCATGTCTCTGATGACATGTACAAAGAGACAATGTCAATCAAAGTGTTTCTGCAGACTGTTTTTCAAGTGTGATCATAAAAAATCAAGTGTGATTATAAAAAAAATGTAAACAATATTTTTTTCCATTAGAAGCTGGTTATATTCCACACAATTGTTTAAACCCCTTATAAAAGTGATTTTTGCATAATAAGTCCTCGTTATTTCTGCGTTCACACCAGACACGGATGAAGTGCCAAGCGATGATTGATTTACATGTTAAGTCAATGCAAAGACGTGACTAGACATCCTGCGGCGCGAATGAGGCGGCACGAATAACTCGATTCGAGTTGGAAAATCTGAACTTTAGCGGACATTCGCACTGCGTTAACCAATCATGAGCTTACTCTTGTAGGGGCATGATTGTTGGGGCTGTTGTTGGTGTCCCGAGGGGAAATCCAACATCGGACAACAGTTAATCAAACTGGGCTGGACTCAGCCTGGAGCACAGCTGAAAGCTTCCATCATCCAGGTACAGTTTCTGGAGGAGTTGATGAACTCACAGAGCTTGGTGCACCTCTGAACGGATCTAGTGGACTCAGACACAGCGGCGAATGAATATACGCTGTTTTTCAGCCTTCCTAAAGCACATAAACAGCTATTCTCTCAATAAAATCCATGTTAGCCATTTAGCAATGAAGCTGGAGTCACCGGGCAGACAGAAGCCCCGCCCATGATGTGAATCTACGTCTATTGTGAAGTGAAATGAAGAGATTAAACTCAAAATGTCTATTTACGCGTGATTTATTCAGGCGTGCCGCGTCTGGTGTGAACACAGCATAAAGCATAATAAATTCCTGTGATGGCAAAGCTACATTTTTAAAATCCATTACTGCAGTTTTCAGTTTCATATAGTCCTTCAGAAATCAGCCTTATATCCTGATTTTGTGCTAAAGAACCACATCTTACAATCCAAGACGGTTGTGTTGCTTAATGTTTTTTTTTTTTTTGCAGTTGTGATAATTTTTTCCAATACACTTTGATGAATAGACGTACATTAAAACAAACAGCCATGATAAGACCTGTTAGAATACAGTTATAAAATTAAAAATCTCCCAAATGTTTAGAAAAATATGATTAAGTAATATCACACAGCAAGAGTGATATTTTTTAAACATCATCATCATCACAAATGTGTTTTGTCATAAACACTTGTCAAGATTCTTTAGTGAAAAAATTTTCAGTTTTGAAGCTATGTAAAAGTCCTCGTTGGTCAGTTTATTACATGACGAAAAGTAATATTTGCTTATAAAAAGCACATACCCCATTTCTTCAATAGGATTAACTGCATAAACATTAGTCATTTGTATGATTACTGTAAGGAAAAGTACTTTTTCCACAAAATTGCTAAACCCTTTGATCCAATCCTGGTGTTACTGCGATTAACCCTGGTGTTACATTACTAATCCAAGATCCTTGACGAAACTCAATATATCCATTTAGTTTTGTTTTGCCATCAAATGGTGACTCATAACCAACATGTGAGGCATGTGGCTGTGCAAACGTAGGCAGATGCGTCAAGATTAGGGTATCAGACTATGATGAATCCAACAAAGAAACATGATGTAGTGTCCCTTCAATAATAAGAGAAACTTTAAACCTTGACCTGCGATTGCTTCTTTTGATGTTCCCTCTGATCTCTTGTCGCTATAGAGACTAGAAGGTGATAACATCACCTCACCCTGCAGGCCAGGGCAAGTTTTCCTTGTTTTCTGATTGGTTGATGTCAGACGTCACACTCACTCATGGAAAATGTGTCCTAAGGACAAACGGCTCTTAAAAAACTTCTCACACACTTTCAGCATGTGTCTGATCATAGCACGTCTTTTAGGTCTGCATTAGTTTACTATATTAGAGTGTTTAAAGTTTAATGACAGCTTACAGGCCCTAATCACTGTAATTAAGGCACAGCCACATCCTGTCTGCCTTTTTGTCACATCCGTAGGACAAAATGCTAGTTTTAGTGTACGCCATCCGACGCATTCAGACCCCATCCAGAAACAACATCATGAAGTTAGTTGTTGTGTTTTTCCATTTTCATATTGTAATTGTGATGAGATTAAAAGTTGTAAACTGGTATGCAACCCATCACAGTATGTTCCAGCAGCAGGAACACCTACTGACAACAATACAGCAGTTTGTATGGGACTGCGTCAAAACAGTTGCACTTTAGGTCTCTATGTGGGATGATTGTGATCTCTTTTTTTTGTTTGCCCACCTGAGCACTGATACAAATCTTTTTTATTTCTCTCATCACGTTCCACTACATCTCAAATCTCTTCTCTTCCTCTTGCTACTTTTTTTCCCCGCTCCCTCTTTTTCTTTCTCCGTGTCTCTGTCCTCAGGCGCACGTACGTGGGTAGCATGCCTGGTCGCATAATAAATGGTCTGAAGACTGTCGGGGTAAACAATCCTGTATTTTTATTGGACGAGGTAGACAAACTGGGGAAGAGTTTGCAGGGAGATCCTGCTGCCGCCCTTCTGGAGGTGAGAATTTTTTTTCTTGATACTAGCATATTTTTACAGTTGTTTTCAATGGGAGCACCTCATTTTTCAATGGCACGTCTGTTTCAGGCACCATGAATTGAAGAATGTTCAGCTTTTAGTAAAACGCACTCATCAATGTCACTTTCGAACCACACCGACCAACTTTTTTTTTACATCAAGCACAGTGAAGGGAAAAATCTTGGAGATTTTTAAATTGCTGCTCATTACGCCAGTATTTTCAGGCAGAGACATTCTCTGTGGAATCAATTAATGGAAAGGTTATTTTATTATGCCACTTTTACAGACAAACAGAAGATTGATGAATGACGAGTGGATAAAAGCTAGATTAAAGGAAGAATGGATAGAAGATGGAGGGATGAATTTAAGAAAGATTTTCCCCCTGAAGAATTGATGATGGAACTGTGTATGTATGGTTGATGGAAGAACAGAGGAGTGAATGGATGGATGGGTGGATGATAAAAGAGCCAGATGAGTGAATGGGTGGATGATGGAAGAACAGATGATTGAGTGGATGAATGGAAGAAAGGTTGCATAAATAGAAAGATGGATGGATGAAGAGGTGGATGGTTGGATGGATGGAAGGATGCATGCATGTATAGCTGAAAAGAGTGAGGGATGAATAAATGATGGAGAGATGGAAGGAAGAATGCATAGATTGTATAACGATGAATGGATGCATAAAAGATGAATGATTGAGAAAAGGATGAATGGTCGATAAATGTAAGGATAGTTAAACAATTGAGAGATCAGTGGAAGCAATCAGGAAAGGTAAATGGACAGTTGATGGGTGATGAATGGATAAAAGATATATGGAAGAAAGAATGGATAGAAGATGAAGGAATGAATTAAAAAAAGGATTATGGATGAAAGAATGGATGATGGAAGAACAGATGAGTGAATGGATGGGGGATAATGGAAAAGAACACAAAAAAAGTGGATTGATGGATGGATGGATGGATGGATGGAAGAAAGGTTGCATAAATAGAAAGATGGATGGATGGGTGGGTGGAAGGATGGATGAAGAGGTGGATGGTTGGATGGATAAAAGGATGCATGCACATATAGCTAAAAAGTGAGGGATGAATAAAAGATGGAGGAATGGATGGATAGATTGATGGAAGAAAGCAGGAAAGATGAATGGACAGTTGATGGTGAATGGATAAAAGATAGATGGAAGGAAGAATGGATAGAAGATGGAGGGATGAATTTAAGAAAGGATGGATGGATATAAGTATGGATTATGGATGGAAGAAAGGTTGCCTAAACAGAAAGACGGTTGGGTGGAAGGATGAATGGATGGATAGGTGGATGGTTGGATGGATAAATGGATGTATGCAGAAATGAAAGAGAGGGATAATTGTAAGAAAGGATTATAGATGAAAGAATGAAAGGATGTATCTAAAAATGGATTATGGATGGATGGAAAAAAGTATGAACTGGATGTATGGATATTTTGATAGATGTTTAAGCCTGAGTTTTAAGGTAAATAGGTCTTATATATAGTGGGAAAAAAGATGCACTGTGAGATGCTGAAAAAGGTGTAGATGGAATTCTGCAAAGCCGACAAATATTTCTGTCAGGTCAAGTTACTCTGTTCCAAAGTGGTAACACACACATTCACTGCATGACATAATAATCCAGCATACTGAAAGAAAATGCGTTTTGCAATGTCTTCTTGTGTGGTAGAAGTCAGTTTTTTTCCATCCAAAGTATCAAATACACATCACCATTTACACTTGATTACATGTGAGCCCGTTTGTTTTCATTGAGATAAACATCCAGAAATCTCCCCGTGCACACACTCTGACGCAGCTGCTCATGGAGCTCTGAGCATCTGTATAGCTGTGATTGTAATCCTCTTATCTTTTGGCACGACAAGCTTTTACAATAATCCAACACAGGGAGAAATGCATCTTACAATTTTTTACCAGAGATTAGCAGTCTGGATCCTGTAATCAGTAGATCGCCACTCAAAAACCATCCTGTGAGTGACGTTCATCCCATACTATAATGCGTGTGAGCCCTTACGCTGTGCTTCAGAGTGAGAGATAAATGGAGGTGTGTCACAGGGCGGACGTGACCTGGGAAGCACAGCAGAAAGTGATATCTGCTGGTGATTTAGTTTGTCAGTGCGCTTTATTAAGGAAAGCATTTAGGAATAAATTGTTTTCAGGTGGTTGTTTATAGATATAGTGATCTTGTTATAAACCCTTAACCCTGAGAATTAAACTTAACTTAGCCTTTTGTATCGTTTGTGCTACGTGAATGGGATGCCAAATAGTGTTTTTGGGAAAATTGCATTCTTACTTGAGTAAACAGTTAGTTTCTGTTTCATCTAGTTATGTAATTGTATAATAAAAAAAAACTTTAAGTGGGGTCACAATAAAAGGCTAAACATAGCTTTCCAAACAATTGAAAAAATTGTTATGTATTAAAAATGTATTAGTGTGATGTAGTATACTTTAGATTCAGATATTTAGACTTATTTATTTTAGAAATAATATATTTTTATATATTTTAGATATTTTTGTGAATTTTAAAAATGTATATTATTCATATTTATTTAGTTTTCATCTATTTTTATATATTACTTTATATATTATATTTGTTTTTGTATCTTTGTTTTGAATTCTTGTAATTCTTATCTATATGATCATTCCTTTGTTTATTTTATTTTATGTTTTCTTTATATTTAACTTTTTTAATATTAATTCAGTTATGTGTTCCTTTTTTATGCATGGACCCCCTCTTAGCACATCCTCGCAGCCTTCTGATGGACCCTGCACTCTAATTTAAAATCTGCTAGTTTATCATATTAACCAAGTGCAAGTGCAACTTCATAAAGGCATGATATGTGAATCTCCAAATAAAAATAAATAATAATAATGCCAGGGTTTGTTCTGTCGATGAGTCTAACAGAAGGAACTTGAGCAGCCTGCTGTTGCTATGGTAACCTCCTCAGGCAACAGCGAGATCAGTTCATGTTGTGAGATTCATTTGACGAGGTGCAGACACACACTTGAACTTTTCCCTTATGTAACATGCTAACATTTTAACTGTTTGCGTACGCCTAAGACACGCCTCCTTAAACCGCACCCTACACATTTACTTACAGTTGAAGTCAGAATTATAAGCCCTCCTGAATTATTAGCCCCGCTGTATATATTTTACAAATATTGACCAAAAAATGTTTGGTCTTTCTTCTAGCCGAAATAAACTAAATAGGACTTTCTCTAGAAGGAAAAATATAATAGGAAATACTGTGAAAAATTCCTTGCTCTGTTAAACATCATTTGGGAAAAATTTGAAAAACAAAAAATTCACAGGAGGGCTAATCATTTTGACTTCAACTGTATATGCAAATGAACTGTGCTTGTTATCAGGTTCTGGACCCAGAGCAGAACCACAACTTCACTGACCATTACCTCAACGTGCCGTTTGACCTCTCGCAAGTGCTCTTCATTGCCACCGCGAACACAACGGCCACCATCCCCCCCGCCCTGTTGGACAGAATGGAGGTCCTCCAGGTGCCAGGTCAGAGTTCAGCATCACACACAAAAAAGGCATCAGGACACACCATTGACAGAGTGACATTTTAGTGATTAATTCCCTACTATTATAGCTTGAACGTAATTAACACTGTCCTGCAGCTGAGCAGATGGTTCTATGGTTGAATACTTGATTAGTTCCTTGTAATTTGTGTTGTGAATATTGACGTGTATGTGTGTGTGTGTGTGTGTGTGTGTGTGTGTGTGTGTGTGTGTGTGTGTGTGTGTGTGTGTGTGT
>CAIGQW010014484.1:5058801-5105306 GCA_903798125.1 Danio choprae | reverse complement strand
CACACACACACACACACACACACACACACACACACACACATACACAGTGTTTTGTATTCTAGGTTTAGTCTGTGAATGGCATTTTTTATCCCACAGAAGGACAAGATTAAAGAGTCAGACAGGAGCAGTCTTTGTCAATTAAGAACCAATCACACAACTAACAAATGAACCCAGCTTTCCATCCACATGCTAATACACTGGGGCCTTATATGGTTAGCAGGGTTATATATACTATGCAATTTGTATTTTACAGAATTTAGAAATAAAGTAAATCCAGCAGAGAAGCTGAGAATTATAATGAGGTGAAAATCTCAATATTTATATACATGTACATTTCTAATTTTGGAAACAGTCTGTTAAATTTTAAATATTGGTAAAAAAAAAAAAAGATGTTTTTTGGACCACAAAATCAGTATATTATAATAATGAGCAGAAGAGACTTCTTTCAACTTCAAAGTCTTTCCAACCTCAAACGTTTAAATTTTTTTATCAAACATTAATTAATCGACAATGCAAGAAAAATCCCCCTGCATGTTCACAATATTTGAAAAAGGATTTTTCAGGCAAAAAGAGTATATCATTTGTGAGAGTGCAGTGTCTTACTCTGCTGAGAGAGATTATAAACGGGAACAGAGGGGCAGTTTGGGTCACAAATGGGACGGCCCAGGCGAGTTTGTAAACTACATTCACTGCTGTTTCACTCTATCCTTCAAAACCGCATCTCATGACAGGCTGCCAAACTCCTCTTCTAATTGTCTGTAGTCCACCAGGGATCCTCAATTAGAGACATTTGCAAAGCAAGCTAATTAATTACCTTAGAGGTTGCTAATTTTGGGATGATTATCTGCTAAAAAGCAATCAATATATGGCCTGTTCCCAGCAGCGGCAGCACTGATGGCAGAGGGAGTAGTGTTTAGGCATGGGCAATTTAGACTTATACTATATCACATATTTCTTTCTGTTATTAATTGCAATATGATTATCAGTGACAATATTTCATATGTATCTACTGATACACAAATAAAGTATTATCTTTCCTTTTTTTTTAACCAAAATAGGGTGAGCAAACATGCAACTTCTTTTTCTGCATTGACACTTATTTACAGTGTTGAAGAGTTGGATTCTCCTGCAAATCATAAACCAAGTGCTAAAAACAATTTGCATGTATGACAGAGATTTTCTTGGTCGAAAATTGCACCTTCTGCTGGCATCATTAGCCTTTGTATATTGTTCAAATGTACTACCCTTTTGTTATGTTCGTGGTTATTTTTGCCCTGTTGACTTCCATTATAAAGACATTTTTTGATTGCATAGCCATGAGACCATATAATCATGCATTCTTGATTGTTGGTGGTTTTCCCTGTTGGGAAGAGGTCCAATTTGTCATTTATACTGTTGTTCATCAGTTGGCACCCTTAACCCTTTAGATAGGTCTGTGCAAAAAAGTTCTATGGAGATGGCAAAACAGCAAATTAAAGTGTGTGTGCATAAACACACTTACTATGTTTACTCTGTTCTGAGAGTTCGTATTTTGATTTTCTCAGACATAAAGGTAAGTGTGCAAAGGTCTTACACACACACACACACACACACACACACACACACACACACACACACACTCACACTACATCTTTTTTTGCACTGCAACTAATGATCAAAGTTAAAAATTACGAGTTGGACCACCGACAATCAAGAATAAATGATTATATGTGCCATGGCTCTGGAATCAATTTTTTATTATACTAGAAGTCAATGGGTCAAAAATAGTCAAACATAATGAAGGGGTAGTACATTTGCCCAGAGTGAATTGATGAGTTTTTGAAAATTATCCAAGCATTTTCCCAAAATATGTATCAAAATAGGATTTGTCACTAAAAATCATTCTATTGGCTAAAACACAGAGAAATCTGTGGCCAAATTAACACTCAGAATCACCTCAGAGTGGATGAAAACATCACACAGCACAAAAGAGAACTCCTTATACGGCTACTTAACATGCTGTAGCCTCTTGCACTGCAGGGGAGAGATTAGAGCTGCTGGATTTAAAACAAATCAGTTCATCAACTTCTCCCAAAATACATGACAACAAGTGGCTTCTTTAACTACCTAAACAGTGTGTATCTGTTGTGAATAGGCAAAAGCTGTGCCTTTTTTGGTAAGTGTTAAAAAACTCAAGGAGAAAAGATGGATGCAGTACTCAAGATTCATAAGAGATTGAGTAAATGAATCTTACTGATCAAATGACAATAAACACATGACTGTGGCAAATATTTGGTTTATATATTTTTTTCAGATCGCCTTTGGTTTTTTAATGAGAATGATATATATGTATAATGTAGTGCTAATCAACACTGCCTCTATCACTGTATAGAATACTATAAAAAGATTTCTTACTCATTCTGTGATATGAAACCATGTCTGGTCACATAAAGAAGTAATAGAAAAAAATTAAATTGAATATGAATAAAAGAATTTGAAGTAAATCTCGTTGTAAACAGGCTCATGCACATTTGATATTTGTCACACTGTACAGTCCTGACCAAACCACTTCCAGATTTTAGGTTATATTGTTCTAATCACGGGAAGCTTATTCTCATCCTGAGCAGAATTTGTAAGATATTGATATTGTAAGATATTTCTTGTGTGTGCTTGCAGGTACACGCGGGAGGCAGGCGTACGCTCTCTGGAGAGGAAGATTGGGGCCGTCTGTCGAGCCGTGGCTGTGAAGGTTGCTGAAGGTCAGAAGGTCTCTAGATCAGAGACGCCCACTGAGCAGCATGCAGGTAAGACTCACACATTTTTCATCTCACGCATCAGTGTTATTTACTGCTAGATTTACTCCCGCTCTGCTTCAGGGTTAATGCTAGTAGTTTTATGTGCAAAGATAACACTGTGTGTCTCTGGGTCTTCTTGTTTATGTTGCATCCTGGTGGCAGAATCTCATTGGAAGAAAATATTGTCACTGCAAATGCTTTATGAAGTATTTTGCATTCAGAACAGGAAAATCTGTCAGTAAATTGAAATTGAAATTAATATTAAGTTAAAAGAAAATGTATTATTTTGTCTGTAAAAATGTTTTATTTGATAAAATAAAATATACATTTGAAATTGAAATTAATATAAAGTTTTTATCTATAAAAATGTATAAAAATATTTTTTTACAATGTGGTATATTATATACACAACACTTTTAAATAAATACAGTTATAAGTTTCTGTATAATAATTCAAAAAAATAAAATAAAGTAATTATTGTAATATAATAAATATATAAAATGTAAAAATAAATACAGGGATTTCAAGTTCCTATCAATAAAAAATATTATATGACATTATTTGATATTGAGGTAAATGAAAATGTATTTATTTACAATATAACATGACAAGTATTTTACTTTCTAGAATAAATAAAATTAAAAGTAATTTTTCTATTTAATTTATAGAACAAACAAAATATATTAAATAAAAATGTAATTATTATAATAAAGATTCATTCAAGATTTATAAAGGTTCATTATATATATATATCATTATATATCAGTGGGAAATTTTATTTAATCAATTTCATACAATTATTTAATATGAAGTTAAATTACGTACAATACAATTATTTTATTTCATATCTATTCAAATTATTTCTTTTTTTTTATTTTGCTCTGTACTTATTAGGATGAATGTTGTCCATAATATTGCGACCTATATTCATACAACTGGTAAGATATTCTATCAGAGTGCATTGAATTGCAGTTGACTCTTCTGCATGCGTCTTTTTCTTCACTACCCGACAGCAAAAGCAGCAGCTCAGGACTGCTTGAGCATTCACTGCCACAGACAGACGGCTGATTCAGCACAATCCATAACACATACTTACCCTACTGTGCCACACCGACAGATTCAAGTACACACTCCCTCAAGATGTGTACATAGGTAACTCATGCTAAGAAAAAATCAAGCGTACAGTAAGAAAAACTAGTCTCAGCACACACACAACCACATATTGGTCATCAATCTCTCTAAGCACGGGCCCCCTGAGGGCTGGAGGAGGGTAAAGTGTGCTAACAGACAGCCAAAGCACCCCCCCTTTCTCGTCCCACTGCAGCTGCTCCTCTGGAACTGAAGTTCAGACTCTCTGCATACATTTACACTAGAGATCTTTCAGTTTAACCCACTGTTTTAAAATGAATACCATCCTTGTTTATACTGGCGCTTCAGAAAGATCTCAATCTACATGACCAAAAACACATGAAAGAAGCTTAAAAAGTAAGTTTAAAATTATAATTAAAAAAGAATTGAAGCTTACATATAGTAATTAAATCAAAATGTAGACTATAATGAAAGTTACAATTGTTAAATTGAGTTGAAAGAAAAAAAATGGATCACAGATTTTGTTATTGTAACAATAACAAAAACTACATTTTTAGTCATACAGATAAATAGACAAAGACTGTAATTAGTACTGTACAAAGTACTGTAATTAGATTACTTTTGTTAGTGTATACTCACTATGAATTGAAAATAAAGAAAACATTGAATGCACTCTTTGCTTTCTCATTTATTTTTTACTTGAGCACAAAAAATAAAACAAATGAAACAGCCTAATAGTCATGTGATCGGGGCTTAACGAATCAGAGAAGGATATGCAATAATCCACATTATTTGTTTTCAAGAATCTGTTGGTAATTCAGAAATAACATATTTTTCATTATATCTATGTGAAAAACAGTATGGGAGCAGATTAGTATCTCCAAATTCATTGTATTGGAAAAACAGTAGGTGAGAAGTACCCGGATAACCTGCTACCTCTGGCAAGATTCTGAAGTGTGCGTTCAGTGAGGCCACATGAGAGAATTTATGAATTGGAGGAAAGCAACACAACTGACGTGGGTATAGGTCATGTGATAATGACAACCTGACAGATGCATTTCATTCCTACTACTCATATTCATACTTTATAAAACATACTTTTATAATGGTCATAAAGTAAATGCAAATGTATTACCTACTCAGTTTTAGACACAGCTCAATTCTCTCGCGTGACCTCTGGAATATTAAAGAGTCCATTGGGTGCGCACTTCAGAATTTTTCCAGTGTTAGTAGGTCATCCAGGCACTTCTCCCATACTGTTTTTCGAATACTGAATTTGGAGATGCTACTTGTTTTTTTCCACATACTATAATGTAGGTAAGTGTGCAATTTTGCATGCACCAATTCATGAATGGGAGTGAAGGGATGGAACTAATGCAGTTAGGTCATGTGATGACAAATAAGGGATAAAGTACATCCAGGCGGTTGTTATTACAAAATAAAGCCTGACAGACTTATCGGCTGCCCGGCACAATCAGAGGGCTATAATACAAGACTGAAGGTTTTTATGCTGTGAAAACAACCACCTTGGATGTAGTTTATCCCACTTTTTACACGGCATCTCGCCACAAAAAGTAAAAATAAGACATAAAAAATGATTCCAGCCCTCGAGAAACAGAAGCTGCATGTTTTAACACAGAAGCTCTTAGGCTACATTAATGCTAGTGTGCTTTTTGTACTGGTAGAAATGAAATTATTTGCTATTTTTTCTTATCTCTCAGTGCAATGTAATATTAGATGTACATTGTTTTAATGAATACTATAATATTTTGTGCTATAATATTTTTGTGCTTTCTGTTTTCTGTTGAGGTTTTGTTTTCTGCTTTATTTTATATTCAGTGTGTGTACTAGCATGTGTTGTTCTTAGTTATCTTAACATCATGACAGCTGTCACATGTGTTTTCTGCTGTTAGCCCTGTCTGTCAGTACAGCTCTTTCAGTTCAGCTCAGTCATTGTATGGTTCAGTGGCTGCTTTAACCTCTGCAGTTACAGGAAATTAGACAGTATGTTTGTTAGGTAGCCATTCCATTTCTTATAAAGCAAATCCTTTTTTAAAGATGCTCTTTTTGTTTTGTTTTGTTTGTTGAGGATTTGGCATCTTGCAAATGATTTTCAGTTGCTAACGCCATCCAGTAATAGGGTGGTTATATAAAGCAAGTGTAATTTGGTTGGTCATTTGACTAACATGCCAGCCCCCATGAGGCATTCTAATAAAATAGAATTATAATGATAATGTTTCCTTATTTGAATAGTTTTTCTGCTAAGTAAATAAACTAATTTAAGTATTTCTTTTTCATTTTGATATAGTTAATAAAACAATAGCAAATATAAAATTGCTAATTTTATTTCTTTTTCATTTTGATATAGTTAAACAATAACAAATATAAAATTGCTAATTAGTAATGCATGATTAAGCATCAGCATTCATTTTCTTCTGTGCATATAAAAAAAAATCATTATTCATTCATTCATTTTCTTTTTGGCTTAGCCCCTTTATTAATCAGGGGTCGCCACAGCGGAATGAACCGCCAACTTATCCAGCATATGTTTTACGCAGCGGATGCCCTTCTAGCTGCAATGCAACACTGGGAAATAAAACAAAATCATTATAAATAATAATAATAATAATAAATTTAATTAATTAGAATTTAGTTTATCAGAAAAAAATGCCTTCAATGTTTCCTTCTTATATGTAAAGTGTGTAACATTTATTTTTGATATTATGTGTTTCATATGTAAAAATAGCATTGCTAAATATAAGTTGAATGCATACGGTACAGGTGAATTGGGTAAGCTAAATTGTCCGTAGTGTATGTATGTAAATGAGTGTGTATGGATGTTTCCCAGTGATGGGTTGCAGCTGGAAGGGCATCCGCTGCATAATATATAATATATAACATTTAGAAGTAAATTTTTTTAGCCTTTAATAAATTAGCTTTAAATTTGTCCTGAATGAGAAGTTACATCCGACTTTAATAAAATAAAAATTAGTGAAATAAAGCTAAATATTTTAGTGAAATAAAGATTTTATAATAATGCGAATGCATTTTATATGGACTAAGAAGATGGCTAAGATGGCAACAAAAAAACCCCACACAAACACAAATCTGTGCTCTCATAAAAGTACAAATAGACAGGACAGGTCAGGGCCTGTGAAGAATTGGCAGATGGGCTTTTATTATTTTAAACTTTTCTCCCCAGATTAATGTGCACTGATCAGTCATGCACAATAAAATCTTTTTCAGCAAGGCATATGCCGTTTCCTTCTTTGTTCTTCAGAACATGATGCTCCTCCTTTTCATTTAACAGTCTATTCACATGACTTGTGGGCAGCAGTGGGCATAAATATATATATATAATAGTGTGTCTTGCCAAAGGCTAATGCACAACAGTCATGTTCAGAAAAACTCAGACATACTCTGTAAAGTCAATTTACCCTGAAGCTGCTTCCCTTATAATGTTTGATATTAAAACCCATAAAACCTTATTGTTTCCTCCCAAAATGAAGACAGCACCTGCTCTCCCCCTTCACTGGACCCCTGTGGCATTTTCTCTCCAGCCTACAATTCTCCATTATTTCAGACACTCTGTTTCTCGCCTTTGCTTTCTTTTCACTTTTCTCCCCTCCGGCCTCAATGTCTGTCACCTTGCTTAATGAAAAGCCTCAAATAGACATGATAATGGAGGTGCAGACCTGATCAGATTTTATAGCACCATTTGTCTCTTGTTATTCACTTTCCTTTTTTTTTGTTTGTTTGTATATCCGCTTAAATAGAGTTTACTTTTAAGTTCATGTAATGTCAGTCACCCACCTCTTTTGTATCGACACAAGTTTTAAACCGATAAAACCCACCTTTACTTTTCTGTTTGTACGTTTCAGAGCAGAATACAGAGAGCAAGGGGGAGGATTCTGGGATTGCAGCACCTCCTGAGATGCCAATCGTTATTGACCACATTGCCCTGAAGGATATTCTTGGACCGCCGCTCTTTGAAATGGAGGTCAGGATCACTTAAATTGCCTGAAAGCTCATTGTGTCTTGGCAGAAAATGTCTCAAAAACATAAAGAAAAAATGATCAGGTTTTAATAAAAATATGAGTGATTATTTATCATGCAGGCCTATTTTTGCATTTTTCTCCAGAGGATATATATATATATAATAGGAAATACTGTGAAAATGTATTTGCTGTGTTAAACATCACCCGTCATATATTGTAAAAAGAATTAATTTTACAGGAGGGCTAATCATTTTGTCATCAACTGTATATAGATATACAGAGTAAGCTGAAATGATTGGCCCTACTGTGAATTGTTTTATGCTTTTTCAAATATTTCTCAAGCCCTGTTTAACGGAGCAAGGAAATTTTCACAATAATTCCTATAATATTTGTTTCTCCTTCTGGGGAAAGTCTTATATAAATAAAAGCAGTTTTCAAATTTTAAGTCAATATTATAAGCCTCCTTAAGAAACATGTTTTTTATGAAACCCTGTCTACAGAACTAACCTCTGTTGTTCAATGACTTGTCTTATTATCCTAACTTGGTTACTAGCCTAGTTAGCCTAGTTACCCTAATAAACTAGTTAAGTCGTTAAATTACGCTTTAATTAAATACTACTAGTATCTTGCCAAATAACTAGAAAAGATTATGGAAAAGACATAAAGAAATTAGTTATAAGAAAATAGTTAATAAAACTGTTAGGTTAATAAATGAAAAAAAAAAATTCTCCTTTAAGAAACACTTGGGAAATATTTTTTGAAGAATTATAATTTCTCAGGAGAGGCTAATTATTTTGAGGCTAATTATTTTCACTGTATATAGTTTATAACTATGCTTGCAGACACACAGTCAGTTTGCTCATTAATGTTCATAGACTGGCTCTGAATGCTCCAGTATGACAGAAGGCTTACATATAACCAGTAGATAACGAGGCGTGTGTGTATCTATGTTAGCTGAGGACTGTAACCACCAAAAACATGCAAAGCATCACAGAATCACAGCAGCAAGTTTGCATGACTCTTTTCTTCAGAAAATGCCAAATCCAGCCATCTGTATGCTTTCAGATTGAGAGAGTAGATCAGTGCTGTCTTGTAGTGTGTCATTGTTCATTTGTCCACAAACTTCTTGGACTGCGACTCTCTCTCTCTCTCTCTCTCTCTCTCTCTCTCTCTCTCTCTCTCTCTTTGAGAATGGACCGTGATCTGCTCCTTCAAACCCTTGTGTTAGCATTATGTTAAATTAGCTAGCACACTAATAGAAATTACTGTCTTTTCAAAATATCACTTTTTATTACTCTTTAATGGGCAAATTCTCAATCTAGATGTGCTGGAAATAAAAATCAGAAGGGATAGCGGTTTATATTTTGCGTTAGGGATTGTTTACCCAAAAATGCCAATTCCCTCAGAATTTATTCACCCTCGAGTGGTTCTAAACCTTTATGAGGTTCTTTCTTCTGTTGAACACAAAAGGAGATATCGTGAAGAATGTTGGAAAACAGTAAATATTGTCTTTTATAGCGGGTAAAAAAAATCTAACATTTTTCAAAAGATCTTTGGTGTTCAACATAAAGAAACAAGTGGAGAGTTGGTAAGTGATGACAGATTATTATCATTTTCTTCACTTTTTAAAGTTCACGTTCACTCTATGGGATTTAGAACTGCTCCCAAGATTCATTTAAATAAGCTCCTGACAAGATTCATTTAAATAAGCTCCTGATATTGGAGAACTCCCATTTTGGTGTCTGCGTCAAATGAACTTAATAAAAGTAATAATATATACATTATATACAACACATTCAAAATACATGGATTTAATGTGTCAATTTTTTTTTGATATTTATTTATAACAGTTTTTTTATAAGATCAAAACAGAACAAAAAACATTTTAACGATCTATAATACTTTTTATACAAATTATGCAGTGGGTAGCGCTGTCGCCTCACAGCAAGAAGGTCGCTGGTTCGAGCATGTTCTCCCCATGTTGGTGGGGGTTTCCTTCGGGTGCTCCGGTTTCCCCTACTAGTTCAAAGACATGAGCTATAGGTGAATTGGGTAAGCTAAATTGTCCGTAGTGTATGAGTGTGAATGAGAGTGTATGGGTGTTTCCCAGTGATGGGTTGCGGCTGGAAGGGCATCCGCTGGGTAAAACATCCTGGATATGGGGGTTTATTCCACTGTGGTGACCACTGATTAATAAAGGGACTATGAATGAATGAATTAAAAAACACATAAAATAATAATAATAATAATAATACAGTCCGGTCCATCCAAACATGTACCATACAGAGCAAATAATATACACCATCAAGTTTTACTTGGTCTAGCTCAAAAAATTTAAAATGGAGTGTAAAAGTAAGAGTAAAGTTGTCCATGAATCATAAGTGCCCTACTTTCAACTCTTAAAAAGATAAGGAAGAGGCCCTGGAGTTTTTCAAACTTTTTTAGAAGCATCATTGGCTAGTCCAAGCGAATTCTCTAAGCTTAAGAGCAGCAACCATTTCAGTCAGGCATTTATGAAAAGCAGGTGGTAAAGTGGACTTCCAATCCATCAAGATCACCCTTTTAGCCACAACCATACCAAATATAATAGACGTTGGCTGATTATGTGACCATGCTAACACAAGGTTAGAGTATCCATTCATTCATTCATTCATTTTCATTTTGGCTAAGTCCCTTTATTAATCTGGGGTCGCCACAGCGGAATGAACCTCCAACTTATCCAGCATATGTTTTACGCAGCGGATGCCCTTCCAGCTGCAACCCATCTCTGGGAAACATCCATACACACCCATTCACACTCATACACTATGGACAATTTAGTCTACCCAATTCACCTATACGCATGTCTTTGGACTTGTGGGGGAAACCGGAGTACCCGGAGGAAACCCACGCCAACACAGGGAGAACATGCAAACTCCACACAGAAACGGCAACTGACCCAGCCGAGGCTCGAACCAGCGACCTTCTTGTTGTGAGGCGAACGTGCTACCCACTGCTCCACTGTGAGGCCCGTTAGAGTATCCAATCAGGGCTAATTCAATATCTGGACTTATGTTCTCTCCATGTGTCAAATCTTTTAAGAGAAAATAAAATGTCAAAATATATCATAACAGATCCTTATGATATTTGATATAAACTACTGTCACACAGAATGGCATTTTACTGTGTGTTTTCTCAGATATTGTTCAGATGCATAAAACCCTCTTTTAGTCATTGCTCACTTGTTAAAAATGTAAAGTGTAAGCCGATCTGTCCATGTTTGAAGGTGTCTGAGCGCCTCACTCTACCAGGGGTTGCCATTGGTCTGGCCTGGACACCGATGGGTGGAGAGATCATGTTTGTGGAGGCCAGTCGTATGGAAGGTGAAGGTCAGCTGACTCTGACAGGTCAGCTGGGTGACGTGATGAAGGAATCCGCTCATCTATCCATTAGCTGGCTGCGCAGCAATGCTAAGACTTACCTCCTCAATGATGGTGAGATACAGACACGCACTACACTACACGCGCAACTGTTTAAAAGGCGAGCCGTTTTAACATTTGGCCCATAAATTGTATCTATTTTCAAGCTACTAGTACTTATTGTTTAGACAATAGTATCTATTCCATTAAGTATTATTTATTAGCTACTGGTGCTTATTCTGTTTTAAAAGAAACTATTATTATTCATTACATATACAGTAAATGTCACAAGATGTATGTAGCATAGCCACTGCCACTTTAGCCGATTATATTTCAGCACCACGGGTTGCCTTGTCAGCGTATCTCATTCATTCATTCATTCATTCATTCAGAAAGGCTCTCAAAGCATGCGTCCGTGACCGAAATGCGACCTCTGGTGGACAGTAGCAGACTCCAAAATGAGATGCAGATTCAGAGTTCCACACAAGGTTATTAATTAGCAAATAATATAAATATTGCGAAGGTAAACATTAGGTGAGCAGGTTACATTGTAACCACGTGTCTTAACAACATGCTAAGTTACGAGATTTGCAGTGATAAGCAATTTGGCTGTTTGCACCAGACGAAACACGACAGAAATTTAAATACAGCCATTCAGAAGCACAGAATATGCACTCACTCACGAAATGGTAAGGTTTATAATCTAATTAATAAATACTAAACCTCTTTAACATTATTAAATGTAGATGCTGAATCACTGATATGGGTTGATTTTGAGTCACAGTTCTAAAGTTTAATTTCAAACGGTTTATTTTATTTTCAAGATCTGAGGTCAACTCATGTCATGTAAAATGTCATTCAAACTCACATTGTTAGCATTTAACACTGCATAAAGCACATGAGGTGTATCTGAGGTGATCATTGTCAGTTTTCTGTTGTTCAGCTGTAAGAAATAGAAGCCGTTTCTAAAATATAAATTCCAGGTGTTGGTTAGGACAGAAACTCCTTTTGATATGGAGAATATTCCTTCTATCGCGTGCCGTTGCTTTTATTTAGAACAGGATTTCAATCAGCCTTTAGGCTCGATCGTCAGACTCGATTGTCCTCAATCTGGCAACCTGCGCTTGCGTTTGTTTGGATCCAGGAATGCAATACCTAGTTACATACTGCACCTTTAAGTACTAGAACTTATTTTTTAGATAGTAGTATTTATTTATTAGATGCTAGTTCTTATTAATTAGATACTAGTATTTATGTATTAGTTACTAGAACTTGTGTAAATAGTAGTAGAACACTTATTATTTTACTAGTAATATTTTTAATTAAACATGCAGGCATTTTTGACAAAACTGTTGCACAAAAATGTACTATTGTTTAATAAATAAGTAAATAAATAAGTACTAGTATCTTATTAATAACTACTAATATCCATTTCATAGGTACTAGATTGCAATGAACAGCTACTAGTATCTAATAGGTGTCTAATGAATAAGTGCTAGTATGTTCTTATGACAAGTCTTATGACCTATTATAAAATCTTATGAATAAGCACTAATATGTAATGAATATGCACAAGTGTCTGTTTCAAAAGTACATGTCTGTAAAATGTTAACATGCATATATGCTCACCAAGGCTGCAAAAGGTAATTATGTGTAAAAATAATTGAAATCTTTGCTACAGAGCTGTACATATAGTAGTTACATTAATGGCCATAAGTAGTTCTTTCTATCGACCTATTAGTTATTCTATTAAACTCCAGATTTCTATGTTCACAGTTGACAGTGACTGAGGCTGATGTGTAGCCATGTGTGTGTTTGCCTGATGTTTGTTTTGTAGGAAGTGCTGATCTTCTGGAGGGGACCGATATCCACTTGCACTTCCCAGCAGGCGCTGTGACCAAAGACGGGCCCTCGGCTGGTGTTACGATAGTCACGTGTCTGGCCTCGCTGTTGAGCGGGCGACTGGTGCGGTCAGATGTGGCCATGACTGGAGAAATCACTCTGAGAGGACTGGTGCTGCCGGTGAGAATCACACTGCACAACACACACACACACACACACACACACACACACACACACACACACACACACACACACACACACACACACACACACACACACACACACACACACGTAGATAAAAACACAGACAGACACCTCTATTATTTGTGGTTTCTCTCCATAGACAGAATGTATTTTAGATTGTAAAAACCGCTGCTTTTAAAGTAAGTCCTATACACATAGGAAATATACTAAGCTGTGTTAAACGTAGAAAATAAACAGTATAATTGTTGTAATCTCACTAGGAAACACGGTGGCCAATTAAATACTGCTGAGGGCGCGCATATTAATGATCTTGAGTGTTAAGTAACAGTCGATTAAGGTGTTTTACATCAGTTGCTTTTTGAAACGTTCCTTTCATGACCCCGTCTGACATGTTATAGCACATCGATCGATTAACGCCGTTATGTCACCACGCTATCCACGTTTCCTCCGGTGTTTTATGTCATTTCGGGTGTTTCATTTTGAATTTTTCGACTTCAGTTCGGCAGTTTCACTTTCATTCAGGAACATTTCATTCATGATGTAAGGACTGCTGGAAGAGTGCTGTTTTAATGGAATTTGATACCGCATGCTGAATGGGTAAAAACCCCTCTGTGTTTCGTGATGTGTGTTTCTGTGGCTCGTTATTGACTCGTTGTGGCTCAGTAGGTGCAGAGAATAGTGTCAAACAGCCGTGTGTGTATGGAATATGTTGTCGCAAATGACGGCGAATAGTCCTCCATGACGGTAATAGCTTGATAGCAGTGTTTACGTGTCTGTGCTGCACTTTAATATTGCCACTAAATTAGGAATAATCCACATGTCTTAATTCCATTTCTGTTTAGTTCGATTATGACTTCATTCGGATTAAGTTCATCATAAATCGCTGTTTACATGGTAGACTCTTAATCAGAGTATTGTCTTGATCGTATTAAAATCGGAGTATTGGTGTCCATGTAAACGTGCTCAGTGTTTTATTTGGATTGTCCTGTTTTTCACCGGGATTTTACACACTCAGGATTTACATGAGAATGAGAAAACTATGTTGGTTGTGCTGAACTTGTTAGATTGTTAGATCTTTGTTGGTTGATTGTTTGGCCATCTGGTATTGCACCTTTAGTCTATACCTGTGTAAGGACTAATATCGTAATCATTCATTCATTTTCAACCGCTTATCCGGGGCCGGGTCGCGGGGGTAGCAGTCTTAGGAGAGAACCCCAGACTTCCCTCTCCCCAGACACTTCCTCCAGCTCCTCCGGGGGGATCCCGAGGCGTTCCCAGGCCAGCCGAGAGACATAGTCTCTCCAGCGTGTCCTGGGTCTTCCCCGAGGCCTCTTCCTGGTGGGACATGCCTGGAACACCTCCCTAGGTAGGCGTCCAGGAGGCATCCGAAACAGATGCCCGAGCCACCTCAGCTGACTTCTCTCGATGTGGAGGAGCAGCGGCTCTACTCCGAGCTCCTCCCGGGTGACAGAGCTCCTCACCCTATCTATAAGGGTGCGCCCTGCCACCCTGCGAAGGAAACTCATTTCGGCCGCCTGTATCCGAGATCTTGTCCTTTCGGTCATGACCCAAAGCTCATGACCATAGGTGAGGGTAGGAACGTAGATTGACCGGTAAATCGAGAGCTTTGCCTTTCGGCTCAGCTCCTTCTTTACCACAACGGACCGGTACATCGACCGCATTACTGCTGCCGCTGCACCAATCCGCCTGTCAATCTGACGTTCCATCCTTCCCTCACTCGTGAACAAAACCCTAAGATACTTGAACTCCTCCACCTGGGGTAAGGACTTTCCTCCAACCTGGAGATGGCAAACCACCTTTTTCCGGTGGAGCACCATGGCCTCGGACTTGGAGGTGCTGATTCTCATCCCAGCCGCGTCACACTCGGCAGCAAACCGCTCCAGTGCATGCTGAAGATCCATGTTCGATGAAGCCAACAGAACCACATATCGTAATAGTATCACATAATATTTCCTGCAGGTGTATTTTATTTTATTCCGTTTCATTTCTTGCATTGTACTGCCACCCTCAAATTTCAGGAAAAATCGGTGTCTTTGTTTGACTGTCGTTGTCACTTTTGCTTATTTCACACTGTTATATCTGTGGGTTGGGTGGGATTGATTTATTTATTGTGTTTTTTGTATTTTTGTGTCTCTTGTTTTTTTTTTGTTTTGAAAATGGAGTTTATATTTGCAAAAAACAAAGCCAACAGTTCATCAGAATTGCTTGACACACATGGTGTGAGCTACAATATGTGCACGTTTCTCTACAGGTGGGAGGTATAAAGGATAAAGTCCTGGCAGCGCACCGGGCCAATCTGAAACGCATCATCCTCCCCAAGCGCAACGAGAAAGATTTGGAGGAGATACCGGCCAATGTGCGAGCAGACCTGGATTTTGTTCTGGCCGGCACTCTGGATGAAGTCCTGAACGCGGCCTTTGATGGAGGATTTCCCTCAGCCGTCAATCATCCACAGGTTCTTAGCAAACTCTGAGACTGTCCTTGCAAGAACTGTTTTGCTCATAGAGAAACTTTGACACTCAGCACTTACGTTTTACGTCATTTTTGAGAGATATTTTATTCTGATTGATGGTTAACTTTTGATTTAATAACGTATAACTGTTATTGACACAATTGTGTTCCTGCAGAACTGACAACAAATGACTTTTTGGAAGCAAAATTAGCTTAACGAATGTCACAATTCAGAATTTATGTTGACAAAAATGAGAACAAAATGTAGGAAATATCCGAAAGGAAGGAATTGACAGTGATGTTCATAGCATATGGTGAAGATGCGGTCCCACCATTTAAATGTAGTTGTTTTGGGCTCTCAATAAATGTTGACATAATTTATAAAATACAACATGTTGTTACTAGTGTAACGTTTGTCTGTTTCCACTGGGACAACTCAAACGCTGTAATAATGACTCTTCTTGGCAACTCAACTACGTATCGCTGCTCTTTGTAGTTGTCATGAACCTCATCATTTGATATGCTATAGTGCAAACAGATCTGCCGTTTGACCTGCTTTTAGGAGCGATTATCAGGTAATGTGTTCTTGACGGCTGTAATACCTGCATGACAGCTTTGGCCTGAAAACACGAGGCATGTTTGGAAATGTCGTAAGATGTAGCATGACCGCTTTTGCTGGAGTGGAGAATTACATTTCGCAATCTGATTTTGATGAATGCTACAACGTGTGTAGACGCAGCTATTTTTAGGGTAATGTCTGAGAAAACGATCAATGCTGGTGCTACCGGAACGACCAGATGAGAGGAAGTCTGCTCACATGTAAAGCAACCAATTAGAGTTCACGAAAGTCTTTACAGTAACAGATTGGTGTGTGTTTTCTTGTAAAGAGACTTGAACGTCACACTATGAAAAAGTGTTTGTGTATAAAAGTGTTTACAGGTCGCATTACACACACCTCCCAGAAATCCTGTTGAATTCAACCAACCGGATGATTTTTGTAATGTCTTATGCATCAGATGTTCAGCTTGAAACGTCTCGAAATCTACCCAGAACACTCAAATCATTCCCAAAAACATTTCAAGTGGGTTAGGACACATATTTAAAGCAGTAATGGGACAGTTCACCCAAAAAATGACTGCACATTTATTCACACTTAAGTGGTTCCAAACCGGTTTCTTATTTCTGTTAAACGACTTTTTGAAGCATGTTGGAAACCAGTATATAAGTATGTGTCTGTTCAAAGATGCCATTTATACTTATTTCAAAACATATACAAAACTGGACACAAAATAACCGCATAAAACGTGAGTAAAGCACCATTTTTCTAAACCGGTGCCAATTATCAAAAAATAATCAGATTTGCTGTGTTAGAAGCAACTGTTGGCCTTATATAATAAATAATAAAGTACTGCAGTACACAAGTAAAGTCAAAAACAATGAAGAAGTGGTGGTTTTTGGAGGAGCAAGACTTTTTTGTTTTGGATACACATACTGGGATGTTTTAGAGGATTTTTTTTCTAATCAAATTAAAAACGTTTTACTTTTTGTGGGCATGTATTTTTAATGTGCATTTTCAAAATGCATGCACATCCTGCTATTTCTATGAAAGCTTTTTTTTCTCAATATTCCAAAATATGTATAATAGGTGGATGAAAGCTTAGCTATTGCCTTCCATAGGTTTTTGTTTTTTTCTACCGTGGAAGTCAGTGACTACCAGTTTACAACATGTTCAAAATACCTTCTTTTCTGACGGACAGACGAAAGAAACTTAAAGCGGTTTGTAGCAAGAGTACATTGACAATTTGCATTTTTTCCAAATCCCTTTGTTCAGCAGTTTTTGAGCTCATGAAGACACAAGTAAGAAAAATACTTTAAAACCTTTTATGACGCTAACAATACAAAGTTCTAAATGTGCTATCTGTTTGGTCACGCTTCATATATTCATGTTTACTTCTCCCCTGGGGCAGCGGGAACAGATGAAGCCAACATCATCAGCTGCTGCTTAGAATGAGGAGTGAGAAATTTCACAGAGGGTATGAAAAAGATAGATTTATTTACTGGCAAAATAGAACAAAACAAACAATAAAACAAATAAAATAAGAGATCAGGACTAGCAACAGTACGATGTATCCACAGAGATGTTTGGCTTTGCTTCACCCTATCCTTGCAAAAAAACAGAAATACAGAGAACAACAGCAACAAAAATATTGACTTACAAAAAGAGAAAAGAAGACATTGAGGTCTTCCGAAGAACAACAACTATCTACAAACACTGAAGATTAGCCACAAGGTTACAACAGCCTTTTCATTCCATTTTCTTATAAGTCATTACAAAATGATAATAATCTCATTATAATAACTGTGTTCATTGCCCCCGTTCCTAGCCTGATACTCAGTGCAGTGTTTACTCCGGTGTTCGTAATGGAGGGCTTTGTATGTCCGAAATCCCAACCTTATGATCTCACCCATAACGTACAACTTCAATATGTTTTATTTGATATAAAAAAAAGGAAAATAAAAATAAAGTGTGGCTTGATAGCCAGAGACTTGCCTATTTTTATAACCTAGCTTGATGTGCATGTGCCAAGTTATGACACCATCCCTTCGAAAACAAACAGGAGAAACACTGCAGTGACAGGCAGCAACAAACAAGACTTCTAAAATGAAATCTGGACTTGTTTTAACGTATCCAGTGGTCATGCACCAATTACCAGAACCTTTTTCTGTATCATACTCAAGGTAGAAAAATTTAGAGGGGACAAAAAAAAAAAAATTATAATAATAATTGGGGGAAGAGGAAAATGACAAGACTAGAATAAAACAAAACCTAATATTTGAACATAAAAGTTAGTGTTTTATCAGAACTGAAATGCAAAACGTTTTTGGGAAACAACAACAACGACAACTCGCTCCAGGGGTTGCATTTTTTGAACCCCCAAAAATTGATCAATATTCCTAGACGCCATTCAAGCTGATCCTCAAACCCTCATCCCAAATGACACATCTGCAAAAGGTCCATTCCACAAACGTGGCTTTCCTATACCTTCAAGGGCAATGAATGTTGCTCTCAAAGATGTAGAATACATTAATTATTTAACTTATATAATATTGTAGCATAAAATTGAGAACCCAGGCGTAATGTCTGGTCAGATGTGCCAAGATCCAACCAATAACAGTTTGTTTTTTTTCCTTTTGGACTACTTGGAACGTACAACAGCAAAAAGTCCCCTAGGTTAGCTACTCCCCCGCCCCCCAAGCACAACTCAAGGTATCCTGCGGTGTTTTGAAATGTCTGGTTTCATGTTTGTTTTTTTGTGTGCGTGCGTGCGCGTGTGTGTGTGTGTGTGGAGGGGTATGTCTTCAAGTATGCACAGCTGTTAGTCCTCAGCACATAGATATGGTGACGTTAATGCCCAGGTTGCCGTTCTCTGCAAACAGCTGAGCAATGGAGGTATCAAACACCAGACAGTCACTGTTCATGATGGCGGTGGCGATGCCCTCATGGATGGAACGTGGCGTTGCCTCCCAAGTGAGCCGCCGTCTGTGGCCATTCAACTCCAGCCGGTAGGCAAAGTTTTCTGCCTGTTTCCGTGTACCAATCAGCTGGACGATGGCAAAGAACTGCTGGTGGCCGTCATATTTCTCCTGCTTCTCCAGCACAAGCATAAAATGGAAGCCGAAGCAGGACTGCATCATGACCCAGTCCACTGCTCCAGGCAAGTTGATGTCTGTGGCCAGGAAGACAATATCCTCACCTTGTAGTGTGGTTATAGACTTGTGCTGGTGCAGCAAGTGGGGCATAACGGCGTCGAGAGATCCCTGCCACTTGCAGGAGGCGCCAGGACAGGGGCAAGAGTATGGCCGGAATTCACAAAGCTCCTCGTGTTCAGCCTTGTCTGTGTGTGGTAGGGTGACTTCGCAGCCCGATGAGGCATACTTGCAGGGGAAAAGCACTGAGTTGGCCACTTTCTCCATTGCCAAATTCCGGATCGACCCAAGCGGGCCTCTGCAGGTGGGGCAGCAGGTGAGTTTGGGCCGGCAGTTGCTACACACCAAATGGCCGCTCTGGCACTGCAGGATGGGCGGCAGCACATAGTCGAAACAGACCGGGCACTCGAACAGGCTGGCAAGGTCACTGTTGGATGCGGTGGTGCCCGACAAAGTTGGGACGCGCTGAGAAGGGGGACACTTAGAGGTTCCTGTGGGCAGCGCTGTGGCAGTCTGGCGACTCATTTCTACGAAGGAGACAGAGAAGAAAGTTAGCCTGGCTAACACAGATGACACAAAGGTAATGGATTTCCTTGGATTTACAAGGAACAACAATAAGCATTGGTGTGTTTCCCAAACAATGGCAGATTAGCCACGAGTTATATGTCAGTACGAGGCATCATTTGGGAAATAAACAATGTAGTGACAAGTGTTCTGCAAACTCTGTTGAAGACATAATCTGAACCACATTAGTTAAAATGCAAAACTTCCATTTCCAATTTGCGACAGATGCCACTGCAGCGATCACAATTGTCAGAAGATGGTTAAACTAACCTGTAATACAAATGACTTCTGAGAGTAAATTACACAGAATGTGAGCAAGAGAACTTAAACTTTCAAAATCATTCAAATTGGATGGTGAAGTGTGTAAAAGGAATAGGGCATAAGGGTGATAACTCAGAATGTAACAGCCAGGAACTATGCTACCAACCACAGGTCTAGAGGTGTAGTTCCAACCACACAAGTTTACGAATATCTGTTGGAACAATGAATTCGGGAAATATTGAGTCACTGAATGCGATGTTTGTAACGACGGAACTTGCGATCTTAGTTGGCCAACCATGCTTTTGGGAGATGCACCCTAGGTAAGTTACTCCATTACGCATTACAACAGAGATCAGCTGGCATCTAATGCACTCACATGAGCAATAGACATTTAAAATGTGGCCTCAGGATAAAAGATACTTCCTGATTCTGCTGATTCAAGCATGAGCTATGAAAGAGACTGAGCAGTGCTGCGAGCCTGGCAACGTCTGTTTCTCCTTCAGTGGCTCAGATATAGCCATCTAGTGGCACCGATAAGTCAGACATGGGCCTCTGGGGAAGGCTCGGGGTAGCTATTTCTGGCATGAGTAAAATGCACAGATCGTCATGCATGGCCTTTTTTTCTTCCTTTAAAGCCAGACATGGAGAGTGGACTCAGAGGGCTAGGGCGCATGTCTGCTGCAGTAGTGTTCCTATGGCAACAATCTGATGAGCAAAGTGTAAGTGTGTATGGGACGACCTGTGGAAAGAAGTATAGGATTTGCGATGGATGCAAGATCGGAGGAGTGTGTGACCCAGCTGTAACACCCTACCGCTATATATAACCTACATCTACACAGCCATCAATAGGAAACAAAAAAGGAACTGTAAATCAACAGAGGGGAGCAAATGAAAAAGACTGATTGCTGATTTAACACAGACATCAATTAAGTGAGGAATAAAGAGACTACAAGAAGAAAGGAGCAGCGTGGCAGGATCAGAGCACAGTAAATCGTCTCATGTGGGAGAACAAGGACAGTGCCAGAAAGCAGAGTGGGGGTGCAGACAGACAGTGAGCTGTGCGTGTATGTAGGTGGCTTAGAATCTGCTAGTAAACACATCTGCTCTGATAAAGCCCTAAGTATTTTTAGCCTCCTCACGAAGCAGCTCTCCGAGTATAACAACTGAGGCCAAAATTAGCCTGAGCACAACAGCTAGCACCACGTCCTCAATGCCTTTCTAGGCTTGTAGTCTAGGCTTGGTGGATTTGAAAGGTTAACAAACAAGTATAGTTTTGCTTCCAAGTGTAGCACTGCAAAGCATGAATAAGGATCTTCCTGGATCAAGATTTTAGGGAGATGCAGGAACACGTTTTACCCTATCATTTTACAAATGCATTTAGCCAAAGTGACACTACATAAAAGACAGATATTTGTGTACGTTCATGAGAACCAAACCAATGGTATTCAAGTTTGAAAGTACAATATGGTAAGATGTGTGGTGCAACCCCCAGACAAGACCCCAATTTGTTTTATAACTGTAAACAAACATTTTAAAGGCAATAACTGGTTAAACTGTCTGGAGTGTTCAATCATGCCCCTGGAGGGCTTCTGTACTGAAGCATTTAACTCAAACCACAAAGAAACACACAATAACTAGTTAATAAAGTCCAAACTAGCATACTTCCCTACTATTTACTATGTCAAGTGAATAGTACTTCCAAACCTGTAGTAATCATAAAACAGTGGGCAAGAATTACCAGAATGAGCTACTACTGTCGCTAAGATGTGTGTATCCTGAAATGTGTATCCTATGAGGAGGAATTCATAAATAAAATTAAAGCAACTGGCGTGATTAATAAATGCCAAATATAGGACATCCGAATTCTATTCATACTACTCGCATTTAAACTATATATACACCTAGGGCTGTGCAAAACGACCATATATATTGTAAGGACAAATAAAAAGTCTACAGTTCTATATTATGCTTCATTGTTTATTTCATAGTGTCACGTAATACTTTTTCATAATTTAAATGATTATTATTACAAGCCATTACAGGGATGCAGACAGAAACATGAACAACAGCAATTGAGAGGTTGCCATCTTGAAAGTAAAATGTTTACATTTTGCATTTTATTTAGCGATATATATATATATGTATATATATATATAAATATAAAATTAAATAGTCCTAAAGCAAGTTCAAACTTAAAATGTAGTACCTACTTAGTGCATCATCTTTGCCCCAATTACGGTCTTAAGGCAAGAATATTGGAGAAGTTGGAGCCAATTTATGCTTAAATTTGGTCCTCCAGGAGCAGGACAGACTTGGATTATTTGGAGAAGTGCATTCATATCCAAAGCAGTTGTCACTGATACAATGAAAGAAGCAAAAGCAGTCCGTCTGCTTGACGTTGAGCCAAAAAGACAGTGAGCCAACCTCCCACCATGAAGCAGTGTGAGCAGCTGATGGCTGTTGTTACGACAGCGCTGCTCCATTAAGCTGAGCTTTTAACAACAGCTGAAGTGATGCTAGTGTCTCACTAAGAGGAAAAAGTGTAAATTAATTGGAAGGGAAAGACAGCGTATAGGTCCTGTCAAGTTTGGAGTTAGGAGTCTGAGAGACGGTGAGAAAGGATTATTTATTGGACGCTGACTTTTATAAGCTGTGCTTGGCAGGCAGAATATGCTACTTCTGCCAAGGATAAAATATCAATCCATCAGAAATCTGTTTCTCCAGGGGGAGACAGTGAAGCATTCCAGAGCAGCATGTTTAAACATCATGTTCGTCCATCTCATGACTTGTCATAAATAACCTTCAATATAATAAAAAAAATAAAAAATAATACAATCTTGATTATTCCTTAGGCAAGATGCATTGTATTGTATGCATTGTGTGTTGTTTTGCCATTTGTTTTTCTTTTTAGTCTATTTAGTGCCAAGAGTACGTTGCCTACACATTTTTCATGAGTCTAGAAAGCACTCGGTGGAGAAATTATATGGGACGCAAATAGCAGATTTGCGTTTAAAAAAAAGTCTACTTCTACTGAGGACTGCTTTAAAACTCTGGAAGAACACAAAGCGTGGTAAGAGCCCTTGTGGCACTGCATTGTGGTATTTTTCTTTATAAACTTCTTCAACCGGGAATCAAAAGTACTGTGCTGTGTTTCTTCTCCTGCAGTGTTGCGCTGCTATGTCAGTGGAAAGTTTGCAGTCCATCACATATAACAGGAAATCCTGTAACCCCAGAGGAAGCGGTTAGAGAGCAGACTCGTTGTCAGGTCTTCTAATGGAGTTAGGAAGACAGAACAAAAGCCAATGCAACCGGCCTACTCTGCACAAGCTGCAGTTTGAAAATGCTGCAATACCCAAGACTGCTGTTGTGTCTCGAGTAGACTGCTAGGCCAGGTCACTTTAATACATCAGATAATGGATCCTCAGCAAAAACAGCAGCATTAGTCCAGACAAGTCGTAGTCAAGTCAAAGACTAAAAATAAGCTCTCAGCAAGTATGTGAACACATACTTTTAGCTACGTAATGTCTGGACAGTTAAAACGATTTCGCTCGCTACTGATTTGGTTTAATTGTACTGAAATTTGAAACCATCTCCAATAGGGAGATAACAGTGAGGAAGTCTTCATACTGGGAATTCAATTTGAGTAACACTTTACATGAACCAAGTGTTCATAAGACTGTCACGACGTCATGAATGTGAATGAGATTTTATGCATGCTAATGACACCTGTAATTAAACGTCATTTGCTCAGTTATGTCATTTAAAATGCAAAGATGACAGTGTTGGCACGATACTGGAATTCGGTACCAATTGGTACTGTAATTTAAAAAATGGCCATTTAACACTAACATTTAAGCATTGTTTAGTGCATTCTTAAACACTGCTGATTTGCCATTGTGTTCACATGCTCAACAGAAATGACTGTGATTAGCCCTGAAGGTCATCAGTTTATCGCTTTTCACCAAGTGCAAACACAGATACAGGGACACTGAAGCGTTTTAAAGCCACAAAGATCAGCTGATCTATCTAGGAGCTGACATACGAGAGATCCACTGATGAATCAACTGCGCACTCAACAGCACTTAAATGATAGCGGGAAATGGATTGTTTTAAAAATTTTAGTACTGACTGGTAAGTAACACTAGTTTGTTATGACAACTACAAACAAATACATCACAAGCGGTCTTTATCTTTGTCATGACAACTTGACATTACCAAGACAACATAACTTGTCATAAATCTGTCATAAACATGATTGTCATGAGGCCATTATAATTGTGAGGAATATTTTTACGATCACTTTTTGAGTGGAACAAACTATATTTGACATTAAAATGTCTCAATAAGTGTCATTACTCTGTCAAATCATTTTTAAGAGCATCATTAATATTTAATGACATTTTAATGACCACTGTAGTTGAGGTAAAAATCTATATATTAATATAAAATTCATCACATTTATAATGGCTTTATAAAAATCATGTTTATGAAAGACTTATGACAAGTTTTGTTGTCTTGATAATCTCAAGTTGTCATGACAAAGACAAAAACAGGTTGTGATCTCTGTTTGTCAAGTTGTCATAAACGATGCATCTTTTACAGTTGTTATAGGCATGCATAAAATCTGATTATGATTATGCATAAAAATTATTATAAAAGGTTTCATGACAGTCTTATGAACACCCATTCAAGTAAAGTGTTCCCTAAATTTGCGACAACACTGGTCTTTCTAACAACACTGGAGTGGTATATCGTATATAATCAGCGTGCGTGCTCACTTTTCAATTTCGAATATGCAAAAACGTGTAACACCAGTAGTATAAGCAATACTGCAAGATAATGTATAACAGCACAACTTGCTTGCTATTGACCTTATTCTTCAATGCGGAAGTGCGCTCGTTTTTGCGATTGTTTTGGAACTTCCGATTCAGTTGCCTATGGGAGAAATGACTAGGAATAATAAACGGCAGAAAGCGGTCAAACTGCTTGCTCTACAAACAAGTGTTTGCTTGCCTATACAGACAAAGCAGAATAATATAATTAAAAAAATATCAGTTTGCAACATCAAGCAGCAGAATGAGTGGTTTTTAACGTCTAAAAATGAATGGAAGTGAATGAGACCGGAAGTCTCAAGTAAATATGTATATTTTATATTTAGCGCAACTGCGTAATTTGTCCAAACATGTTTCTTTGTATACAAGGATACTGCGAGAAGTTAATAAAAAAAACAAAAGGGTACTTTTCAATGAAATCATACAATGGCACTGTTTCTAACCCCACGCATTTGAGTCTTGCCTTAAGAAAGGGGAAAAACGATCTACCACACACAAACACACCACACCCTGCAGCAAGAGCAAAAAGCACAAATCTCTGGAATCATCACTCATCACCATGTCAAGACACAGATAATTATGATGGTCTCATATTTCACGTATTGTCTAATTTTTGCTGTCAAATTCCACTAAAATGCAGGTTTTCTCAACATGTCTGGTAAGAGATGTGGGCCGAGACATGGCAGCATTTGATGACTTGGCAAAATGCATTTAAAAGCTTGAAAAAAAACCTATATTAAATCAATCATTTCCATTTCATAGTCAAATTTATCTGATGCAACCAAATCAACAAATACAACCTACTAAACCTCAATAAAAAACAAGAACAAAATTATTTTTAGAATCTATTCATTTACAGCCATTAACTAAACAAGCACAGAAGTCACTTTCATGGAAAAAAAACTGATTTATATAGAGTTGATCTTCCTGCATCCTGTATAGACAGTATACAAAGTTGCATAACTAACATCAACATTAATTAAAACTCTCGAATGCAGCACAAGATGCGCAACTCGCTCATATGCATTCTCAGCTGCACAAATTGAGGCTTGCACTAATTTTCACAAAGTCAAGTTTTATTAAGCCATGTCTAGTTGTTTTACCAGGTACAGTAATAATGTGGTCTGATGCCAGACTCCATGGGGACGTTTGTGGTCAAGTGTTTTGTTCACTCAGTAGGTGTTAGCATTGGGTTTTAGCATGCTGCAGTTTCTGTGGTCTCCAACATTCTGTAACGGGACTCGGTTTAATCCCTGAGATCTGAAGTCGGTACTTAAAATGAGAAATAAAAGCTTTGTGGGTTATTACGATTTATGATTTGAGCTCTTTTAATTTCTCTACAAGGCTTTTATGTGCTATGGAAACAAGCTTGTAGAGTACACATGTATGATTGCAGAAGGGGTTTGTGGGATATATCCTGGGACTGGTTCCAATGAAATTAACTGCTTTTGGTGTAGGTTCATTTGAAAACAGCATTCTTAAAAGCAGTTCTCTGGAAGATGTACTTCTAGATTTGATGGCACAGACAAGAAGTTCGGTATCCATAGATTTAGTGGATGAAGAGATTAAGAACTAGAAGATGATTGCGATAGGATAGAGCAGTCTGTAATGGCTAATGGTTTGATCTGAGTTTGAGACATAAGAGAAAGACAAATATAGATCTATCCATATTCAAAAAGGGGACTATGAATTAGCAAAAGGCACAAACCCCTATCATTGATCTTTCCTCAGAAATTTCTCCTTTCGCTCCACTAAGAAGCCTTCCACATCCCCATGAACTCAGGCTGAACTAAACATCAGCTGAATGTGAACTGGAGCATTGCAGCCAAGAAAAACCTAACCTGTTGCAGGTTTCAACAAACCTACATTTCCACACAAAAAAGCACATTGGCAGGACTCTGTTTGAATTTCATAAAACATTGCATGTTCTGAAAATACAATAACAGAACACACACAGCGAGGCAAAATGAAATACTTGCCTTCGTCCATAAGATTCCCAAGTACGTCTTTCTTCTTTCCTTGAAATGTGTGGACCTCTGGAATGAGAGAAAAAATGCAAAAAGAGAGATTAGCTTTGGTCAACAGTTAATGACAAAAATTAAATAAATACAAAACTAAAACCACCAGTAGGTTTGGCAAACACATCAACTCAACTGTTATTGAGTGTTTCATTGTATAATTCATTTATTTAAAATAGTTTTAAAATTAAGTGATTGTCTTGATGATTTATTCAAACACAGATTCATTGAGGAATGCTCTGTGACATGCATTTTCGGGTATTTCCAGAAAATAACAAAAACTGCATTCTAATAGGCTTCATCATGAAGTGAATGTGTTTTGATTCTAAAGTCATGTTTTGTTTTTAAACGGAAAAGTGACGTTGTCAAATCGCACATCAGAAAAATTACCATATGGACCTTTTTCACAAGACTGTTGACACGTTTAACGGTCGTGTCTTAAAACATGCTTTTAAAAAAAAACATTCAAATTTAGAATGTATGAACATTTAAATGTATTTATGTACACTACCTAACAAAAGTCTTGTCGCCTATCTACGTTTTAGGAACAGCAAATAATAACTTGACTTCTAGTTGATCATTTGGTATCAGAAGTGGCTTATATGAAAGGCAAAGGCGCTTATTTTACCAAAATAAAGTATGATCATGCCTTGATTTTTAATTAAGACAGTAAGGTCTGACTTTGCTTAGACAAAAGTCTTTTCTAATTAACAGAAATAATGTACAGTATAGAATATAAAGTCATGGTGCAGTGAAAAAATAATTAATATTGAGTTTGACTTCCATGAGCTTGGACAACTGCATCCATACATCTCTGCAATGACTCTAATAACTATAAGATTCTTTGAATTCATCTTCAATGCCTGCTCCATCTTATCTTACCCCATACATGCTCAATAATGTTCACATGTGGTGACTGGGCTGGCCAATCCCGGAGCACCTTGACCTTCTTTGCTTTCAGGAACATTGATGTGGAGGCTGAAGTATGAGAAGGATGCTATGCTGCTGAAGAATTTGCCCTCTCCTGTGGTTTATAATGTAATAGGGAAGCACAAATGTCTCGATACCACGGGCTATCGATGTTGCCATCCACTCTGCAGATCTCTTGCACACCCCCATACTGAATGTAACCCCAAACCATTATTTTTCCTTCATCAAACTTGACTGATTTCTGTGAGAATCTTGGGTCCATGCGGGTTGCAATAGGTCTTCTGCAGTATTTGTGATGATTAGGATGCAGTTCAACATAGGATTAATTGAAAAAAATCTACCTGCCACTTTTCCAAATGATCAACTAGAAGTCAAGTTATTATTTGTTGCTCTTACAACAGTAGATCGACGACAAGACTTTTATCAGGTAGTGTATGTATTATATCATCTTTGCATCAAATTACAAAAAACTAATTACTGCTTGCGCGAGGTGTTTGTCATGCAGTGTTTATGGGCAGGACAGTAAATTTGACGTTGTTCTCTCTTTTGGCTACCGTAATCAGTTAACACAATTGTTTTTACTTTTTCTGAGATTTTGAAAACACCATCGTGGACTTTCTTTTATTATTTCAGCAAACAGAATTGTAAAAAAAAATTTTTGTAGTTCCATTTGCTGCGTTCTAAGTTTGAGAAATTCGGAAATGTGAAAAGGGTCCATTACCATTATCCATATATGCTTTCCAACTGTTGAGCTGCTTTCTTGGTTTATTTTATGACTGACAGGTTTTTCAGGTCCCACTACTATTCTATGCAGCAAAGCCAGTCCGTTTGTTCATTGCGTAATAAAAAGAAAGTCCTTCCATGCTATAAAAAAATAACAGAATTACTCAAGTCAATGAAGTCAGAAACAATACAGCTACAGAACAAGTAGAACAGATATTTCTTCATACTGTTAACACCAACACGCCTCTTCAACCGATCTCTTTTTCGTACCCCATGAAAATGGTGCATGATGACTTGGTTTTTTTTTTTGTTAAAAACAAAGAAAGCAAGAATGGACTTTAAAAAAGGGCTGTTAAATGGACTAGCCAGCAGGTAGCAATGGCACTCACTCAAAATCGATCAAATAAATCGATCAAATAAATGGAACAAGAGTAATGTTTGCTTTTTTACATCCACAAGCCAGCAAAATAATAAGAATGTGTAACAATCAGGACTACTCTAAGAGAGCATGTGAATCCGCTCTCCCAGTATGTGGCCCAGATTAGCACAAAACTACCAGCATTTGGGAAAAGAACTATTTTACATACTCATTCAACATCTTATTATCTCAGATTTATGTTACAATTCAAATGACAAGGGAATTTATAGGAAGGTTAATATTAATTTTCTAGTTCCCAAACTCATCCTCTCACATGGCTTTGGTATGCAGATCATTCACAGATTAGATGGATTTAACACCCCTGTCCTGAACTTTTTTTTGTCTTGTTTTAAATGTGAAGTCTGTTGCTCATGTTTGGCAGGACTAATGCACAGCATAATAGACTGGGCTTCACATTGATTTCTCCACATTAGGCCACACTTCTATATTTCATCAGAAGCCATTCAGAATGGTACATAGATACGCAATACGCATTAAAGTATCTGGTGAAATGATTCCGCAGTTTAAGAGGTGTACAAGTCCAAATGTGGCAGATGGTCAATAGCATGGACGGAGCATGACTAAAAGCCAACAGGGACTTAAAAGCTGAAACCCAATTTTGTTTTGATATCAACATTTGTAATTGACTCAGCTGCTAGTATGAGAAGCTCATGATTAAGTTATGAATCCTTTCATGAGTCATACAGTGACCTCGATGTACCAAATCTCAGAGCTGATTTTATGTCACACAGAAAACTAATGGAGTCATTTAGCCACCGGCAAAAAGCTTTGGCCAAAGTGTAAAAAAAAAAAAAACAATTAGATGAGATAAAGGCATGGAAATGTTCTGAGAGGAGTTTGCAAATAGATATTGAACGTGGATGATTTTAGGTTAAAAATAATAGGGATTCTTATAATATAAAATACAGGTAATTAATTTTAATTACATTGTCATGTTCATTTTAAGAAAATAATGTTCTTTTTCTATTTATGTTTAGACAAATGGCATATTTTTAAACATCTGACTATTTCATATATAAATAAATATATATATATATACACATTTCCCATGGACAAATCCCAAATACATGATCATCTAGTCTATGAGTCAGAGTTCCCTGAGCAGACAGACACGTCCCAGCCTGCCCTAACCATACTGCCTCACCAGCAAACTTGTTCAACTCCCCACTCCAACCCAAAACATATACATGTATCCTAATATACTACTAATAGAGTGAACAGGAAAGCACAGCAGCGTGCAATGAAGACAGTAGGTCTGATGACAGCTCCATTGAAGCTGTGCTGCTACGCCACAGACTCTAGCTTTCCGCAAACACACACAGACAAAGAATCACCAAATCAAAGATGGGAGGGACCTCAGCATTTTTAAATAAACAGAGAAAAGAAAATAATGAATGTTGTCTCTGAAAACAGACACCTTTCCCTTCTTTGTCAACAGGAGAAAGTGCAGGAATGTCACAAGAGGCCCAATGAAAACCAACTGTGCGAATGGGCTTTTTTTTTCACTTCTACAGAAAAACATATACTAGACACACACCTGCATCCCCTGCACAAAGACAATGGATTGTCATGTCACAAATTAGTTCATACATTAGTAGTCAATGGGGTCCAATATTGCTTTGAACTCTTTTGACTTTTACAGTATAGAAAAGTTATTAAACAACAACAACAAAAACTTAGTCTGGAATTGCATGAATATTAAAGTAAATGGTGAATTAGGTTTCAACATTTTGGGCAAATTTGAACAGTGAAGGAGTGACAAATTATGTGCCTTTGCAGGATGATTTAGTTGCCGTAGCAAATGAGAGTATGGTGTGTTTACCTTTAGTTTTACTAGCAGTTCTGGCCGCTATGCAGGAGAAGAGCTTGAGCACCCCCTTCCATGAGTACACAGGCTGTAGTCTAACAGTAGCCGACATGAGGAGCAGACTGACTCTTCATCATGCTCTTTCCTTAACAACAAAAATACCCATAAGAGATGGTCCCTTCTTTCCTGTTTTACAGTTCTTTTCCTTAAGCCTTCTTATAAAACTGACGTGAAGATGAAGCTTCAACTCAAGATTAAGATACAGCTCCAACAGGTCGCCTTGGGGGGGGCACGGCAATGTATCCCCACCCCAACCCCCCACAGGAGGAAGAGGAAGGGATGAGTTCCCAAACACCTAGTACACACAGTCGCGAAATCCACGTAATTCCAGGAGCCGTTCCTCAAATTGGGAGAGCAGGAGATTTGGTTTTTAAACAACTTTCTCTTTAGTAAAAACAGCCCAGACTGACCAAAAAGAAAGTTGGTAGAGTAAGAGGTGGGGTGGAGGGGGGGGGGGTTTGCTGTAATCTAGGAATGTTACACAAGCAGATCCAATTTCCAGCCGCTGGAAGGAGGTAGAAATCCCAGGAAAGATAGAAAAAAAAAACAGGGTTGAGGAGGTGAATTAAGCAGCCTTTGCCCTTCTAGTAGCACATTCCAGAATTGTTTTCAGAAAGACCACTCCTAGGACTTTAAGTATCCCGTCAGCTCTTCAAATGAATAAAATGTTGAGGGAAGAAACACGTTGTTGCACAGAGGAGAGAACTCTTAGAATGACTGCAGGAAAAAGGAGAGAATCCCGCCTGCACCATCACCACTGTTGCCTGTGGGTTGAGGAGTCAAATGTCAGTCTGAAGTCAGCATGCCTGCTCGCTCGCTCGCTCTCTCTCTCTCTCTCTCTCTCTCTCTCTCTCTCTCTCTCTCTCTCTGAGGAGGAGGAGGAGGAGTGGGACTGGTTCATGGGCCCAGTTGTGTCAGATTACACAGCTCCTCCTCTAGCCACTGCATTCTGCCTCTATTCACATTGCCCAGACAAAGAGACTTTACAGCATGGCACCTCACGACAGCCGGCAACTTTAAACAAAACACTCAACAACAGCACATGCTGCTCGTGGACGGCACTAACAAAAACAACAAGGAGAGAGAAAATCTGGCACGTTACAAAATGCCCAATCTTTACTACTAAGAAGAAGCTCAAAGTGTATAAGCACAATGTACAGCTCTGTATGAAGGTGAAAAAAATAGAGCTTTCTGCTCTTTAAACTGCCGTTAGGCCTGGACGGTGACCCCCGTTTGCGCTTCAGTGTGACATTACAGGACCCTGAGTGTCTTGTGTGACCTTTGTTCTCTCGTACCCGTCACAACATGCCCTTTAGGTTTAACTAGTGATAGCATGACAACCAAAACATGAAATTCCACACAAATTTGCTCATTAAACTTCATTTTAAAATCATTATTACAATCAAAACAAATAGTGTTGATCTACAGGTTCTTCAGAGCTTTTTTCCCCCTATTTATTTAAAAACATCTGTTAATCATGGAGCTGCTAAATACAATGATGGACTTACAAAAGAAATGAAAGCCTTTGAAATTATCAAAGACCATTTGCCAAGTCTTTTGTTCCAGTATTGCTACATTATCATTTGTAAGGGCAGATGTGAGGGGTCATGAATGTTAATTTGCCCGGTCCTGCCTCAAAAAAATTGGGGCAAACACCTGCAGGCATCCTGTTACATTGTAGAGGTGCGTATTATAATTTCTCACCAACTTGTCAGCACTAATGCAAGGAATAACACCTTGCCAAAAAAGCAATGTCTTAAATGAAAAAAAAATAATTGACTGATTCCCAATAAAAAATATTGGTGATGGGACAAGTCTCTACACAGATCAATTTGGCTAGCCTGAATGCTCACCAGGTAACCTGCTTGGACCTACAACTTGTACCACGATGGATGTTAATCTTTCTCTAGGCCACAAACGTTTTTCTAAACTGCAGCTCTGCCTCTTTTCCTTTTGAGGAGAACTGGTGCCCGGATTGAGCCCGGTTTCTCCCAAGGTTTTCTCTACATTTCAGTCAACTGGTGGAGTTGCTTGGTTGGGGCTGGTGGAGATGCTCTTCAGTGGATCCTCCTCCAACTGTGACATTCAAATTAAACTATATTAAACTAACCAGAAGTACACACGCATTCAGCCACAATTTTGCTACCTGCCTGATATGTGAATATCTCCCACATGAAATGAAATTTCTTTTTTCTGTTCATCCTTAAGTTGGTTGACCCAATCTACATTGTAAAAAAGTGGTATAGAAATAAATGACATGATTAAATGTAAAAAGTCATGCTGTTAAAATGTTAATAATCATTATTACAACAATAATTAATTTGGGAACTGGCCAAGTAAACAACATTTTGAATTACATTTGGGGATACAGTAATGTTGATTTTTCACATCTAGTCCCAATATTTATTTTTACAATTAAATGAATCGGAAACGTAAAATTACAACATTTTTTCTGTTGATTGCAATATTGATGACCTTTTTAGTCTTATTATGACACAAAAACATTGTATCTCAATTTACCAATTTCACAATATACAAACAGGTGGCAGTTGGTTCCAGTGTATGACCGACTGGTGCAACTCAATTAGAGTTCATTTATGTTTTTCCCCAAATATTAAAAATGTAATTTTCTTAATTCAGTAAAAGTTTAAACATAATCAGCAGTCAGTAATTGTATGATCTGCATATTTTGTTTTGTATTTTTGTATTTATTTATTTGTATATGAAAAAGAAACCAGCATGGCCTATAGTATGATGTCAATTATAATCCACACTGCCCCCATGGGCCCAGATCATATGCTGACTGCAGAATGGTTTGGTAATGACACAAATCCCCAAACAATGCAGAACAAGTACTTGTAAACAAAAGGGCTGAGGGGTGGGCAGAGATTCTGCAAAGAATTGTTATCTAAATAAGGGCTCAGGAATCAGGAATGGGGGGAGAATATAATCCAGATGCATTGTGATGCAAATGTGGACAACTCTGAATCAATTCACAAATGTCAAAAAAAAAATCTGCTTTCTATTTCTGAATGATAATTGATAAAGCGGAGTTGATGGAATGCAAAAGCAGGAAGTTTAAAGCACAGAACAAGTGCAGCATTCAGATAGTCGTGCGGCACATAATATGATGGTGCCAAGCGAAATCATACTGCTGCTGTCTACATGACGTTAGCTTAAAGAGGCACTTTTACATCTGTGAAAGTAAAGGGGGAAAGACCCAGCAGCTACATGCAAGCCAGCACCGAGGTCCAGACATCGGTAAACATTGCGGCAGCCATCAGAAGCAGGCTAAGTGAATGAGCTCATTAATACCTGATGTGACAACATTTATACTGTAATTATGCAAGCGATTTTTTTATTAACCTTTGTGTATTGTCTAAATTTACTTTTATTATGTTTGTGGCTGTTTTTGCCCATTGACTTCCGCTATAATGACATTCTTTAATTTGCAAAGCCATGACACCATCACTAATCATGCATTCATTTTTACTGTTGATCATCAGTTGGCATCATTAACCCTTTAGATAGACTTGGGCAGTAAAAGGTTTCTAGCTTTTATATGGAGTTCTATGAAGTTCTCTCTCACATACTATACTCCATATAAAGCCATATAAAAGCCAGAAACTATTTTTTTATGTCAGTAGCTGCCCCCTTTTGACTTTAACCAAATTTAAACAAGCAGCATCCATAAAATGTTCAAAATATCTTCTTTCAACAGAAGAAACTCAAAGGAATAATACCACACAAGGAAGAAAAAATGGTGAGTTAAATTAAATTTTTGGGTGTACTATGCCGTTAAGTTTGTATTAATATGCTACAAGTATGCGGCTACAGGCACATTTAATTTTTTCTGGTGGTTCTTTGTTGACTTCTCAAATCACTTCATTTGTTTTATTAATAAAAAATATTGGTAGTAAATTCATTATGAGTAAGATATGTTCTTTAATAGACAGTGTTAAAAAATACAATCTGTATTCAAATAAAATATGCATTGATAATCATTTTATAAACGCATCACAGACCTCTGAATTGTAATCTAATCAAAGGAGATTCCCACCCGTATCAGGCATGATATATACATGCAGGTCATTTATGCTCCTAGTAGAGAAAACACCAGAGCTTCTCTTTGCTATAGCCAGGATGCAAAAAAACCTTCCAGTGAAAAATGTAATTTAGGGGGGGGGGGGGGGGAAGGAAAATAAATAAATAAATAAATAAATAAAAATAAAGTCAGTATCACTCATGTGATAACCCACCATTATCGTCGTTGTATTGAATGAGAAACTGCTTTGGCTCTGAGCCTATATAAACAATCCATTATACAATCCACGAACACTGTAAACACATGAACTGACTGCAGGTCATTCACAGCCTTACATAATTCGGTGTGTATATCAACACAATATACAATCAAAAGGCAGACAGCATTCACAGACAAAAGAACGTTTCATCCTCCTCAGCCTATAATTAAAACACACATTAGTATGAGCACACTGCATATAGACTAAATCTGCATAATCATCAACAACATACTCCTCTCCGATTGGACGACTGCATATTGAAAAGTGAAACAGAAGCTTCTCCACCTGAAAACAAACAGCGGTAAATGAAGCATAACATGCACACTTCATTAGTGATTCTATCCCATCCATTATCTCCTGCTCATCCCCAAGATATCTTCTCAATGGACAGAGTCCATTAGAGCTCTATCCTGTAACTTTATATACAGTGAGAGCTCTGGGCAGGGACTGCTAAGGTAACCGGCAGCTAAAACCATTAGACACCCTAGACAAACAATGAGACATTTTGTGTATTTGTGATCTCCACATTTATGCAAGATGGTTTGTTTAGCATTACAAGATCATGCTCAATCATAGGGCACTTTACACCTTGTATTAAAATGCATTTTGGTCATCAGTGCCAATAGCCTTGTGGTTAACTGCACCAACACAATCAGCCAGAGTTCAATTCCCGGCTCGAGGTCCTTTGCCAATTCTTTCCCTCTCTCTGCTCCCCACACATCCCTGCCTCAACTCTCCTCTATCCTAAACAATAAAAAAAATTTTAAAGCCTTTTTTTTTTTTAAATCAAATTAATTAAAAGTGGACAAGGTAGACATCTTCCAGTTTACACTTGCAGTTTCGCTTCTTCACTTTCTTTCAATTTCCGGTTTTCTTTGAAGGCAGGGCCAATGGAGGCTGCTTAAATGAGCCTTTTCTGATCTTTCTTGGAAACAAGCTTGAGCAACTTACATTTTAATGAAAAAGAGAGACATAATGGTTGGCCGATATGGCAGTTTTAATGCACAATTCTGATGCCTATGTTGAGAAATCAATATGGCCGATATAATGCATGTACAGTATACAACCTTTTTACAGTAAGTGAGAGACATGCTGTTTATTTTAAATTATAAACCAGCCATGGCAATATATCTGCCAACCACTAAAACACAGCAGCTTTCGTTTCTTCTATGGTAGCTGCAAAACTATGTTGAAAACTGTAGGTTTGTGTTGGAATCAGAAAATACTTTTTTTCCCCTTTCAAACCAATCTTATGATTGCAGATGTCAAATTTTATATCCCATCTGGCTAGTGTGCTCCAACAACACAACACATTTAAGAATTAGGTCAGTAGGCACTAGGCAGACAGTAGGTGGTATTTTGTGGCTTCAACTGTTTTACACAATGAAAGCCAAAATCTACTACTTCTACACTAGTGATAAGATCAACACAAACGCAACTTTATACCATATTATGTAAACATAACCAGTAATACACAGCATCCTACCTTTCCAATGTGTGACCAAGCAGGAAAAGATTAACAGCCAACAAATGTCAGATAGTAACCAACTAAAAAACATGTCCATTCAACAATCCACATGAATGGTACTATGCAAAAAACTCAATCTAAAAATTCAACCTGTTCTGAGCTCATTTTGTGAGGTAGAGAAAAATACACTTGCAAACAACATAATAATCAAATCTACCTTATTCAAATATATGCAAATAGATCATATAGAAAAAGCATTGAGAGATGCAGTAAAGAATGAATCCACCCACCTCCATGCATGTACACAAGCTCATACACAACATAAACAATTAGGCTTCTTGTCTGTGCTCAGACAGATGGTCAACCAGCATTATGATCGTTGTAGTGATTATTTAGCAGACATATAAAGAGAACAGTGATGTGTGTATACATGCACGAGAAGTGGAAGAGCAATGCTATGGACTAGAGAGTATGACATTGTCTATGCCTGCTCATATACTCCTGTTCCAGCTATTCTAAAGCGAAGCTGAGGAGTCTAACTCTAAAAGACAGATGTCATTTTGGTGGGGGGTGACCAAGTTTATTAGACCAAGTGTGTGCAGCTGCTCCATAAAGACAGGTTGAGAGTCACAATAAAACGACTCCAGCCATTGACTGCAGTGGTTCAAATGTCCAACAACCACAAAATTTATTAGCGAAACACTCAGTTGCACAACACACAGTAGAGAGAGAGCAATAATTGGTTATATTGACCATTGCAGGAACAAAATGCTTTCTTATTTTCTATGTTTATTTTAATTTTTGTGTTTGCCATGTCAGGATGTTCAGTAGCAGCATACAAATGCTCAGGTATTTAAAACTGATTTTTACCTCTAAACGGAGAATGAAAATTAACTTTGTGGTAAGATTATTAGGCCCTTAAAGAAACAAGTTGACATGATTAGAAGAATAGGCATAAGAAATGTTCCAAAATACTTGCAAAAAATTGAAATTTTTAACTAGAAAACAACTCTTTTTTTTTCATAAGGAATTTATCACTTGTTGTATAATTTATTATTAATGTGTTTATTATTAATTTCCTTACTACTACCACTTTTTATATTTATATTTGTTATATGTTATATGATTATATGCATGTATATGACCATAACAGTGATGTCAATCTGTGCTTGTAAGCATGAAAGGATCTCACCAGAGAGCCTAAAGTTATACATGAAGAGCTGATAAACAATAAATAAAATAACTTTATGAAGAACACTCCATAACATAATCTGTATGTAGTTCATTTCTGAGGTGTGAGGAGAATTGAAGGATTGCATTTCCAAGCACCTGGACAAGGAATCCAAAAAAGAATTTGTAACCTCATGACTTTCCTGACACTCAGCAGTTCTTTTCTATAAGCTTTCCTAAAAACACGGGTTTATTTTATGCATGCAGCAAAACATCTTCACAACAACATTATCTTTAGTAGAATAAGGTTAGTTACAGAAGGGATTTGACCCTATCCTATCTAGCTATTGCTTCAACCACCTGCAACTTAACCTCGTTTACTGTAACTGATAGGGGAGGTGCTAAAACGGATCCTTAAGGATAAAGAACAACAAAAACAGTACAGTTTAAATCGGTCGCAACAAAGGTGCAAGCATAGGATCTCCATGGTAAATTGCAGCCGCTTTGTAAACAAATCGGTGTGGCGATCGAGCTGCCAAGTTCAAGGCGTCTGTAAGCACGTTAGCCTAAAATAAATCCCGTGTGTAGCATTCATGACATTAAGCTCCTTTAGGTCTCAAAGCAATCACATGCACACGCACATCTGATGATTTTACTGTAACATGCTCGGTCTGAGCGTGTCGACCCTCCACGCAAAGTGTCGGCTGATAGTTAGCTTTAACGTTATGCATGTTTTTCGGTTGGACTGACTTCTAAAATCAACACCACCATACGTTATATGGACCATAACAGTGATAAAATGGTTGCTGTAGCACATGTTAGTATTGGTCTCTGTGTTCAATATATATATTATGAGCCTGCTTTTGCACCGCAAACTAACACAGTATCTGTCAGTCAAGCCATCTCTGTATGGCTAGAAGCATTGCAAAAATGATCCATAGCCAATTAACCCCACATTTTAAAAAATAAATAAAAACAGAAACAGCACATCTGCAAGCATACGCTTATTAAGTTTGGAAAGCGCTGCACTGGTTACATTACATTTGATTTCGTCACATAAACAGTGTCTCACTTAGCACAAGCATATATAGCTAGCAAAGCCAGGCTAATAATTGCTACATGGACCAAATGTCGGCGTTTAAAATATCTAAAAATCTTTTTGTTACTGGATTAGAACCACACCGGGAAACTTACCTTGTTAAGGGAAAAACGGAACTCACAAAATGTGTTTTGCTGAGAAATGCAGCAAAATTGTTGATAGCATGGTCGGCTAGCCGCTTTTAAGCTAGCTAGCTCGCTAAGCCTAGTAAAGTCAACAACAGATCCATTATCCTCGAGTGGAGGATTTAAAACATTGCACTTACCTCTAGAAAATATCCCTCTGCTGCCAAGCGAAATAATTGTAAAAAATAATTCACTATACGTCGGACGGCGTTGGGTTATATGTCCGTTAATCGTTTGGTTGTTTGTGTTTCCACATTCGCTAGAAAGAGACGCTGCTGTCGCCCGGCAGTCTCGGTGTCGCGCATTGACTGAAGCTGTTGAAATATATTTTTCACGGGAACGGCGCTGCAAGGATACGTGAACGCGCTTCAGACACAAGAACGCGGGAATGAGAACAACGTTGGGCCAACAACAGAGCAAAATCTCATTTTCAAAAGTCTCATTTTCCTTATAACACATTATAATTATTAATAAAATATTAATTTAGACAAATTAGCACTCATTGGTATAAAACAAAAAAGCAATAAAACTGTATTAAAATATTCTACTAATTATAATATTTTAAAATATTTAATACAAAACTGAAATATGATATACTCAAATTATCTAAAATGTGATTAAAATAAATAAATTAGCATTAGATTAAAACGAACAAATGCTAATTATAGTTTAAAACAAACAATAATAAAAGATTTAAATAAAAGATACATAAACATAGCATAAATGATTATATTCATTCATTCATTAATTTTTTTGTCGGCTTAGTCCCTTTATTAATCTGGGGTCGCCACAGTGGAATGAACCGCCAACTTATCCAGCATATGTTTTACGCAGCGGATGATGCCCTTTTAGCTGCAACCCATCACTGGGAAACACCCATACACACTCATTCACACACATACACTACAGACAATTTAGCTTACCCAATTCCCCTATAGCGCATGTTTTTGGACTGTGGGGGAAATCGGAGCCCCCAGGGGAAACCCACGCAAACATGAGGAGAACATGCAAACTCAACACAGAAATGCCAACTGACCCAGCCAGGGCTTGAACCAGCGACCTTCTTGCTGTGAGGCGATTGTGCTACCCACTGCACCTCAGATAAATTGGGTTTTTAAGTTACATTTTTCAGATAATAAAAACAACATTTCCATTTCAACAATACTAAATTAAATCTCACCAACACTGTCTCCTTTATTTAATAAAATGAATAATAATAATAATGTTTTATTTGTAACAGTTGTTAATCAGCTAATAAAGAAAATGATTAGTCCCATCAGTCATTTTTCTAAAATGTTAAAAAGTTGTACTATTAGATCAATGATTGAATCTCGATTACTGAAGTCAATATGATTGAAAGAGATGATTCAGTGAGTTGTTTACAGGACAGGGTGAAGGTTAGTTGTCAAATGAACTATACAGGATTTATATGGATTGCGTAATGCTAATACAAACACACCTTAGCACTTGCATTATAAGGGTGTTTCAGTGATTTAAAGGGGACCTGTTATGCAAAAATCACGCTTTTTGTTTTTCAAGCGTTTGCAGCTCAGCTCTTTTGAAAAGAGCACTATCTCATTTGAATTTAAAGCGACAGTCACCAAAATGGCACAATTTGGATCAAAGCCTAAAAGGGGCAGATTGAAAGAGTTGAGCTCTTCACATACACACTCTAGGAACATCAGAGAATTTCTTTACATCCAAAAATAAAATTTTACTCACCATTCATTCACCCTCAAATGGTTCCAAACCTTTATGACCTCCTTTTTTCTGTTAAACACAAAATAAGATAGGAAAAACGCTAATGGAAAAAAAAATGCTATGAAACTCAATGGTTACCAGTTTCTTACATTTTTCAAAATATCTTCCTTTGTGTTCAAAAGAAGAAAGAAACTCAAACTGGCTTGTGACAAGTTAGGGTGAGTAAATGATGAAAGAATAATTATTTTTGGGGAAACTATCCCTTTAATGGTCTGCAATGTGTTTCCCATGCCTTTCCCATGACATTCTATTTTTTACTGTCTGTCTATTTAAAGGATTGTAAATTATTTAGATGGAGGACTCCAGAGAGTTCCCTGTCTAGAATTAACAGAGATACCTTTACCTGATATTGGGTACTGCAAGGCCTCCTATTGTATTACTGATAATCACTATAAAGTGTTCTGTGTGTCAGTTCTCATGAGCACACTGTGCAAGTACAGTCTGTTAGTACTAGTTTGGGTCCCTTTTACCTTCAGAACTGCCTTAAAGAAATAGTTCTCCCCAAAATGAAAATTTCTCTACTCCAAATTGTTCCAAACCTGTTTGAATGTCTTTCTTCTGTTGCACACAAAAACAAGATATTCTGAAGATTGTTGTGAAAAACAGCCATTTACTTCTATAGTAGTTTATGGATTTCAATGGCTGCCTTTCCTTAACAGTATTCAGAATATCTTCTTTTGTGTTAAACAAAGATGCTTTCTTGGATTGAGTTCTGGTGACTGTGGAGGCCATTTGAGTAAAGTGAACTCAGGCAAACTCTTTCCAGTTCTCTATTGGTCAATTTTGGTGATTCAGTGTGAAATGTAATCTCAGTTTGCTGTTCTTATCTGACAGGACTGGCCTGGTGTGCTCTTTTGCTGTGGTAGCATACTTGTTTTAAGGTTGAATATTTTGTGAATCAACATTTGGATACAAGTGGATCAAAACCTTTAATCAAAGTTGTCCTTAAACTATTGAACAATACCCATTCTTGTCACAGGACAATTTAGAATTTATATATATTTTTTTGATCTACTTAAGATGTTAACTACTGTATATGTAAACCCTAGACTACTGTAAACTCTAGAGACGGCTGTGTATTAATTCAAGAAGATCAGCAGTTTCTGAAACACTCAAACCAGCCTATCTGACAACAACATCTGTCACTTAAATCCCATTTCTTTATTCTGATACTCGGTTTGAACTTCGTCAGAATGTCTTGACTGCGTCTAGATGCATAGTAAATACAATGAATCGCTGCCATTTGAATTTTTAAAATTTTAAAAAGTCACATATAAGTCACATACAGTACAGTTAAACTGTTGAGTTTTACCATTTTTTTAATCCATTCAGTAGATCTCCAGGTCTGGTGAGGAGAATGTTTAGCTAAGCTAAGCTTAAATCATTGAATCGGATTAGACCGTTAGCATCTTTCTACAATTCATGCTTTTTCACATTATTTAAGTGAATTAATTCTTAATTCTAATCTTTCTTGCACTTTGTTTCATCCCATAATAACAGACAGTAGGAAAAACCAACAACATATTTTTCATGCTTTTGTCAGACATTACCAGAAACACATTTGCAGGGCAACCACTGTATTTACCTAAACGAAGTAATGCAGGTGTTGAAAGTGTCTGAGTGGATAATGTGCTGAACATATTCATGGCAATGGAAAAAACACACACCTGTCTGCTGGGAGCACCAAAACTTACCACTAATGCAAAAGAACATCACTGTCTGAAACTGTAGACTAGACACACCTTGTGGAAATGCGTGAATAAAGGTGAAGCATCACCTGATCACACCCGCGGTCGTATATTCATAATGAGTAATTATGAGTCATTTGCTTGAGATTCATCACAAGCTTTTTTTAACAGGCTTAGATTAGCCGCAGCCTAAATAAGGGACAGTAAAATGGAACAGTAGCTGTCTTATTATAAACAGTGAAAATATTTATTTAATTAATTACCAAACATTGATTATAAATTTGGTCTTCTGACAGTTTTCTGTTTCTTATGCTCTTTGACTTTTCTTAAAATGTTTTTTTTTTTCAAATGTACAAGGAAAACATCCAACACTTTATCAATTTGTTTCTGTAATTTCAATTACATTAAAGGCCATTTTCAAAAAATAAATATTTTTGTTTTCATAAATCTCCACTCCAGCAGCACAGTTTTGCTCATATCTGTATTCTGAGGGTTTTTTTTGTAGAGGTATTTGTTTGTACATAAAATATATTTTATTTCAGAAATAAAATAAATCTTATGGAAGTGTACTTATTTTTTTGACTGTTTTCAGTATTTTTTTGAATTATGTAGTGATAAAAATAGATACCAAAAAACAAAATCCCCTCCGTAAAAACATGTGACCCTTGTATGTCAAATAACGACACAAACAAGAACGTGCGAAAATATATGCAAATTATTAATTATTGAACTATTTTTGGAAATATGCTCATTTTACAAGTCACCTATAGAGTTGAGTTTCACCATCCATTCAGCCAATCGCTAGGTCTGGTGGGAGCACTTTTAGCTTAGCTTAGCATAAATCATTGAATCAGATTAGACCATTAGCATCTTGCTCAAAAAAGAGTTTTTCAAATTTTTCTATTCGATGTTTGACTCAGGGCCTCACAGTGGCGCAGTGGGTAGCACGTTCGCCTCACAGCAAGAAGGTCGCTGGTTCGAGCCTCGGCTGGGTCAGTTGGCGTTTCTGTGTGGAGTTTGCATGTTCTCCTTGTGTTGGCGTGGGTTTCCTCCGGGTGCTCCGGTTTCCCCCACAAGTCCAAAGACATGCAGTACAGGTGAATTGGGTAGACTAAAATTGTCCATAGTGTATGAGTGTGAATGGGTGTGTATGGATGTTTCCCAGTGATGGGTTGCAGCTGGAAGGGCATCCGCTGCGTAAAACATATGCTGGATAAGTTGGCGGTTCATTCCGCTGTGGCGACCTCAGATTAATAAAGGGACTAAGCCGAAATGAAAATGAATGAATGAATGTTTGACTCTTCTGTAGTTGAACATGAAAGTTGCTATTTTCTTCTAATATGGCTAGGAACTATACTCTCATTCTGGCAAAATAATCAAGAAACTATGCTGCCGAATATGGCTGTGTCTGGCTGCAACCATGGTACACAACAATGTCTCTTGATTATTACAGCATATAGAGCTAGAAAATAGAACGTTTTCATTTTCTGTCAGTCTTAGTACACAATGTACTACAGAAGAGTCAAGCTTTAAACAGTAAAAACATCAAAACTTATTTCTGAAATTTTTGAATGATATGCTAATGGTCTAATCTGATTCAAGGATTTATGCTAAGCTAAGCTAAAAGACCCATAGATCGACCTAATGGATTCAAAACTGATAAAACTCAACTGTTTAACTCTGGGTGACTTGTAAAATGAGCCTACTGCCAAAAAAGTGGAGAGTTTCTTTAAACATAACATTTTAGAAAGTGTCTTTATGTAATCAATCAACAGGGGAGGTAAGGTGACAGCTTTTTATTTTACTCTTCACCTGAGTGTCTTGCCTTGTGCTTCCAAAATTGCCAACTCAGCCAGTGAAAGGAAATGACATCATTGTTTACAGCTCAGCAGCAGATGGAGGAATGAAAGCGGCCCCTCCTTTAGCCACGGGAGCTACCAGTGCCACACTGATGATTCAAAACAGCGTTTAGTCACAGGCCATTTTTCTCTTTCCCAGTGTTCAAATACTCCGGCTATTACTACATCACTGCTTCAAAGTGCCTTGTAAGCAAACTCCTGAATATAACACATTCCTTCTGTATTAAAAATATACATGAAGAAATGTTCTGAAATATTTAACTATGATTTATGAATTATGTTTTAAAGTTAAAGGAAATACAAGTAATTTCGGCCAAACTGTAAAAGCAAAACTGTAAAATTTGCTACATTTCACCTTTTAAATTTATTAATGGCAACATTACAAATATCTCATACACTACAGAGTAAAATGACTGATGAAATCTATATCCTGAAGATGAGTCTGGCCTCTGCCACGTGATCTTGGACCGTTTCTATTTGCACATTTTGGACACTGTCCACAACCACAAACTATCCCCACTATGATGTTTTCCTCTGGAACTAATATTATCTACATTCCCCAGCTCGCTTCAGCCTTCCTGCTAACGATAATCTGTGCTAACAATGCTTCTATTCAATGAAGTCTATCAGAACCAAATGTTTCATGCATTCCTTTGCAACTTATGAATGACTTGCTGATCTCTTCTGATCTTCTGTTCAGTCAGTCTTGCTTCATTTAGGTGCAGTAAAGATCTTTACTGTGGCATGTTTATGGTTTGAGATTAAAGAGCTATATGACTTCCTCACCGGTAATCCCAGCAGATACTGGTGCTCCCATTGTCGCTGGTTAAGCTTAAACCAGTACAGGAGGGGGTACAACACAGTGGGGGAGGGCTGGCTGGTGGAGATTACTTTGAGGAGTTATGTAAGCGTGCCATCCAACTAAAGGAAGATGGAGATTAAATAAGCCAGTGGAAATTTGAGTTGGTGAGATGAAATTCTGTGTTCTTGAGAATGCTGAGCTTTTCTGGAATGTTGACGTATTTGAACCGCCCGCTCATGAACGAACAAAGGACATTTTTTCTCGTTCTGTTCGACAGGAAGAGAGAGTGGGAACAGATGGGGAGCAGAACTGTTTATGTCTGCGAAATTACCATCAAGGCTTCCCCGATTCGAGCCCCCAGTTTCTTCAAAACACTTCTTCACTCATGAATAAACAGTGGCTAATGTTTGCATGCTGAAACCAAATACCTTTTAAATAGATACAGAATGTAGTATCACTTAAAAATCTTACTTCATCTTAAAGGTGCAATAGGTGACTGTCTTCAAAAATAAAACATTTTTGTTATGCTATGTCTCTTCACATCCTGATAGAAATTATTCAATTAAATGAACATCCTAACAACTCACTTGCAACATCTCAGCAACCACCAAATTACCACCCACAACTACCCTAGCAACCACCTTGCAACAACACCCTATAAACTACCTAGAAAATACTTTCAACACCCTAACAACTGCAGCCTCCTAATCCATTGCCAACCAACAAGTAACCACCAAGAATACACTAGCAACACTTTAAACTACTTTAAAATCTTTCAAAGTAACTTTAAATTTTAGGGAGAGGCTTTCTCAAGCCAACATTTCAGAATTCAGTAACATTCTGCAAACAGACTAAACTCTATAAATTGCTGGGTTGTTTTAACCTAACGATGGTTCAGATATGAAGGAACCCAACGTTTGGGTAGATCAAGAAGCATTTCTATAGAAGCAGAAAACTATTGTTTTGTTTTTAAAAATAATATGTCAAAATTACGTGAGCAAATTAATCTTTTTTTCCATTTGACATAATATTACTTTAGGAAGGGACTGCACGCAGTGGGTAGCACGATCGCCTCACAGCAAGAAGGTCGCTGGTTCGAGCCTCGGCTGG
>CAIGQW010014484.1:5041594-5058401 GCA_903798125.1 Danio choprae | reverse complement strand
ATATTTTATGGAACATTGGGTTAATACAACATAACATTTTTATTAAAGTGCGTTAACTACGTCAACTAACAGCCAATAAGACTTTAAGAAAACTTCATTCCTGCTAACACTTTATTTAGGTGTTCCCCCCACATGCTTTTACTTTAAATACCTTTGCATGTACATGCCAATTTGTTCTACTAACCCGAACCTAACAGTCTCATAATTGTCAGCTGTTTTATTATTATTATTATTATTTTTTTTTTACAAATGTCAAGACTTTTTCAATGGCTTTTCCAAAGAGACACATTCTTATCCCAAGCAATATAATAACAAGCAATTGGCCAATGAAGTTTTGTTAAAGGCATGCAGGTTTGCATAATGAGGTAGGTTTTAGTTTCCTCATCTTGCACATGGGGAACCTGAGCTGCATGCCGTGTCACGAAGGAAGAACAGGGACACCCCTGTTGTTACACAGCCAAGTAGCTGCTTCATAAGACTCTTAAATGTCTTTGTTTTGAAAGTTATCTGTTCTAGCTACTGTGAGGTAGCCTAGTACAGGAATGATAGTGGATAGTAAGGGTGTGGGGATTGTACCACAAAAGTTGCAGGTTTGATTCCCAGTACCAGCAGGAGTTCAGTCACCTCTCACAACGAGGTGCCCTTGAGCAACACCTTCAATTGTATCCTGGTTTCACAATGTCTGTGTGTTTTTTCAATCTTCGGTACTGCTAAATTGTGTGAAGAACATAAGGCACCTTACTTAAAGGTAAAGCCATTTCACTTCACTTGACATCAGAACGTTAGCAGAAGATCCTTCAAATCATGTAGGTTTACCATGAATCAGGACGGATTCAAAAAATCCTCTCATCTACACAGCAATAATAATAATAAAAAAATATATATATATTTGCAAATCAACAGTTTTCATTTTTTGTGATTAATGTTTTGCATTTATTTTGGCTTTTAAATTGCATTATGGGATTTTCTTCAGCAACTTCTGATGTTACAAAGTTTGAAAAATAGACTTTTATTGACATTTTTAATTGGTTGAAGTGATATATTGCCTGTACTGGTGTTGTAAATTCCGGTACAAAAACCTGGTAAAAAACTACCAGTACTTTTTCTCTTATATCACAGACTTAGCTCTTTATATATTATTGTTTTTTTTATACAATATTTTGTTTCTACCTACTAAAATCCCAACAAAATTTACTTTGTTAAACTGCTAAGTTGAATTTTCAACATCAAAAGTCAACAGTAAAGAGATTAAGGCCCCATAATGCAATTCATAACTGTAAATAAACAGAAAAAGCATGTGAATCAGAAACTGTCAATTTATTTGATTTATTTTTTTACATGCATTTGAATTATTGCCATCAGGATGAAGACTTTGCATGCCTCAAATTTTTCCTTTATCCCACAAACAATACAATATTACAATGAAGTCAGCTGGTCTGACGTTGTTGTTGTTGTTTTTGGTATGTTTCATGTGTGTTATATGGTGATGACCTGTTATCTGTTAAACACCTGACGATGACTATAATGCAAATCAATTTCCCCATGGGGACTAAAAAAAATTACCTTAGCATGAATCAGACGTTTGGTCCTGCACATCCATCAGATGGATTGAGATCTGGAGGAGCAACACCTTGAACTTCTCATCTTGTTCTTTTAAACACTCCTGAACAATGGATGTCACAAATGCTTTTTTGCATTGTCTGCAACAAGGTTTTGGTAGGTAGAAAAAGTTATATTTATGTTCACTTTATATTTCCTTGCAGAATATTGTCCAGAACTTCACACTCCTTCCACCTTTGTTCCACAGTGCATTCTGGTGCAATCACTTTCCCCAGGTTTGATCAGGGGCCTGTACCATGAAGCCAGGTTTGTTGGCTAGCCAGTAAAGTTTCAGTTTAGTTTGCACCATCAAATAGCTCTGCTGCGCCATAACACCACGGCTACAAGAGTGATTAAAGTTCAGCTGCCTTCATGCTACCTAAAACCCAATATTTATGCAAACTAAAATTTTACTTGCTTGTCATATCATTTTGGCTCAATATTGCTCAGATCTGTGTGCTTCTCATGCAATCTACTCTGCTTTCCATGTGTATATTTGTATGAGCTCACCTTAAAAAAAAACTGTGATATTGTCATAGAAGATGTTATATATATATATATATATAGATATAGAAAAAACCTCCCACTGAGTACATAATCTTTTAAAAATATTGCAATATTTCGATTTGTATATATTTTTAAAATACTCATTAGAAATGACCAAAAAGCACAAAAGTCCTGATAAACACATAATCGGCCTTTATTAACACTGCCTTCCAGAAAAAAGCCAAATGTTTTCAGCAGCCATACTGTGAGATACCCACAGTGCCTGCACAGTCTGTGACGCTTTCTTGGGTTTAAAACCAACGCATTTTCATTCTCAAAATTGAATACCAATTCACAAAACCCAATGCTACACATGTCAGAGACAGCAAAAAAGTGAACGTGATAACAACGAGAGTGAAAACAATGTACCGTATTTTCACTTTAGTGGCAATAAGATGCTAACAGGACAGACGTTGCTCAACTGTGCATTGTATTTTGTTCATGCCCTCAGTGTTCCATTACATAATGAGGTTGGTAACAGCTAGTGATCACACAGCGCCCTCTGATGGCCGTAACCGGGACAAAGGTTTGCAATAGAGACTGCTCTGGTTTCCTGCTTGCTATTATAAGATGGTGACTTGCACAACAGGGCAGCGGAAGTGGCGTGTCGGGTCACTGAGTAATCGGGAAACTTTTCTAGCCTGTCTCACGGTCTCTTGGGTCATACAGGGGGTGTCCAGAGATTCCTAGAAACAGCACACTGTGTTGTCACTATCAACAAAGTTAACGGGAACTAAATTAGTGAACAGGAAATGAACGATTTTGGGCACTTCAGTAGGGCACTTTGAGTGACTAGAAAGAAACTAGTATTTGTTTGGCTCAATAATGTCAATATTTACAAAAAATAAAAAGAAAGTTAGAGAAAGCACAATCATATCAAACAGCAACTGAACATTTGTCCCTCGGCAGTAATTATAGCAAAGCCAGTTCAAAAACAACTGTTTAGCTGGAACACCTTTTAGAATAAAGATTTCTGAATTGATAACTTACAGGAAAGGAAGATTAATCGCTATAAATATGTACATCAAATATATGCCATTCGGACTGTACATTCTCATACATTTAAAGCTTGCGCCTAAACAATTTATAACTTAGGTTTTATTGTGCTTGCAGTCATAACGGAGGGCCTGGATAACTTAACCAAAAAATAAAATAAAATAAAAAAATTGACGGAACAGAGTCCCTTGAATAAATGAAAGCTCATAGCAGCGCTTTTCCATCATGGTATTTCCCAAAAAAACGTATGACTTCCATGCACAAGAGTGGAAACTGAAATTGTGTGTGTAAGTGTGGATCAGCCCAACAAAAGGCCCGATAATGCATTTAGGTCCCTCATATATGGGTTGTCACTGAGGATACGGTCAATGCGTTGCTTTTGGTCAGGAAAGATGTCGTACAACTTCCTCTTGAGCTCTGTGGTTTCTGAGGGTGACCGCTGAGGGGGTGGAGATGGCGACGGTCTAGGAAGGTGCCAGTCTGGTGGGCCCGAGTGTGGCCAGTGTGAAGGGGAAGAGGACTGTGCTGCCTGGCCGTAAACTGACGGGGTTGCCCGAAGGTCTGTCCTCAGAGGGGGGATTATAGGACTATCTCTGTGGAGTGACAAAAAACAGTTATCAGAAGTCAGCTCTCTTGTGGTTAGAGTTATAGATAAAATTATTGTTTAATGACCACTCTTAAGTGTTTATAAACTGACCGGCTGTCTTTAAGTAGAAACTCGTCCAGGTGAGGTCCGTGTTTTCCAAGTGGGTCATCTGGGATCATAAAGTGATCTTCTACAAAGGTGAACTGCAAAAGTCTAACAAATACATACAATGAGCAACCAGAACACTGACGCATCCATAAAGAGTACAGTTCAAAGGTGTTTTACTGTCAGTTTCGATCAATTCCGTATGTCCTTGTTTATTAAGTATTTATGCTATTCGTTATTCATGAACAGGACTTTTTAAAAAATCTCTATTTGTGGAAAAAAGGGCATACAGCACTGGAAAAACACCAGAGTGAATAAACAATAAATCCCTTTAAAATACAGTTGAAGTTAGAATTATTAGCCCTCCTGAATAATTAGCCCCCCCACAATTTTGTATTTAATTTTTCAACATTTCTAAACAATAGTTTTAATAACCAATTTCTAATTTCTTTTTTTTAATCACTGAAATGATGACAGTACAAAATATTTACTAGATATTTTTTTAGATACTAGTATTCAGCTAAAAGTGCCGTTTAAAGGCTTAACTAGGTTAATTAGGCAAGTTAGAATAATTACTCATTGTATAAAAATAGACAATAAGTAAAAAATATTGCTTAAGGGGGCTAATAATATTGAAAGGTTTTAAAAGGTTTAAAAAAAAATAAATAAATAAATAAATAAATAAAAAATAAAAAACGGCTTTTATTTAAGCCGAAATAAAACAAATAAAACTTTCTCCAGAAGAAAAAATATTATAGGAAATACTGTGAAAAATTCCTTGCTCTGTTAAACAGCATTTGAGAAATATATGAAAAATATCACAGGAGGACTAATAACTGACTTAATGAGAATAACATTAGCTGGGTTTCCATCACACTGTGTAAGTGCACATTTTTAACTGTGACACTCGTGAGAAACTAGTAAAATGCCACACTTTGAATAAAAATCCCTTAATTCGTAAAATAGTTTTTATACTCACTTAAAGTGGAACTTAATAATTAAAAAACAATAAAAGATTAAATTCTGACATAGCAAACATTAAATCTGTTTACTAATCTCCATTATGCTTGCCTAGTTTACTGTTGGTTACTAGGCAACCAATACCACAATCAGCCGCTCTAACAACTTGTTGGAAACTGACCTAATTTGCATTTGGGATTTTTTCTTTTTTTTTTCCAAACAAATTTGCTTCATTAAGATGGAAAGCCGGCTAGAGGTGGTCTTTTAGACATGCTGTAAAGGAGTAAATCTTACCTCTCATGAATAATCCTTCTCCAGGCTTCTGACTGGCTCACAAAGTCTCTCAGGTTGTCATTGGTGACAATCACTCCTCCTGTCTTCTCAGCCAGATGAAGCAGGAACCTGCACACAAGAAAATGCAGCAAACAATGCTTAAAAAAAGAACATGTCCTATATTCATTGTAAAAGACTACGTTTTCAGGTTTTCCAATCTTAAAATATCCTTAAATGGAGCACATATCACTAGTTTTTTTTCTTATGCGCAACCTTATCTGCATATCATTTCCATATTCAACAAAGTTCTGGTGTGGGTTCCTGGTCTGTCTCCGTTCTTAAACTGTTCCACACAGTTTACAGCCGGAGAACAAAGGACGTAAACATGCTGCAGCGGTTTACAGCAATACCACTGAACAATGGTGCACTATATTACTACATTTATCTAAATATCTGAAACTGTGTGTGAATGAGTGACCCAACATGCAAAACAAGCAAATAAAGCGTCTCAGTGGCAGTTGTTTCGAAAAAGAAGCAATGAGTTTATCACTCCTGACACTGAGAACAAGTGCAGAACTGCCTGCAGGAAAACCAGAACATGCATTATTTGTTTTTAGACTGGCTACAATCAGATTAAAAAGCACAAAGTAGTGTTGTATCATTGTTCCTCAAACAACATGCTAGATGATTTGTTTAGCAGCTGAATCGCGTACCTGTCATCATGGGAGGAAATTCTATGTCCACACACTTCTCTAGATGGGGTGAAAGAAAGAAGTCGTAGGTTTTCCAGCTGGTTCAGAAAGTGTTGCTCTATAACAACAAGGACAATACATCATGCATTTAACCTGATACAAATACATACATACATAGTGATAAAATAGTAAAATATTTTCAGTTCTTCAGTTTTACATAATCTTTCAGAAACCATGTGAATGTAATGATTTGTTGTTCATGAAACATTTCTTTTTTTGATATATATTTTTGTGCAAACCACAACATAGTACCACTAATTTCTTTATAATTTTAAAATACTTTTATTTATCGAGAAGATATTAAATTGATCAAAAGTGACATTTTTTATGTCACAAAAGATTTTACTTTAAATAAATGTCGTTTTTTTTTTGTATTCAGAGTATGATGAAAAGTAAAAAGAATTTTTTTTTGAAAGATATAAAAGCAGAAAAGCTTCCAGTATTAGCCCCTTTGACAAATAGAGAGATCATGTGTGAGCAGGCCCTTTTAAAAAATACTGGAAATGTAGTTTCTGCAAATTTCCATAATGAGAAGTTGTAACTTTACCAGTAAATTGCTGGAATTCTGCTGTGTGAAAATTTCATTTCACAATTCTTTTGTAAGTTATCAGTAAATTGGTTCTGGTCATTTTACAGCAATTTACTGGAGTGAATGGGGGCTATAATATTAAGAACTCTCATGACTGAACACCTATAATAACTAGGCCTGTCACGATATCTATTTTTTGTTGTACAATATTGCACTGAATATTATTGTCATTTTAAGACCATTTTATTGCACTCATCATATAATGCCAGAATGACAATATATCACCACAATGCAAGTACACTCTTCCAAAGAACACCTAATATTTTATTCTTAGGAATATTTCATTTAATTATAGTCATTTTACCAATTTAATAATCAGACATTGGAATCAGAATGTGAAAAAGCATATCCTAAATGAATAATAATAAATGTTAACAAAAAAGTGCAAGGTAAAAGGCAACAGATGTTGCGATATCTGCTACCAGATCTATTTGCAGTTGTCCGACACCCACATGAAAATATGCTATAGTAATTTATAGTAAATACTACAGTGTTTTTTTAACCATACTGACACTGACACCTCCAACAGAGATAGAGAGGTTGCACAATCAGCTAAAATGTTGCTAGAATTGTTTTTTTATGCATGGGCAACATATATTGCATCACCAAAAATGATTTAGATGTCCATGTCGATACTGATTATTGTGACAGACCTAAAAATAACTGATTATAACATCACATTGATCTCTGAAGAATCATGTAACTGAAGTTTGCCAGAAATAAATAACATTTGAAAAGACATTTAAATACAAAACACTTATTTTATGATGTAAATCATATTTTTTGTAAATCATAAAATAAAAAGGCAGTCTTGGTTAGCAGAAGAACCATCTTTCAAAACATACAACAAAATCTTAACGTTTCAAGCTATGACAGGTATACAGCTATACAGGTCTAATGACAGGAGGCATGTGAGCTCCTACCAGTAATGTTGGGGTCTTTTTTCTGTCTCCACTGAGGAACAAACACAGTGATTTCTCGATGTCCTCTGCGCCAAAACGCCTCTACAGCGATGGCGATTCCACGACAAGAAAAGACCCGATGGAGTCCATGCCTGGTGAAAACAAATACTGAGGGGTCAAAAGCCATACTATCAAACTACTCAAATATTTTGTTAGCAATGCACAATGCATGTCAGGCACTGTATGAATATTTTTCAATAGTAGCTAAATGTAGTGCACTGAGTGGGATACTGTAGTGCACAATGCACTACTTTCAACTTGACTTTCCACTAATGAAAGCGTGACCAAAAATATGAACCACAATTTCAATCAATCCTCATATTAACTGACAGAAATGAAATAAAATGCATTTAATGACAAATACAAATTGATACTAGTTGTTTAATAAAACTCTGAAACTGAAACGCATGCATTACGCTTGCTATATGCTGTAAAAAGTATAAGAGACGCATTCAAACATGCTAAAATCCAGATTAAACAACCAAAGACAAAAGTTCCCTCCTGAATATCAATTTTCTTGATCAGGAAACAGCTCTGCATTCAATTTCACAATGCATCGACCACTGATCGAGAGATAAGCGCATATGAAAATGTATTTGAGAACAGTGGTCAACCATTTACTTCCTTTTACCTCGATAAAACACAATTGACGCAAATGGGTGCAAAAATAGACGCACATCATCTTCACCCATTCAGAACGTACAGGCAAAATGAGACACGCATACAGATGTGCAGAAATGTACACACACACCCACCCGTCCGCACAGACACAGAGCCGAACCACAGAGGGGTCACGGGGAAGTTCCCTCTAAGAGAGAAAGTTATTTTAAACAGGAAGCGTTACTAAATCTACAACCGCTGACGTAAAAAAGTCAGATAACTTTCCCAGTCTGGAAATGTAAATCGCTACATATGCAAAAAAAACCAAAAAAAAAAAAAAGTTCATTTCTGCCTTGTATTTCTGACAAAAAACACCAAATAAAAAAACCCATGTGGTTCACCTTGAACTCGTCCTAATAAAGCTGATTATCTAGGTGAGAGATGCCTTTTATCTGAAAACTCAGTAAAGACAGAGTACGAGTGTTACCGTTTAGTGAGGACTGGATGTGCAAGTCGGTGTCAATGTCAAAAGTAGTGCAAGCGTGTGGAGTACATCAGAAATAGAACAGGGCATTTGATTAATATCTGTAATTTATCATGACCCACAGCATCTAGTGTAGACACAATAACTCATCATGGTTTCTGTTTGCAGTGTTACAATACAAATATTTAAAGTTGGCATTAAAATGGAAGTTAAGTCAATTTTTTTCCCTTATTGTGGCGTACATATGACTGAAACAGTTTCTGAAATGAGAGTGTTTTTTTAGGGTGGTGCATGATTTTGTCCTTCGGGAGCCGACTGGATCGTTGGAAGATGCAAAAAAAAAAAAAAAAAAAAAAAAAAAAAAAAAAAAAAAAGAGGAAGATTTGAGTGTCAATTTATTCAGTTGTGGAGGATTACTGTCTGATGGATTCAGCGTCGACATGCACCTTCTGGTGCTGAATGATGTCTGATAATGATGGAGCACAAGGAGTTCTATTATACAGAAGGAATCATATCATATTCATTTGAATCACAACCTCCTGCAAAGAGAATCGCTGAAAGGAGATACGCACCGATAGCCTTGCCCTAAAGATATTCCATGCGACCAGATGAGAAGAAAAGTCAGTTTGAGAGCTGAGGGAAGGTTATGGTCTTTGATTAAAGATTATGAGGGCAAAACTAATTGTTACTAAATATTGAACAGATACATTATTTATAACAAACACTAAAAATAAGAAGAGTATATTTTGATTTCATGTCGACTTTAAGGTAGGTTTCCCCGTTTGCTTTAAAATGTTAAACAACAGAGCTTTGGAGCAAGCATGAAAAATACCTACTCTGACAACGTATTTTAAAAGCATTCTCAATATAAACTTGGCAAGGACAAAAAGATCAAAGTGTCACAATGATCACATATTTATAGAATTATAAAATAGTCTTTGTGATTTGATAATTAGGGTCAAATCATAATCCATTCTTATTATCCACTATTTTGCATCGACATTATTTGGCAAAGCTAGTGTTTACTTGCATTTGGCTTGTGGCAACTGTTCAATTTAGGCCCTAGGTTTGAAGAACCTTTTTATCCAAAACAATCATACCAGAGAAACAGTGGAATGAGTAGGCTTATACGGAATCTGCACGTGCAGAAATCTGCAGATCTTTAGCCCATCATTGAGTCTATGTATTTACTTGTGTAAATTTATATTTATTCAGCTTTTAAATCAATTTCACTAATATTATTGTGATATAATAATAGTAATTTTAAAATGTTCATATGATTTATTTACAATACAGTTTGTAAACTAATATTTTCTGTCTTTTAGTAGATATATTATATATATTGTAAACATTGAATTAAAAATTTAAATATATTATTTTTTAATTTCATATATTATGTTCTTAGTTATGATACTCCTAAAATCAAAATTCTCAGCAGAAATAGCAAAAAATGTAGGAATGAGTAATGAAACTGTAGCAAAACCTAGAGTTTCATTACTCGTTCCACTGTTTTGTGCCAGATCAGAGCAACGTCATTACAGCAAAATCAGGAACTGCTTCATTGAATTGGGATATGACCTTTGACCTCTTCTTCACCATGACAGTTCATCTTTAACTGCAAGACACTAGGTTCCTTCCTGTCTGCTGTGCCAGCGGTTCTTGGTAACTGCATATTTGCGCTGCTATGGCAACAAGACTTCACATGAAGTTTCAGATCTCAAATATCATGCAATCACACAAAACAGCCTTGAGAAACCCTGTGCAAGCTTCAAGGCTGGCTGAACATGCTTTAGATTGAATGCTCAGGGTTTTGCATGGATGATATGGTGTAATTAGTCAAGGTAAGAGTGTTCTGCAGAAGTCCATAGCTTTCCAAAAGCTTTCTAAAGTAGCTAAATAAAACCTTTGCATAACAAGCTCTGGGTTCATCCTTTTTTGAGTGGGAACATTTCACAAAAATGCTTTATGTTTCACATCTTTCTAGTATATGCCCACGTCTTTTACAGAGGTAAAGGTCTTACATGACAAAAAACTTCCATCTAACACCTTACCCCATAATACACCTTTCTATTCTCAGGTAGACATCACCAGTAGGGTCTAAAAGATATTTTTCCCTCACTTCACCCCTCTGTAACACCTCAGTTTCCATTCTGGTACTTCTAAGAAGTGTGGTCGCCTCCGGTAAGCAACAAAGAGCAAAACAAAGGGGCTGATTTGGGGAGAGACCCACTGAGAGGTTTCCTTTTACGTGGGAGAAAGAAAGAAAAAGGGATGTGGGTGAGAAAGATGCTGCTTTTGCAGAAAGGAAGAAGGAAGGTTGCACCTGGTTTTAGCTTGTCAAACTCAAACTTGCAGAACAGAGTTCATACACACTCACAGAGCTTACGGGAAGGGACCTGCTTTAACCTTTATCGGCACCACCACCATTTTCACACTCCCTCAAATGGTCTAAAAAAAAAAGCTTCAATCACATCTGTGCTTTACCAAGGTTTCATAATATATATATATATATATTACAGTGCTCAACATAAAACACTTACTGGAACTTTTAGTTTAGGTCACCCTAAATTTGTCATTTATTCTTAAAGAAACTAGAAGGCAGAGGGCTAGGATGTGTAGGTACGAAAAGAACCCAACGTATTCAAATTGCCCAAAATAAATGAAAAAGTTGCTATTTAATGAGATTAAAGGCTTTTGTTAATTGCTCCAATGCCATTGACTGCTTCAGGCCAATATCTCGATGAAATCATAGTCTGAAACTATAGAAGATTTATATGCACCCATATTTTAGTGTAATCTGTTTTGTTATAGTCTAAACAGCAATTTGGGGGGAAACCCAAATCAAAACTTAATTGCATTTTATTATAAACTAATTTTATTATCGTTTAAAATACTTTCTTTAACAAATACAATCTCATAGTAACTTACGCCATTGCCACATTGCTGCCATCGATGATGATGTGCCGCAGATTATGGGACCCTGGTTCATTTTGTAAGATTAGTCGGTAGGGGGTTCTCAGGGACTGCTGAAAACGAGACATTCCAGTGAGGGGTGCTGGTTTAGGGGTATATTGTGTCTCCGAGCGTGGCAAAGGTGCCCTTCCGGGGAGTGTCTGGTAAGAGCAGCCTGGCCGTGTGTCTGTTGTCCGGAGAGGAGGACCTTGAGAGGAGCTGCGGAGATTGGTCACAGTCTCCACACGCACAGGAACCATTGTTTGAGAGCTACCACGAGGCAGGTAATCAAAGCGGGACTCTGGTTTTAAATCAAGTGGGGTAAGTCGAGGCTTCCTCTCAGTCTCTGTGAAATCCTCTTCATCATCGATGATGATCACTTCACACAAGTCACTCTGTGCACCATTGTTTCTTTTAAGCGTGGCTGAGGCCAGTGGCACACTGCTTGTCTGGTTCTTCTGACCGATGCCATTAGTGCTAGGAGGTCTGATGTTTTCTTTGCACTTAATCTCAGCGAGAGCTCGCATCTGCACCCGCTCCTTTTCTTTGAGCCTGCTGCTGGTGGAGGTGGATGAGGCGTTTGCACAAGGAGATGGATCGGGTGTGCGAGAGGTGCGCTGGGCTCCTTGTGTGCTCTGGGTTTTCTGAGTCTCTTCCACAATTCGTTCTAGAAGTAAAAATGTGTCCTCTGTCTGCCCTGTCTCCCGCACCACCCGCTCCACCACATCCTGCTGGTAGCCCATTGTTCGGAAGAAGTTAACAAGACAGCGCAAGTTAGTCTCAGGACTTACCGCCTCACTTTCATTGGTCATTTCACTAGCAGCCAACATTCCCTTCGCAGACTTTACAGTCCAAGTTTGGCTCGACTCTCGCTCCTCACACTGCTCCTCTTCTCTCCTCTCCAGCGAATATTGTCTCTTAGTGTCCCTCTGTTCGCTTTCAGAGGACCGCCGCTTGTTGCAAGGGCGACCATTCAGACCTGGCATGATCTCAGGAGTGATTGGAGAGGTTTTGTCCTCAAAAGTGGTGTCCAGGATACGGTTGGAGAGGTCTGTAACGGGTGTGCTAGTCTGAGAGCGGTCCTGCTCAAGGTCTATGATAACTATTGGCTGTGTGGGGCTTTGGGCCAAGCCCAAAAGTTCCTCTTTGAGGGCACTGGGCAGCAACAGTAGCTCCATGGCATATTTATCAGCCCGGTCCTCAACAAAAGTCTTAAATTTGCGCTTAACTGATGGCTCCCTGTCAGCTGGCAAACTCCGCTTCTCCTGAAATAGAGCGACAAACTGTTGAACCCGACTTTGAGCCATGACAACGGCCTCTGCACACCCGCTCAACTTCAGACGGCCTGGCTCTAGAACTTGGACCTCTGCACTTGTGTCTCTAAGCAGCCGGTCCAAAAAGAGTCCACGAGCACCAGTGAAAATGCAGTGCATGTCCACAGGGTACCATTCTTCCTTCTGAAGCTCTGGGTCACACAGGCCTTTCACATACTCCTGCAAAACAATCACAGCAGGACCAGATTACAACACATACATTGCGAAAGATAGAAAATTTGTACAAGCAGCAGAGATATGACAACACAAACACTGTATAATTAATAGTCCAAGCTATACAAGTCAAACTGGTTTCTTTACTGTAAACAAGTATGTACATATGATTTGACTAAAGGACCAAATGACCAAGAGTTACATCATCATCTTTTTAGGGAGATTCCACAATTCCATTATCATATCGATGAAAGTGTGAATACACATCCAACTATGCAAGCATGACACCATACCTAAATGTACACAGCTACTGGATAAAACAGAGCTATGGTGTGTTTCACAATACACAATGTACCAACACAGAGTATCAGCAAAAGGATTAGAAAATTAACTAAATGTGTTTCATGAATGAGTACAGCACAAGTACATCTACAAGTTATATGCAGTGTGTTTCAGAGTGAAGTGAGACACTGTTCATTTACAAATAAGCTGAACAATGTTGTTAACGACTCTGAATGATTGTGTCTGAACTAGATGCTACTTCCTGTAATCATCTCTCGGGTGCTGGCTATTGGCATTGTTTGTAAAATGCATGTAAAGACACAATGTGGCACAAAATGCGTGCCAAATATTTAATCAGATATTTTATTTGAATTATTCAAAAAAGAAAAGAAAGCTTTAACTCTGTGGCTGTTTGCTAATAATATTTCAGTGGTTTAAGGTTAGAAAACAAGCTCATTGTAGAACTTGAAATAAGTAACTGTAAATAAATATTGTTATTAGGCTTTGTTGGTGTTTCTACAACTCAAAACACATAATACTGATATAACTGTGGCTTTTGGTGAATTGACCCGTGTCTGCAAATAGCGACTAGTCAAAGACTGCAAAATGAAAAACAATACAGGAACCCCCAGGGGTGGACCATTCTGTCAACTCTGCTGATCTTTTAGTTTCTTTGATCCAAGTTACGGTAAAAGAAATACGCATATACAGTACCAGTAATGACACCAGGTTAAAAGACACTACTCTGAGCAGTTACTAAAAACGAAAGTGAAATACACCGGGGGCCTCCCATCTTGTCCTGACTAAGCAAATAGACCTCTGTCAAAGAACCATGAGAAAATTCATGACACAGTTTGTATGAAACATAGATACTGGGTTTTATCTGTTGTATTATTTCAAATCAAATGGAAAGAGATGAGAAAAGTCTTAAAAGTCTGTGAAAATGTGGAGTAAAGAGCCTTTTGTTTGTACTGAGGTAAAGTTGGCTTTATATTCACACATTCTGACTTTCTACTTAATATAGTTTCAGAAAAGTATTCTTGCAAATTCTAAATAGTGAAAGCATACTAGCAGCCAGTGACTATCAAAGCACAACATTGTTCACAGTCAAATAAATAGTGCTAATGTTGTTTTCTAGTCATACTTACATGTGATTTCAGGCTGAATATTCAAAGTACGATGGTAAACAATATAGGAATTGTGACACAAGTTGTCACTGAATGAATGTGTGAATATAAAACCAACTTTACCTCGACTCTTTAGTTTTATGATTCACTCCCATGTATAAAAAAAAGTTACCAATATTTAAAAAATGTTTTGACGAAGAGGAAGTGCACATGGTGGCGAAACACATCCACTGAGTGGTTTCCGTTTCATGGCTTAACAATAAGAATATTCCAGGTTTACTGGTACTGGTGGTTGTAATTTCCTTTTAAATGTTTGAGTAGAATTGCACACAGTGGCATGTCAGGATTGGGTGATGATGCCATGCGTTTAGTGAAAAACATCTTATGTGGCTGTCTTGGGTTGATAACTCCAACTTGACACCATAATAACGGGAAACATGTTCATGATAATGTACAGGGTCGGATCATCCATTTTTCATGAGTGTGAAAGCTTATAAATGCATTTCTGTCTGCTGAGATATTATGAGATAAACTGACCTCACATCCATTTGCAATATGTTGGATCTACATGGTTTGGTGAAACCTAATCTAAATTTACATAACTGTAATGGATTATTTAAGCATTATAACTAACAACTGAGCTGCTGAATCAGGACAGCAGAGATTTGCCCTTATGAATCATAGCCATGCTGATGTTCGATACCACATCACGATTATGAGTGTGATGCTACTTTTCAACCTCAGCTCTATCAAATATGTAAATAATCTTGTAATCTTGTTTTAATCTTCACTTCCAAGGAAAGTAGCTAAAATCCACAAGATCTGTGTTTCCCCAAAATTAAAAGTTGGTCTGGAACAAATCTCTGTTCTGTTGCTCATTTCTTTTTTACTAGTTAAACAAACTTGCAATGAACTACACAAGCCCACTTTGAACTGTGGTGCACCTTCATATAAAACACTGTCTGAAAAAAACATTTTAGTAGGCAAAATGAAAGTATGATAAAATCATTTTTTGTGGGGGCAGAGACACAAAAGAGACGACAGCATACTATAGGGCGAGGTGTAAATGTCAAATAAAGACAAACATGTTGCCGACTGACGCAGCTGAGTTCATGGTAATGCCAGCTTCCTCCAGCTATTACGTTGCAACTTTACCTCACAGCAAGTTCATCAATTTCCCTTGTGACAATTACATGAAAACAAAAACAAAGGACAAGTATTTTTATTACAATGAACATCTTAAATATGCTTTGACTTACCTTTGCTTTATACACATCCTCCTTTTTCCCTTTCAGCTGGAGCCAGATCTGTCTGGAAGCTTTACTTCCGTGGGCTCCAGTGTGATCCAGGAGCCCAATAATCGTGAATGTCACTTGGAAAACCTGTTCGACCTTCGGTTTGCTGCATTTGAGCTCGGCTTGCTTGTCTTCGTGCACCGTAAACTCATCTACGGTGAAGGGCTCGGGCTGTGCTCTGCTGGCGGTCGGGGACTGCCTGCCTCCCGGCGGCTCCGTGCAGGTTACCTCGGTGATTCGCTTCGTCCCGAGGAGGGGCCGCGTTGTTGACATTTTATTTTCAGCCGTATTAATCTATGCTAATAAAAGTACATTCACTTTTAGAAACACTCCTTGTAAAATGAATCGTTTACCCCCTTCATGATCGCTTCCTGCTGCTTCTGACTTGACGTTTGTCAACAGCGCTGTAGTATCTGTGTTTTGACGTTACTCTCGGTTAGCCTGCTAGCTTACATCTCCATCGTCGCACCCGGAAAACCCCGCGCAGCGCACGTCATCAGCAGACGACGACGTTTGCTGATACGTCATCTGCTTTGATTAGAGATAAGAGTCTGTTGCGCTTGGTAACCACCACACTGTTTACGCCAAAAATACACACTGCAATTATTGTTACTACCGTAAACAATAGTAAAATAATGCTGGGTAACAAATGAATGAATATTTGCAATGAATATAAATATATATATATTTTTGTTATTCTATAAATATAAATTCTATGAATATTTTTAGTCTGAAAATCTAAAAATAGAAATATTGTTATTTCGAGTGCTCTTAGATAGTTAGACAAAAGCTAGAAATAAAAGGGTATAAAGAAAACTAAATATAAAATAGATAAAATGTAGTATTAGTTTGTTGTTATATTGATAGATTTGATATAAATGACGAAGAACTGCAGGAAATATCACATTAGAAGGAATGGACATAAACTTTTACCAGCAGGTAAGCAAATGATAATTTAATAAATATATATTAAACACAAATGTATTTGAGAAAAATGATATAGTAAATAGTTTAATTATTTCCTAATAAGAAAGTGAAAATTATATATATATATATATATATATATATATATATATATATATATATATTGTAGACTGTGTCTAAGCTGATAGCATTATTATTATTTAACTTTTTTTAACAACATGATTTTTTTTATTTTATTTTTTTTTTTTTACAAAGCATTGCATAAGACACAAACATGTTTTGGTGAAT
>CAIGQW010014484.1:5004984-5016594 GCA_903798125.1 Danio choprae | reverse complement strand
ACACATGCTATTAAGATCTGATTAGTTGTTATGGGCTCCAAAATGTTTTGTGCTTGTCCACATTTGTAAATGCTCATGCTGTTGAAATGCTGTTGAATGTGTTTAATAAAGTAAAGTATAGTAAAGTAATAATTTGGTGAAAGTTGAATCCGTACAAGGTGTCACAGGACATACAGCAGGGAAAATAAGTATTAAACACGTCCTCTTTTTTTTCAGAAAACATATTTCTAAAGGTGTCATCGACTTGAAATTTTCCCCGGATGTTGGTAACAATCAAAGAAATCCATATATGCAAAGAAAACTAATCTAATTAGTTTACAAATTAAGTTATGCATAATAAAATGAAATGACGCAGAGAACAAGTATTGAACACATGAAGAAAGGGAGGTGTAGAAAGGCAGTAAAAGCCCAGACAGCAGCTGAAATCTCTCAGTAGTTATTGAGCAACCCTCTGTCCTTCGTCAGTGTAAATGAATATTAGCTGCTTCAGTCCAACATCTACATTATCAGGATGATGAAGATGAAACCATGATGGACATTTCAGCAAGACAATGATCCAAAACACAGCCAAGAAAACGTTCAAATGCTTTCAGAGAAAGAAACTCAAGCTGTAGAATGGCCCAGCCAATCACCTGACTTGAATCCAATAGAAAATACAAAGTAAGGATCAGAATTGATAGACAAGACCCACAGAACCATAAAAAAGCTCACACCTGAGGAAGGCATTAAATACATATTAAATATGCTTCAGTAGTTCAGTACTTTCTCCTTGTGTCATTTCATTGTTATTACACATTACTCTTTTTTCAGATTTTTTTGTTTTGTTTATTTTTTATGTTTGTATAATTTGGGTTTTTACCAAAATTTGGTTTAATTCCATGTCAACAGCTCCTTTAGAAATATAGGAGCTGAAATATTATATTTTTAGAAATAATATTCCCAGGAAATATATTATTTTTCTAAATATTTATAAATATTATTCCCAGGAAAAAACATGATGTGTTCAATACTTATTTTCCCCATTGTATATCAATGCATGCTAATATCGCTTCTGATTTAAAAAAGTGAAAATGTGTTGTAATTAGGTGGAAACAAGGTCTTATAATGATATGAATATGACACATGCATAGCTAAATATGATTTGTGCACATACAATAATTTGATATATTTTTAAATTTCCTTTAGATATACTTCTTAACAGCTTTTATTTTATTTTTGTTTTGCTATTTTTAGCATGGAACTTTATTAAAATAATTTATTTCAATTAGCTATAAAGGCATTTAAAAATATATATATATATAAATATTTAACATTTTCCCAGAGATGGGTTGCAGCTGGAAGGGCATCCGCTGCGTAAAACATATGCTGGATAAGTTGGCGGTTCATTCCGCTGTGGCGACCCCAGATTAATAAAGGGACTAAGCCGAAATGAAAATGATTGAATGAATGAATATTCAACATTATTTCAATTTCTAATTACCCCACAAAAATGTTAGATTTCTTTTCTTATAGCAAAAAAGTAAAGAACGTGTACACTCTTAAATAAAGGTGCCAAGATGAACCACAAAAAGGCGTTTTCACATTTTGTAAATAAAATAGTGACGCACATTCAAAATTTCTGTAGAATGAAAAAGGTTCCATGAGTGTTAAAGGCTCATCATTAAGTACTGTTCATTTACTTCCACTTTTAAAAATAAAGCTCAAGTTAATTTCTCACGAAATGAAGAGTAAAATGGCTGAATGAAAACTGAAGTATTTATAAATGCCAGAAATCAGCCACAGACAAAGCCAGTGTAACCTCTCATTTAAAAGTCAATGATTAAAAAGTTGGGTCTCAAGAGGCGACAGTTCATTTGAAGCGAGAGTGAGTGACTCAATCTGAGGCATCCGCACACTCCCATAATGACTTGCTCCTTCACCGGCAGAACCACACAACAGCGAGAGATTGGAGGCAGTCTATAAGCAGGACTCCCAGAAGTGCGGACAGGAGAGTCTGGAGAGCAGAAAGGGGCTCTGTCAGAAACCGGGAAAGTGCCACGCAGATATAAATTAGCCTATGTTGTTGAAGGGGTCCCCAGCTGGTTCCTTGCACACGGAGAATAATTACACCGATTTCCTCTTCCCCTCCCTGCCACTGCCACACATCAGAGTCACCAAGTTGGAAATGAAACCCAGTTATCCTTCTCTCACAGCTGTGGACCTTCGCCTGTTGATGTATTATGGCGCACACAAATTCAAGTTACTAATTGTCTGTCGATGTTGCGAGCTAGCGCTTTAGACGAGGCAGAGCCACAGGTGAGGAGAGCGGAAAACAAAAATGCTAGCTTCGAGAAGCTGGTAATTAAGTTTACTTTAGACTCTTTCAAATTCCTGCAGCTTTGCCGTTCCCACCTGCCAAACATGTTCATTATCACGTCTCATCACATCAGAGACAACACAGTCTTGAGGTAACACAGTTATTCTTTGGGTTCAGACACACCTGGAAACGGTAAGAGGTGTTGGTTGTTAAGAGTACCTTCACACTTTCAAACAGAGATCTTTTTCAATTTTCAGAAACTGTGCAGCTATTCTGCGACAGTTATTCTTCTTGCGATTTCCTATCTCAAGGGGACAGCTGTGTGTAATTGAAACATTAGCCTAGTTATGGCATTAAGTAAATAAATGAGTAGTACACATAAATGGAGTCTCTGTGCATGTGAGCTCAATCATTCAACCAATCAATCAGGAAAGCAAAACCTACAATATACTATTGTTCGAAATTGTCCTCTGTTTAAGCAAATAAATTCAACAAAGTAAAAACAGCAATATTGTTAAATATTACTCAATGTACGTTACTGAATAATACACAATAGCAATATTTTGTATTATGTACTCAGACCTTGAAGATAACAGGAGTAAAAGAGCAGTTACAAATATCTGAATGAGAACACAGATCAAAAATAAAGAACACCTCCATCTATTAGTGTTACTTTACAGCTTTCACTGACTTTGCAAGATGATGAGCCCATATGCAGAGTTTTTATTTTTGTAGTAGACAGATTTTTTTTATTTACACACCTGTGTTACCCTGTTTGCTACTTTTTAAAAATGATTTATTGCCTATATGCTATATATATTGTTTTCTTCAGTGGGATTAGCTTGGGGCTACCTTACGTAAAACATTAAAAATAAACTTTCAAGTAGTTTTAGGCCCAAAATGTGTAGAAGCCCTTTCAATAAAGGCTATTTCTGACACAATATTAGCTTTATAGTGCAGTAACATGCACATTTTGTTTTTCAACAGCTGTTTTCAAAGGACAGACATTATTTTCAGACATCACGTGCAGGTGAATATGCGACTGTGATGCACAATTGACTTGAAAACAAGTGGGACATTTCACTGCTGAAATTCCTAGCTCTGACTGTGTCTGCAAAGCAGTATTAAATATCACATACCTGCTTAGTAAAGGACCAATGCCGTTTTTGAACAAAGCTGAACAAAGCATTACATGCCAAGCTCTGGCCCATTGCATCAGTTGAGAATCACCTGTCTAGTTCAGACAGTGCTTCGATTGCTGTGTCGGTATTAGTGGCTTTAGAATCAATATAAGAAGAGTCAGAGCTTATAAATATCAGAGCTTATAGTTGTGGCTGTATTAAAAAAACAAATAATATATATATTTTTTCAGACAAAAGCAGGAATTAAGAACAGAACGAGAAGAGAGTCCACTCCTGCGATATGTTGAGATTTGCAAGTTGTAAGAGTTACTTTAAAGATTAATTTATAATGATTTGGCCCTAAACTACACATTAAAATAAGACAATGCAAATAAAATGGTAAAAATTCTAACATTTGTATCCATAACTCTGACAAAACTAGTTGACTCTGATTTGATCTGACATTCCATGATTTCAGTGGTTCAACTGTAATCATATGAAGCTCCAAGAACACTTTTGTGCACCAAACAAACTATATAAATGACTTTTTTCACTTATGTCTCAGGTCAGGGTGGGTTAGCGTTAGGATAGTATAATGCATTGCTATTAGAGACAGCAGCGAAACACACAAGTGTAGTATTGCCTGTAGTAAATTTGTACGTTTTCAAATGTTTGCCACATAAAGGTGTTGTTAGTGATTGGTATGATTACATTTGAACCACTGAAGTCACATGGAATGTTTTGAGAATTGTTTTGACCTTTCTTGTATACAGTCTGGAGAATGAAGGAGCTCTCGGACTTCATCTAAAATAAAATCAGACATTCAACCAATGATCCGTGAGACTAGGTATAAACTAACTAGTTACTAAATTTAATTACTAATTCAAGACCTCATAAACAACTAATAAAATCCAGCCAAAAATAATAAAGCATTTTGCACTGTTCTGTGCTTGTCCAATGATTGTCCTTCTAAGACAGCATTTGGATGAAAGGACAAAGACGGGACAAAGGGAGGTGAGTTGGTGAGGTGTCCAAGGAATAGGGGGCCGCCTACCTCATCCCTTCTCCACCCATCAGCGATACTCTTCTATTAAAGTTATTTATTCCTTTTTTCTATTTTAAGCCTATTTATGCTGCAGGCAACTCCTCATTATCTGCCCGCGGCTCTGCAGGGATGACAGGAAAGGATCTCCTAAAAACAGAGCGAGGGATGACCCTGCCCTCCCTCTCATCCCCCTCTTCTCTCCACACACCGCTAAATTGCCTATTATTTCTCCATTTCAGCCCGTCCCGTGTCCCCTCTGTCGGCACGTTAATGACAGGCAAGGAGAGTGTGGACGCGCCTCTCCTCGCTGTGCAGACGCTCATTAAACAGAGAGGATGCTTAATGCTGTGGAGCTGAGCAGTTTAAGACAACGCAGTCAGAGAAGATGCCTGGACTCTCTCTCTCTCTGACTCACTCAACGACTTCTCAAGAGCAAAGCAGATGTGGCACCCCGTCCTGGCCCCATAGGACAACATCTCCCACAATTCCCTGTAAATATGCAGATACTGTTAAAAGCACTGGCACGCTGTTGATGAATACTGAGAGGACTGGTGTGGCAGGAGTCCCTCTGTCCTCTAGTGTCCCCGCAGACTCAACGTATAGAATGAAATACATAAGTGGATCGAGCATCTGGGAGTATGACAGATTTACTGTTGGTTACAAGTGGAATTCAACGTATTTCTTCTACTAGAATTTGCCTTAAGCTTTGATAATTTGTACTAAAAAAGAGGCATTTTTTCTATGTAGTGTGGTTAAAAACAAGCGCAAGATCATTAAAGTGTTCACTATAGGTCACTAATAGTTAAGTTAAATTATATGTTACAGTTACTATAAAAAACACCTCAGCACATATATCATTTGAAGAATTTTAACAAACAACTTTAGATTTCTGTATATATTTCAATTAATAGATTTTAGGTATTATTGGATTAAACTAATTTATAACTTAAAATTATAAGTTATAAATAAAAATTTTAACTATAATTTTTAAACTAAAGTTTTATACTAAAACTAAAATTTTTATATAACTCAAAATTATAAGAGAGAATTATAACCTAAATTATAACTTAAAATGTGTTTATGTATTTACACTATTTATTATTATATGGTTCTAACATACAGCTATTGAGTAAATTAGGAAACTACTTAAAAATTCTCAGCTTCTATGCATTTGCTGAATTTATTAGACATTGAGGTCTGAAAACACTTCTTCCAAATCCTTAGTAAAAAGTTGTCAATTAGAGAATTTGCCCACACAAAATGACGAGTTGTAAGAATAAAAATTTTTATAATTTTTTTTGATTGAAAATCAGTATTCCACTAATATATTAATTTCTAAAGCATTTCTGAAGTTATATATAAGTACTGTGTTGTCTAAAAATGTATATAAACATCATAGTGTCCACAAAAATATTAAGCAGCACAAAAAATAATGTTTTTAATGGAACCATCTACATTTAAAGCAGTGGTGTCCAAACTCGGTCCTGGAGGGCCGGTGTCCTGCTGAGTTTAGTGCCAACTTGCCTCAACACACCTGCCAGGATGTTTCTAGTGTATCTAGTAAGAGCTTAATTAACTGGTTCAGGTGTGTTTGATTAGGGTTGGAGCTAAACTCTCCAGGACACCGGCCCTCCAGGACCGAGTTTGGACACCCCTGATTTAAAGGATAGTTCACCAAAAAAAAAAAAAAAAAAAAAAAAAAAAACCTCATCCTGTTTCCAAACTTTTATGAGTTTCTTTATTCTTTAAAAGACAAAAGAAAATATTTTGAATAAAACTGAAAACCTGTAACCATTTACATCAATAGTAAGAAAAACTACTATGGAAGTCAATGTTTACAGGTTTCCAGCTTTCTTCAAAATATCTTCTTTTGTGTTCAGCAGAATAAAGAAACTCAAACAGGTGGAATAAGTAAAGGGTGAGTAAATGATGGCAGAATTGTCATTTTTGGGTGAACTATTCCTTAAATACTGACTTCTGAAAGCTCAAACAACTACATTTGGCTGCTAGTTCAAACTACGTATTTAAAATGAGTTGAAACAACACAATTCTTACGTTTTTTGGGGGGACAACTTTGTTTTAGGTTTAATCCACTTAAACTTTTAAAAATAAAAGTTAACTTAATCAAATTGTGTTGGGACAACATGTAGGAATTATGTGGAACCCAGCATTTTTTACAGTGACGACTGTCAATCATTTTTTACAATCATTCGACACTGAAGACTGAAGTAACGTCTGCTAAAAAATAAAATTATCTTAGAAAAGAAATGTTTGAATTTGAATAAGATTTAAAAATCATGCTTTGTAATAAAAGAACTAAAGCTAAACTATAAAAACAATCTATGTGCAGCTTGTGTCATGTTATGTCAGCAGTAGTTTGGACAAGAGCATCACAGAGTAAGTAGAAATCATACCTGCTGCGTCAGCCAAGTTCTGCATCAGTTGACCCGCTGTAGTGCCACACTGTGCATCCTGACCCGTGCTGCAGACACAGACCCATCTGTCAATCACTGTCTCAGGACTTACAGTCTGCACTGACCCCTCTAGCATGACCTCTGACCCCTGTGGGCTAGTGAACTGCAGTCTGCATCATCACTGTCAGCACTGCAATGTGACAGAAGGTCCTTCAGGGTGGCGGTGACACTCAATTCACTAGCAAATACTTTTTAGGGGTGGGAAAAAACATCGATACACCACAGTATTGTAAAATTTTCGGAGGCAATATTATATCGATACATACAGTGGATCGGGAAAGTATTCATATCACTTCACTTTTTCAACATTTTTTATTCCAAAATGGATTGAATTCATTTATTTCCTCAAAATTCTACACACAATACTCTATAATGACAACGTGAAATTGTTGCAAATTTATTAAAAATAAAAAACCTGAAAAATCACATGTACATAAGTATTCACAGCCTTTGCCGTGAAGCTCTAAATCGAGCTCAGGTACATTCTGTTTCCACTGATCATTCTTGAGATGTTTCAGCAGCTTAACTGGAGTTCAATTAAGTTGACTGGACATGATTTGAAAAGGCATACACCTGTCTATATAAGGTCCCAGGGTTGACAGTGCATGTCAAAGCACAAACCAAGCATGACAAAGGAATTGTCTGTGGACCTCCGAGACAGGATTGTCTTGAGGCACAAGGCTGGGGAAGGTTACAGAAAAAATTCTGCTGTTTTGAAAGTTCCAATGAGCACAGTGGCCTCTATTATCCATTAGTGGAAGATGTTTGGAACCACCAGGACTCTTCCTAGAGCTGGCCGGCCATCTAAGCTGAGTGATCAGGGAAGAACGGCCTTAGTCAGGGAGGTGATCAATAACCCGATGGTCACTCTGTCTGAGCTCTAGCATTCTTCTGAGGAGAGAGGAGAACCTTACAGAAGGACAACCATCTGTGCAGCAATCCGCCAGTCAGGGCACATAGCAGCCCGCCTGGAATTTGCCAAAAGGCATCTGAAGGACTCTCAGACCATAAGAAACAAAATTCTCTGGTCTCTTTTGGGTGAATGCCAGGCGTTACATTTGGAGAAAACTAGGCACCGCTCATCACCAGGCTAATACCATCCCTACAGTGAAGCATGGTGGTGGCAGCATCATGCTGTGGGGATGTTTTTCAGCAACAGGAACTGGAAGACTAGTCAGGATAGAGGGAAAGATGAATGCAGCAATGTACAGAGACATGCTGAATGAAAAGCTGCTTTAGAGTGCTCTTGACCTCAGACTGGGGCGATGGTTCATCTTCCAGCATGACAATGACCCGAAGCACACCACCAAAATATCAATGGAGTGGCTTCACAACAACTCTGTGAATGTCCTTGAGTGGCCCAACCAGAGCCCAGACCTAAATTCTATTGAACATCTCTGGAGAGATCTGAAAATGGCTGTACACCGTCGCTTCCCATCGAACCTGATATAGCTTGAGAGGTAAATGGGCAAAAATTCCCAAAGACAGGTGTGCCAAGCTTGTGGCATCATATTCAAAAAGACTTGAGCCTGTAATTGCTGCCAAAGGTTCATCAACAAAGTATTGAGCAAAGGCTGTGAATACTTATGTACATGTGATTTGTCAGGTTTTTTATTTTTAATACATTTGCAACAATTAAAAAAAATCTTTTTTCACTTTGTCATTATGGGGTATTGTGTGTTGAGTTTTGAGGAAATAAATGAATTGAATCCATTTAGGAATAAGGCTGTAACATAAAAAAATTAGGAAAAAGTAAAGCGCTATGAATACTTTCCTGATGCACTGTAATCACAATTAATTTATTACACTATATGGTTGAATATGAAAATTAATTTCTTAGTATAGTTGATGGCGGTGTTTTTAATGTTTGTCATCTGCTTTTAGCTGTCTGTTCAAACTGATTATTTAAAATGAGCTGAAACCACACAATTCTTACATTTTTGGGGGGACAACTTAATTGTTTTGTTCAATCCACTTAAATTTGTAAAAACTTATAAGCTAACTTAATTTCTTAATGTTGACCTAACACACTTACACAGTGTAGTTATTCACAGCTCTAATTGTCTTATATTCATATTTATCTGGAGTCTTTAATTGGTTTGATCACACAAATGTAAAATTCAGTCATTATTTACTCAGTCTGGTGCTATTCTAATGCCAAAAGCATGCTTTCGATTTTTGGACTGCTCACGCTTCAGAAAATGACAATGAAAAGATTGCAAATGTATGACAGAAAGATCTTGTGACATTTTTCTTATGATGAGTTATTAAGTTTAATTGAAATGTAAAACAAAATGCAATCAATGTATTTTCATCTTTATGATACACATTCACGCATCCAAACACTGACATACATCCATTAGGAAATGAATGGACCCTTTGACTCTAAAAGTGCTGTGATTTTTGTAGCCCGACATTGGGCCAAATATGGACAAACTCAAACTTTGAGTTAAAAAGTATGATTGAAATTTAACTGAAAAAATAATCTAATGTTGAGTTTGTCCATTTTCGACCTAACACTGGGTTATGACAACCCAGCATTTTTTAGAGTGCACAGTTCTGGTTGTCAAGAAAAATATATGACTACTTTTTGGGATTTCTGACTTGTACTCATCTTGATTCATCAAAACTGTGTACTTTTATGGGGCAAGTTGCTATGAATAATAGCACTAATGCAGATTCAAGAATTCAATGCAGTTGAACACAGAGATGACCAACAAAGTAGGTTAAGATTTTTGTTAAGTAATTCAGAACATTTTGTCTAATAAAAAAAAAAACACACACACACAAAAAAACCCTAAAATACTGAGATCATTCTGTGACACCTTTACATCTTTTTAAAAACTTATTGCTGGTTACACTTAACTACCATTATAATCCAGAAGTGTAAGCATGAAGTGTGAACATCAGTGTAAGTAAAATTATTATTTATTTATTATTATTATTTATCTCTGGGTGAACTATACCGCATAACGGTATGATGCATGAGTGCGCTCCATACAGGTGAGCTAGCTTGACAACCACCTGTAGAACACACTCCCTCCTGTCTTAATGCACCAGACATTGTGTTAGAAACTCTCATATGCTTTACATGTTTGCTTCTATGTTTGTTTATATAACTGCTATTTTCATCTATAACAATCAATTTTTGCATTTCATTTAAATACACTATGAACAGCAGCTAGACTAATTATTTTCTTTATTTTCTATTTCCACCTGGGGATACTCATCCCGAGGCCCCTACAGACTATGCAGCGCCATTGATGTGATCCAAGACCTGTGAAGAGATGATCCCAAGGTATCCTGGACCAGGCAGTATCGCGAGCTGATGCTGTGGTGGTCATGGAGGAATGGAGTGCATGAGACTGATTCCTGAAAGGCCACAGTGACAAACGAGTCCACGCATTGATCCGGTGGGCCAGCCTGACCTCCCGCCAGTGCCCTACCCACAGTATGCCTAGACTGCAGCTGAGGTTTTTTTTCTTCCCTTCACTGCGTCAATTGGTGAAGTTTTTTTCCTCGCCACTGTTGCCACTGGCTTGCTCGGATCGGGACTTGTGGAGCTGCACTTTGGTGGATTTACTCTTCAGTGTTTGAATTTTCAGCAGTGAAATGTAAACCACACTAAACTGAACTGAACTTCAACTCTAAAATCTGGACTTTACTAGAACATGTTAAGCTGCTTTGACACAATCTACATTGTAAACAGCGCTATATAAATAAACTTGAATTGAATTGAACTAACCTTTTAGTGTTTTCCCAGAATGCATGTATGTAAAGGTCCACAATGATCCTCACAAACAAAAATATTGCACGTTTGCATATTTTCTCAATCCACACTCACATGGAGGCAAAATCTCAGAGAAAAACATAGGTGTATGCACTAATTTTCAAAAGTGGCAATTGCACAAATAAGTGCCGGCAACTACCTGTGGTATGATTAAAAACCACCACTGGGCGAAATTACACAGGAGTCTAATCAGCCAGACTGCTAAATATCAGCTGGGGTCTGTGTGAAGTCTTGGGATTTATTTAACCACAAAAAATAAAAGGTTTTGCTCAGTCCACAAATCATTCTTAATAATTATTCTGCTGATTCATAACAAAGGAAAAATATTCTAAGGAGTTGCTGTTGTTTTTTGTACTTCGAGGAGGTGAATGCTTATTTTTCAGCAATACATTTGCATCTATTTAAGCATGCACTCCCAAATGTAATAAAGTACTGGCTGCCGAATAAATAAATAAATGAGGAAAACAAGAAGGGTTAAAATATAGGAACACAAAGAAACAAATTATCAGAAGATAAAAAGAAGGACAAGGTGAATATACAAAGGAGAATATAAAGCTGCAAAGCTCACATTGATAAGAGAGAACCTCATACAGAAGAATAAATGAATATGATATGGATTTATATGAAGTAGGAGAGCAAGCGCACAAGGATAGCAGATTTATGAGATATAGAGTGGAGGGATCAGATGGAAGGATGAAGTGATAAGTGGAGGAACGAGTGAGGCACTCTGTTTTTACAGCGGCAGTCAAACAATGACGTTCAACGGCATTTAGAGCCAGGTGGGGACGGCCCAGGGCATTTAACTTTTACAGCACAGATGATGGAAAGGCTGTGTAAGTGTGTGTGTGTGTGTGTGTGTGTGTGTGTGTGTGTGTGTGTGTGTG
>CAIGQW010014484.1:4953440-4990313 GCA_903798125.1 Danio choprae | reverse complement strand
ACTCACTCACTCACTCACTCACTCACTCACTCACTCACTCACTCACTATGCTTTAGCTTAGTCCCTGATTTATCAGGGGTCGCCACAGCGGAATGAACCACCAATTACTCTGCCAATGAAGCCAATTGCCTTTTTGAATCAGTTGTGATATTTTTCTCCCTCACACAAGAAGTGTGTTGTTTCAATATAAATGTTAATAACGTTCTCTTTTCAATTATCTGAATCTCACTAAAACAAAATCAACTAATAAAAATCTATAAAACAAATTAGATTCAAGATCTAACGTAGTTTATCTACAAATTTTTAGTTTGTTTTGGAATTTCTATGGAGCTTCAAATATGCCGAAACTATCTGATTTTGAATTGTGTTAATTAGAAAAAATGCTTTTTCTGACTTTTCGGTGATCGTCTACTCTTCCCTGTTGATCACCCCTGACCTACTTCCTGCGCTGAATCTGAATTTCACAATCTGAAGTTCTGGTTTTGAATTTTAGAATATTGAATCTGATGTTCCAAATTTCTTTATCTTGAAAACTTGAAACTGTATTTTTACAAACTGGATATCTGCAGTCTATGTAATCCAGAACCAAAAAAATCTGAAGTTTGAAGTACGTCTATAAAAATATGACTTTTCTGAAAATTCAGTTGTCTTAAATTTCAGACGTTCAGCATTTAAGTTAAGAAATTGAAATTCAAAGGAAGAAATTGAAATTCAAAACAATTTTAAAGGGCATATAATATTCAGTTTTGTTAAATTACAAATGTTAATAATTTCAAAATAACTATTCAAATTGGCAGTTCATTCCGCTGTGGCGACCCCAGATTAATAAAGGGAATAAGCCGAAAAGAAAATGAATGAATGAATGAACTATTCAAATTGAGATTGTTTCGGCCTATTTTAAGCTCCATAAATTTCTCCGTAGTTCTCAAGTTCACACATCAACTGTCAATTTTTCTACATTTGCGGAGTGACCTTTAATTGGCTAAATGTTACAGCAGTGTATTTAAATATACTATTTTAATATATTTCTATGTAAAAAAAAAAAGCACCTGGATAAAACTCGCGAACACAGGGAGAACATGCAAACTCCACACAGAAGACCCAGCCGGGACTTGAGCTGCCCCTATACTATATCAAAAATTGAAAGTATATATTTTAGTTCCCCTCACTCCACAACAAATCCTATATATTGTACGGTATTCAGTGCAGAAAACGGAAATGTATATATATCGTTATAAAACAAACGAAAAATATCATGACATATAAACAACATTTACAAAAAACATGAAACCTAATCAAATTAAAGCAAAAGGGAAATTAGCAGCATCTCACGTGCCTCTCTCACTGCCACAAATGCTTGATGCTAATTGTAGAACTGGAATACATCACAGCATGTTTCAGACAATAAAAAAAGAAAATTGCGGTAAGTGTTGTTAGCAGCATCTGAGTCATATTATTAATGTTAAAGAATTCTATAGGAGACAAATATGGGATTATTTAGCATATCCTTGAATACTCTATACGTCACTTTAATTAAAGGTGTCACAATGTAGATGACATGCATGTGTGGGGGCATGATATTACTCTTGATGTTTAATATCATGCACGTGCTCTGTGTTACGTGATCAATAGCATGCTTTAATCTAATTATATTTAGGAAGGCATAATAAAAAAGCAGGAGATTAATTGAAATCCAACTGGTTAACTATGACAAAAATATAGGACCATTTACCCAGCATGAAATGACTGAAAATTGAATCAGTGTGGCTGAGAGTGAATGACAGTGCATGCTGCACAGGATGATCAACTTCACTCCAACTAAAAACCCAAACACAAGAGGAAGTAAAGAGAAAAAGGCAGAACGAAAGGGAGAGAGAGTGAGAGAGAATGCAAATGAGTGGAAGAACCGCTGAGCTCAGCTTTAGTGGCAAACGAACATTTGAAATCGCCATGGAAGCCTTTTACATTAATGATAAATGAAAAATAAATGCTATTAAGTTCTGTGTTATAATGGCCATTGTGCAAATGAGCGAATGTGTGTTTTTCCCCTCATTACATAACTCATCAGGATGACTTCCTCATCAGGAAGTCAGGCGCAAATAAAAACAAGTGGCACTTTCTGCAAATTGGGTACAAAATAGAGCCTGAAACTCTTTAAAAATGAAGCATTTTGTCAACAAATAGTCATTACTCAACCTTCAGAAAATGTTTGTCAGCCTCAGTGAGTCAAACTAAACATGCTGTGTTTTATTTGTTATTTATAAGAACACTTTTACTAACATTTGGGAATGGTTAAAACTGTTTAATTTGTGTCAAAATAAAAAGCAAATGACCCTCTAAATAGACTAAATATTATTTTATAATAAAGCATTTTCATTAAAAATGGAGAATAGCTATCAAAACTGTACTGTATCACTTTAATGATCATTTATAAATCTATAGTTTCAGACAGGGCTGCACGGTGGCGCAGTGAGTAGCACGATCGCCTCACAGCAAGAAGGTTGCTGGTTCGAGCCCCGGCTGGGTCAGTTGGCATTTTTGTGTGGAGTTTGCATGTTCTCCCCGTGTTTGCGTGGGTTTCCTCCGGGTGCTCCGGTTTCCCCCACAGTCCAAAGACATGCGGTACAGGTGAATTGGGTAGGATAAATTGTCCGTAGTGTATGTGTGTGAATGGGTGTGTGTGGATGTTTCCCAGTGATGGGTTGCAGCTGGAAGGGCATCCGCTGTGTAAAACATATGCTGGATAAGTTGGCGGTTCATTCCGCTGTGGCGACCCCAGATTAATAAAGGGACTAAGCCGAAAAGAAAATGAATGAATAGTTTCAGACATGTAATTATCAAACAACTTATGTTTCCTGTAAATTAAATAATTGCATTTAACAACAAAAAAAATGGTGAGGGAAGAATGTTGTGTTCAATATGTTTAAAACTACTTTATTTAGCTTGCTTTTTTACATATTTCAGTATGCTGACTGTTTATGTGTTATTTATACATATTTAATACTACTTCCTTTGAGAAGGACAAATTAAATAAATCAAAAGTGAAAGCAAAGAAAGTACAAATTATAAATAAATTCTGCCAAATAAGTGCAGAATCCTATAAAAATCTCATTTCCTTTTAATGGGCATAAGAAAGATTTTTTTTAAATGACCAACACCATATTTGGGAATGATCTCAGCATAAACATGGAACTGTACTGTATTCCTAGAAATTGTAAATTCCTCTCAGTCTAAAATCCTCTCATGTAATATTTGTCAGCTCCCATGGATGTATACTTGATATGTGTGCGTTTACACGTTAACATGGCATTTGATTTCCCATCCACACTGAGAGTGTTGCTTCTGTTGTTTAATGTTTTTTTCCTCCTGCTTTGAACTTCCCAGGTCTGCCGACTCCAATTTCCTCACAGTCAGGAGCATGAGAGTTTTTACAGAAGCTCAACACCTGTTGTTTGTTTGGCTTACACAACAGCATGCACCATCACAGACGAACCTGTGGCACTTCCAACCACTCCATCACACCCCGATCTCACTCTTTTCCCCTCTATCTGTTCTTCCATCTGAGATGCTACATTTTCTGTTCTGCTAATGCTCTCTTTATCAGCCATATGAGTGGAGATGAACCAATCAACTAGCCAAAAACAGTTCCGGAACCGTTTTTTTCAAAGTCAGTTTCTCCAAAGCCATTTTGGATTCTGTCTTTTGCTTGTACGGCGGCCCTGAATTGTCAAAACATCTTTCAAAATGCCTTTTCATATACGAAAAACTGGAAAAAAAATCTAATTCAAAATTTTTCATGACGGATAAAAGTTTGGGAGGCAGTGTGTCAATACAATGGACAATATGAGGTAAAATTAATTTTTTTATGTGTGAAAATTTCAGACAAAAATTTCAGATTCACTGTGCAATCACATTTAAACAACTTGTCTTAACTGTTTCTGCACTTGCATACAAACGCACACAAAATATTCTCAAACTTTAACCAAATTAACAAATATTGACCTAATTTAACCTAACTTGTGTAATGTTTTCAACGTTAACATTTTTTAAATGTCTGAAAAAGACATAGGTTATATTATGTTTTATTATGCTCGTGTTTAGTCGATCATTTGGAGTCATGAACACAATAAAGGCTATAATTAACTAATAACTACATGTTAATAAGAGTTTCCATGTCACTACATTTCCATGTTAATAAGAGTTTTTGTCCTAACCAGCCATGACAGTGACATACAAAGTACCTATAGTAGCTGGAACAACAGCATAAGCTACTCTAAAAATGATAACCAAAGGTACTTATTATGTGCTTTATTTAGCATTTTAATATTTCTAATGTGATTTTGATCACCATTTCAACATCAATTGAAAATTGATTAATAGACATACTGAAAGCACCAGCAGATTGTTTACCTCAGATATTGAAAATAAAATAAAATAACTATTAAACATGTAGTTTAACCCCTTAGAGTTCCAGCATTCTCCTTATGGTGTGCTGAACCATTAGTTACAGGAATCCAGGAATGAGTTAAACATAAATGTCTAAAGCTGTATACCTTTAACCACTGCCATCCATAGCAAGAAACACAAATACTATGGAAGTCTATGGTTATAGATTTTCAGCTTTCTTACCTTATCTTCTTTAGTGTTCAACACAAAAAAGGTTGAGTAAATGACACAATTTTCATTTTTGGGTGAACTATCCCTTTAAAAATTTTAATATGCCATGAAACATGTTAATGGGTGTATGGTATGAGCATATGAAACACATTAATGATTATTTACACACACATGCAAACACACTGTGTCAAATCAGGTGCAGAGCACTTACCAAGATTTTTCCCAGCACCCCCTGCAGCAGACTGTGCTCTCCCTATGGCAGGCTGTAGGGTGGTGAAGGTCGTGGGGTGGTTGGTCTGGGCCGGGTATCGAGGGACAGAGGCCCACACACACAATTAAATTAGTTTGCACTTGGCACTCATTGCATCTGCCCCAAACCTGTGCATCCCGCTGATTTAATTTCCTCTCTTCTTCTGCAGTGAGTTTCTCCACTGCCCCTCAGTGACCTTCTGCAGACAGAAAGAGAGTGAAAGAGATTCCTAATACATTACTGTAAAACACTGTACCCCCAAACACTGCAGGTTTTTCTCTTTCGGTTTGAGAATGTGTAGTTTTAGTGGCCAGAGTATAAGATAAACATCAACAAAATACCTGAACTACAATCGCTAGGGTTCATTCTTAACATGGTGAGACAGCATTTAGCTATTAGGCCAGTCACAGCTGGTATAAGCATCCAGAAAATGTCAGATGTGCCCTGAAATTAACCCATTAATATAAAGAAAAAAATTACCATGTACCTAAGTACATTACTGCATGATTAACAATTGTTTTATTATTTTCTGTTAATTATTACTTTTTTATTACTTTTCAATATTCATTCATTCATTCATTAATTTTCTTTTCGGCTAAGTCCCTTTATTAATCTGGGGTCCAGCATATGTTTTACGCAGGGGATGCCCTTCCAGCTGCAACCCATCACTGGGAAGAATTCATACTCATTTATACACACACATACAGTACGGACAATGTAGCTTACCCAATTCACCTATAACGCATGTCTTTTGATTTGTGGGGGAAACCGGAGCACCCGGAGGAAACCCACACCAACACGGGGAGAACATGCAAACTCCACACAGAAATGCCAACTGACCCATACTTTTCAATATTTTATGAGTAATTTAGTTAATTTTCCTAATTTACTTTAATTCCTTTCCTAATTACATTTTGCTCAATTTTACATGCAAAATAGATTTTTTTTAAAAAAAAGAACAAAAACTTTTTTGTTACACAGGGTAACTACTGCAGTTCTTCAGTAATATTTGGAATTAATTTAAAATTGCATTAATTAAAAAAAATGTATTTCATAAAAAAAATCATTTTCATTTAATTTTAGCTAAACTTTCAACAACTTTTTTATTTGTATTAATTTCGATTAATATAGGATGAATAAATTACATAAAATTATATTTTCACTGTAATAAAAAAATATCAGAGGTTACCATTTGAGGTTATTTTCTCAGTGTTTAGTATTTAAAGCACTTCAAATAGATTAAATAAAAATAATTAAACAAGCTTCACAAAGAGATAATAGAATATATTAGAATTTTATTTAGTCTTTGAATCTAACTGCAAAATTGAAACCAAGAGGTTTACAACAGGCATCTTTGTTCTGTAAATAGAAGAAACAGCTGTTCAAATATTTATGAGCCGATGATATTTTTAGACATGTAGGATTCAAATATTGGACTTTTAAGAACCGCATAGAGTCAACAGGGTCAAGCACAGACTTTCCTCATTCACACACGCTCATTACCAGCGGACAGCAGAAAACGCTCCCTGTAGGCAAAACTCTCAGTAGAAAAAGGAAAAAAATCCCCTCCTCTGATCATCTCCTTGTGCTCTTCAAAGTCATGTGTTAATGCAATATCGTCTGCACATTCAAAACTATCATTATTTCACAGTTCTAAGGGATCTGGGCAAACAAAGCACGAGTGATGGAGGAGTAAGAGAGAGACGAGAGCGGGAGGGCGTTCCTGATCAAATGTATGGTGAAGGCGGAGGCGGAGCAGGATGCAGCGTTATGATTCCATTAATTGGGGGCTTTCTTGCAAATGACCTGAAAGCTGCAATTACCTTCCACAGAAGGGCTCCATTATGAACATCACACCCGTGACACACATACACACACGGCTGAACTATTTCTTTATATTACTGCCACGGACTGCAAATGAGACCTTTTTAGTCGCACATAGTACTCGCACAACTGTTTTTACGTAATTGTGTGTATATTCACACCTTTACACAAACCATACACCCATATCATTCAATCATGCATTGCTTTTTCTCCGACGTTCCCCCTTCTATTCCCCCAGCATGCACACACACTCGCTGGAACAGATGATGACATTAGTTGTGGGAGTTGGCTGGTCTCCAGGTGTCCCGGTGTTCTGTAATATTGTCACTCCCATATTTCACTCCTCCTGTCCCAGCCTCTGTTAAAGCAAACTCAATCAACCCCTCCTCATCCCAGAATCAGCGGTGTGTGCTTTCCCATCTTCGCAATGCATGAGACCAGTGTTTGCTTTGAATATACATGGAGCAGGGTACACACACTAAAGTATATTGTTGCTCCTTTGTTGGCGAATATATATATATATATATATATATATATATATATCACCAGGGCTGAATGTGGCTGAGTTAGTTGTCACAAAGGCAAGTCGCACAAATCAAAGGGACTGACTACGCAACCCTGTTCTGATTTTAATTGTTTATTAGACTTTATTAGATACACCTGTAACTGCTTGTTAATGCTAATATATAATGTACATGCAGACATGGTCAAAATTATCTGTTAAAACTAACTTAAGCGACTTTCTAGAACACGAGCAGAGTTGTTGGTGCCAGACGGATTTCTCAAAGTATTTCAGAAACTGCGGATCTCTATTTAGAGAGAATTGTCTAAAACAAATAAACTATTCCAAGAGTTCTATGGGAAAACATGCCTTGTTGATAGTTCAAAATGTTTCAAGCTGACATAAAGGCAAAAGTAACTGAACTTTGCTGTTACAATTATCACTATCCATCCACATATACCCTCTGCCACTCACCTGGGCTACACTGACCATAATGCCTTGCACCTACACACCTGAAACGGTTTACTGCTCTGGATTATGATTACACTGACACAGCTGCAGGACATTACACAAAAACTTTATAAGCACCACTTCCACACACCTTCATTGCTCAGTATTGTTTTAAGTTAGGATGGTTTCTCAGTGTTTCCTGGAATCTTGTTTAGCTTAGTTTGTGTTCTTAATCTTAGCCTGTTTCTGTGTTTAGTGACTGTTTGTTGCCTGGCCCAACCCCTTTACCCCTTATGACACTGTATGCTTTTGTTTGACCCTTGTCTGTAACACAAGTCTTCAAATAAAGCTGTGTATATGAAAATAGTACTTTGGGACTTTGGGACGTATTTATAGGTCAGAATTTCCTTTAAACCATTAACATTAAACTCAAAATAGTCCGCTGTTACACAGCCAGTGGCATTTAGAGTTACTGTGCATCATTAATAAAGGTACATGACACACAACTAAAATCATAGCAGTCAAAAGACTGTGGGGTTCCATCTCCGGTCCACTCCTGGGACAGCTTAGTGTGACCCCGTCAATCAAACACACCTGGCCTGACAGTCCAGCTGTTCTCTGTTTCTATGGGAACAGGGGGTCTCAGCAAGGAGGGCAAGCTCTGAGACAGGTAAGCTCAGACAAATTCACTGAGGGAAATCATTCAGTTCATGCATCTGTTAATCAACCAATCAAACAGACAGTCTCACCTTGGAATCATCATCCTGAAAAAAAAGCTCATCCCGGTTCATCCAATATGTATATGCCATTCTTCCTTCAGCCAAAAAGAAACAGAATTTTTGGAGGAAAAAATTCCAAGATCTGCAGTAATGTGAGTGTAGGCTCAGTTTACAGCAGACAATTTTTGACAGTGCAGAATCCATATTTACACAGCTTAAATCTAAACTACAAGACCCCAGCATTTTCTAGTGAAAAACAATATCAATAAAAATTAACATTTTAAAATTCCTATTTGAGAAATGTATATGTGTCATGCTGCTGAATATAGTTTTGGTGTAAAATATAACAGTTTACAGCTAATTGAATAATACAAGACCTGCAAGTAAATGTAGAGCTATGAGAAATAAAAGAATAAAAAGAGACAACACAATACCAATGTTCAGAAATCAATATTTGGTGGAATAACCCTGATATTCAATCACAACAAATGAAACCTATTTGTTATTCTGACCAATTGTTATTTCTGAAAAATCCAAAAATGCTTTAATGAATAAATGGTAATCAGACAGTTATAGAATAAAACAAATGTTAACATTTTACTCCATAGCTAATAAATACATTTTTAAAAATTAAAGTAGTCTCCACAGCGTTAGCAGACAGACAGTTCAGTCCGATCTTCTTAATAAAGAAACAGCATGGTAAGTCTGAATGTCAAGGGCAAAAACTTGTGACTATGTAGGATTGTGTGTTTGCCTGTACGTGGCATAATAGGAAAAAATGGCTTAGGAGACTTTCAAGCTGCAGGGAAGCCAGTCTGTTAGAGGCTTCCACTTAACCCAAACAGATGTTCAGACGACGCTGTGTGTTTGTGTGCATCTACATAATATGACCTCTGACAAAGTGCAAAAAGCATTTTGTGCTGATGCAGCTCCCTTGAAAGAGAATTTGTTGTTCCAGTAAAACCACACCCCTATTTACACATATGCTCAAACACACCGCTCACTGGGCACTTTGGCCCGTTCTCTTTCTCTTTGTGTTTGCTGAAGAATATGGAAAATAAATGTCAGCAATCCTTCATTCCTCTCCTCTGTACGCACTGAGCTGCTATGACAGTCTTTTAGTATATTCTGCTAAGGCTGCGATTCAATACTGAATGAATAAAAATGATTCAGCTACCTTTTGTCTTTGTTTCTCTTTCTTTGTCTTGCAGCGGGTCACCTGTAGGACATGATCGCACCCAAACTGTTATTCCCCCATAGCAATCGCAGCTGTTGAAGTCTTTCAAGTTCTTAGTGAAGTTGTGCTCAAATAATTCTAAGTCAAATCCTGTTTTAAACCTCAGTGGAACTATGATGTGCAATGAAATTCAATTTCATCATCAAATTAGCTTTTAAGTTAGTTTGTGACAAATCACTTTTTGCCCTAGAAAAAAAATTCTTATTAAAAATGTCTTATTAAACCCTACAAGATATTTGTCTAACCAAGAAAATATTTAAGTAATCACTTACCTTCTCTAAAAATACTGATATAACAAGGTCAATATTTCACCAATAACTGATATCAATACATTGTGTAACCTAGACTACACAATTAATCCATTAGAGGCCAGATATTTACATCAAACATTTTCAAAAAGCGAGCACAAATTGACTCTGTGGTATTCAAATACTTCAAAATATGTATTTGGACCTTCAAAAAAAGCCAACATTGATTCTGTTGTCAAGGTAACTAAATTCTTTCACACTCCAGAAAATAAGACAAGAACTGAATGAAGCAGACCCAGATGACTTCATAAAACTGAAAGCCAATCAGTTCGTATTTTTGTAAATCGTAAAAAAGCCAGCTTAGTGTCATTTATAAATGATATGGGCCCACTGATAATTTACCCTCAGGAACAAGTGACCATTACTGCTTGAGCTGTTGTCTCTGGAGTTTAGGTTAATAATAGCTCCTCTGCTGTGAAATTCGTAGCTAATACTAACGATTGTAGTGCCGTTTTGAAGGTTAATGATGTTTTTGCGTGCCCTCTTCGTTTGTGGTGAAGCAACACGAATTGGGAAATATCAATATAGCCTGAATGTTCAACAGATAATATGCAAAGGTCAAAAGAAGCAGAGAAAGTTCACAAAACCTTTAAAAAACTGTCTGTATGATAAAGAAGCACTGGTAACATCAGTCCAGATCTCCACGAATCAAAAGCATTGATCAACAGTGTTTCAGAGACGGGGCAGTAGGTCATCGGGACTGCGGAGGTGTTTCTGGAAGAGATCTATGAATACATGCGGGTCATTGCAGGTAGTTTTTTTGTGAATTGGTAAAACGAGATGGGGAGGTGGTGAGGAGAGGATTGAGAGATTTCAGCTGAGCTTCAGTGGGGCATAGGGTCGATTTCTCGGCAGGAGGAGGCAGTAATTGCTCGTGGGGCTTTAATGAGTCCGGCGGGCCTGAAGCACAGCTCTTCATCCAAGAGCCAGACAGGTGGTCTGCTCAGCCTAATAGGGAAGGGACGGGCCCCCGATGTGACATCAAACCCAGCCTCTCACACCTGCCACCCTGGTGTGTATGTGTGTGAGTGTGTGTGTGTGTGTGTGTGTGTGTGTGTGAGTGTGTGTGTGCATTAGACAGGACTAAAGCAAAAAAAAGAGGAAGAGAGAGATAGAAAAACATTCAGTTCTTTAGTAATAACTCCCCGTCAAGTACCTTTTTTGGCAGCCTGACAACAGAGAACAGAATCAATATTCTGTCTGAACTGTCAATAGATACAATTTTATACACTCCACTTGTTCCAGTTGGCTGAGAGATCTGGTATCCAGTGTTGGGCAGATTACTAATACTGTTATAGATTACAAATAACATTTGTAATGTAACCTACTGTAGATTACTTGTTTTAGGTAATGTATTCAAACTACTTTTGGATACTTTTAAAGTTCTTCTAAACCCACTTTATTATTTATTTGTTCCCCAAGTTCAGTAGCATAGAATTTACATATTTAAACAGCCTATTCCCTATTTTGTAAATACTCCAAACTAACCAATATGACACACATTACAATAATATTGACAATAAAGTATTAATACATCATTGCTATGTTTATAAAAGAAATTGTAATCAGGTAATCCATAAAAAGTTACTGTAATATAATTACATGCATTTTAAAATGTAGTACAATTTAATCACAATTCTGAGGTGTTTTTGTAAAAAAAAAATGGAGATATTGAAGAAGCTTTGGAAGTCTGAAGTTGTGGAATGTGAACTGGTGTTTGATTTGATTTTGTCGCGATCGCAAATGCTGGAAAACGTTTCTGTGTCTTGTTATCCTGTAGCATTATCCTCATCTAGTCTTGCTGTGCTTTTGATCCTTGCCTTGCTTCCTGTTTATTCTGTTTGCCGCCACAACTACTCTCTGGATTACCCTCATGCTAATGTTTGCTCCTGTTTGACCATTGCCTGCCTGACCAAGCTTTCAATAAACTGCACGTGGATCCTCAACTCCGTTGTCCAGCATCTTAATGTTACAGATTTCTTTAATGATTATTATTTCTTTTTGCCCTAAACCTGTCTGGGGTACGTTTTGGGTAATGGGGTTTGATGTATTGTAAAACCTTATAAAACTTACTAAACACATGCTATACAAAATATTTAATCACAATTCCCAGTTTTTGTAATCTGACTACAGAAGAAATATAATCAGCGCTGTATCCATTGTATCCAAGTATCCCTTGTAGAAATTCCAATAAAATGCTTTTCAAACACCTGAACCTCATTGTACATTCTTCATTAACTTTTATAACTGGAAACAATGGTTAAACATTGCATCATTAATGACTTTGTTCAACATACTGTATTTAACAGTCCCTGTGGCTTTGCAGGTTTACGAAGCTCTGAAATGTGATGTCGTTGGCGGTGCTCATTAACAGTGATCATCGTTAAGCAGGCAGGCTTTTCTCCAGTGAAATGAGCACCTCTACAGCTTTGCGGAGCAGCGGAAGTAGGGCATGACGTTAACAAATGTCACTAATGCATGCTGACAGACACCAGAGTATTACTCAGAACCCGTCACTGCACAACACACACAACACCAGAGGGACGACCAATAGCAAAATCAAAACACGCACAAACACAAATACACATATGAGTGTAACAGGCATGCATGCCCACTAATACTAGAGCGCTGATGTTTATATGTAGGAAAACTGAGATTGTTAAATCTATGTAAAATAATGTGTTAAAATACAAAAATGTATACAGTAACAATTAAAAAGAAACTGTAGACTTATTAACCATAATGCTATTCCAAAATGAATCACTGTGACATCAAAAACGACAATATACAGTGCCTATAGAAAATCATCATACACTGTAAAAATATATACCTTTACTCACATTACATCCTGCTTTCAAAAGACCTTTGGGAAAAAGTTGTAGAAAGGCACAGTTTAGGAAAAGGATACAAAGACATTTCTAAGGCTGAAAAATTTATTTGATTTGTGATTTGATTTCAGGCTGTATGACAAAAAGTAATTGTTTCAAAGGGATACAGTGATTTTTTTACAGGCACTCTATATATTTCTGAAGCAATTTTTGTAATTTAATCTGTTCAATGTGCCAATCTGATTGAAATGTCTTTTTTTCCTGTTTATTAATACATAATATTACACATAATATTAATAACAGGCAATGCAGTGGTGCAGTGGGTAGCACAATCGCCTCACAGCAAGAAGGTTGCTGGTTCGAGCCTCGGCTGGGTCAGTTGGCATTTCTGTGTGGAGTTTGCATGTTCTCCCTGTGTTCGTGTGGGTTTCCTCTGGGTCCAAATCCAAAGACATGTGGTATAGGTGAATTGGCTAAGCTAAATTGTCCGTAGTGTATGAGTGTGTATGGATGTTTCCCAGTGATGGGTTGCGGCTGGAAGGGCATCCGCTGCGTAAAACATATGCTGAATAAGTTGGCGGTTTATTCCACTGTGGCGACCCCAGATTAATAAAGGGACTAAGCCGAAAAGAAAATGAATATTAATAACATATTAATCTGGGTGTACTAATTTTTGGACTGTGATCTTACTTTTTTTTTTGTTAGATTAGTTCCAGTTTTGGCTTTGGTACTGACTGTATATATTATTATAAAGCATCCTATAGAAAATATTAATTTAAAAGAGACATCTGTGAGGCGTGTACTCATTTATGGTGAGCACTGTATAATAAAAAAAAAACAAATAAACATTTTTAAAAATTCTAATTTTTTTTTGCAAATTTAATTCCACAAATGGTTTAAACACATACATAAAATATATAAAAAAACTAGATGACATCCCTTAAAAATAATCAAATAAATAAACTATAAATAAACATCAAGATACAAATATTGCTCTTCTAATTTACTATTACACATATCAACATAAAAGTATTGCTCTTGTAATTTAGCATTGCGCACATATTGTTCTCAAAGATCTCTGTGCTGCTCTTACAAATTGGTTTAATGCAGAGGTGTTGGTTAGTTATTGCAGACACAGCCATGGTGCTCCAGCACAGCCATCTCTGCATGTCTAGGTGTGTGAGAATCTCTGCAGGTGTGCCGCATTCGGCTCCGTCAGACCCAGCCGTCTCACTCCCTCTGCGGGCTCGATCAACAGATGGCATCGTGGCTCTGCCCTACAGGAGTGGCCTTCTCTCTCCCCCTGAAAAACCCAGCACTTCACCCCATCCAAACGCAGCCCCCCGCCGCACGGCTTAATTACTGCAGCCGCTCTCTGCTCTGTTGTCCCAGAGAGAGGGTACGGCGTTCGGGAGTGACTCAGCTCAGCTCGGAGCAGTTGCTGGGATGGTAGGAGGTTGAAGGGGGGAGCTGCAATCTGGAGAGGACTGTGGGGCGAGACTTTGCTCTCGCTGAGCAGAAGCGTTGCGGTTTAGGGCTGAGGTAAACAAACAAAGCCACATGTGGAGAGACGTCTGTGAATGTGTATGCTGTCTGTTTACATTGATTTCAGTCGTGTGTTTCTACTTGAGGGTGTCAGAAATATTGTGTTAATTCAGTTAATTCAGCGACTCATTTTCTGTCTAATGCACTGAAGATATTTAACACATTTAGGGAAGATTCATTTTTTCTGGTGTCATTTGTCACAGTTTTTTTTTTAAGGCAAAACACTGAAGGTGAACAGGGTAATTCACTGTAATAAAAACAGTTATTATCATACTTCACCAGTAGTTTTCTGAAATATGTTATGTTTAAATATGCAAATTTCATTAAATATGCAATAATTTGCATACGGGCTGCACGGTGAGTCAGTTGGCATTTCTGAGTGGAGTTTGCATGTTCTCCCTGTGTTTGCGTGGGTTTCCTCCGGGTGCTCCGGTTTCCCCCACAAGTCCAAAGACATGCGGTATAGGTGAATTGGGTAAGCTAAATTGTCCGTAGTGTATGTGTGAATGAGTGTGTGTGGATTTCCCAGAGATGAGTTGCAGCTGGAAGGGCATCTGCTGCGTAAAACATATGCTGGATAAGTAAAAAAAAAAAAATTGTAGAATAAAATTTTATGAATAAAGTAAACACATCTCTCCGTAAAATCGTCAGAATACAGATATGATAAAAGCCCAGTTTGTGCAGTTGTGCAGGAGAGAAAATATATTTTAAGATTACTGCCTTTAATATAAAATAAGTGAAGTTTATTCATAAACTGATTTTGAGAGGAGCACGTGCTTATGATTGACTGGTCCCGCATTAGCTAATGCATGATCCACCAATCAGATGATTCCTAAATCACTATAAATAACCAGAGTATCTCACCTTAGCTATCTTCGTCCTGAAGAATCCCCCTTCCACCCCTACTCCTCCCCTTCCTTGACAGGGCACGGAGGCCCAGTGGTTAGCACCGTTGCCTAACAGCAAGGATGTCACTGGTTCAAATCTTACCAGGCCAAGTGCCATTCCTGTGTGGAGTTTACATGTTCTCCCCGTGTTCGCTTGGGTTTTCCCCGGGTTCTCCAGTTTCCTCCCATAAGCCAAAAACATGTAACATAAGTAAATTGACCAAACCAAATCAACATCATAGACGAGCTATCAATCAGAAACATTTCTCTCCATAAGTATTCATAATCTGCATTCACCATTAACAAGTAGGGGAGTTCTCGAGACCTACCTGAGCTCAAACTCCCCTCTCGCCCTGCAAATGGGAGGGAGCCCCGGGCTCGAGGATCTCATGAGCTCAGGGCTCTCTCCCGGGACAGCATGCCAAACTTGCTTTATATATTCAATCATCAGCTAAGTGTGAACTCTTGAAACACTTCTTGCTGTATTTGAGATGTTTTCATTACATTAGAGTATAAAAGAAATTGACTAAATGCCAAAAAGGCCAAGGGGCCTCACGGTGGTGCAGTGGATAGCACGTTCGCCTCACAGCAAGAAGGTCGCTGGTTCGAGCCTCGGCTGGGTCAGTTGGCGTTTCTGTGTGGAGTTTGCATGTTCTCCCCGTGTTGGCGTGGGTTTCCTCCGGGTGCTCCGGTTTCCCCCACAAGTCCAAAGACATGCTAAATTGTCCGTAGTGTATGAGTGTGAATGGGTGTGTACGGATGTTTCCCAGTGATGGGTTGCAGCTGGAAGGGCATCTGCTGCGTAAAAACATATGCTGGATAAGTTGGTGGTTCATTCCGCTGTGGCGACCCCAGATTAATAAAGGGACTAAGCCGAAATGTGTCAGTGTTCGTCCGTGTGTTCGAACCCTAGGGCTCCGCGTTGGCTCACTCCTCCCTCGTCTTCGTCGTGGGCCGTCCGCCCACCAGCTCCGCCAGGCTCCCTCGTCCCTCCGGCTCCACCTTGGTCAGTCGTCGCCCTTCCTTCCGGAACCCCGCCGTCGCCTTGCTCGGGTGAGCCGCCTGCTTCGCCCGGCCCTCAGAAACCTCGGCGTCACCTTCGCCCTACGGCTCTCCGTCACTTCCTTGGGCTCCACCGCCATCAGCGGCGTCTCCCTCGGTCGGCCCCCCGGAGTCAGCAGCCACTCCTCCTCCACGGATCCTCCCTTCCTCGACTCCGCCCAAGGCCGTCCTTCTGGCTGTGTCCTGGGTCCTCCTGCTCCAGTTCCCTTCCTATCTCTCCCTTGGACTCCTCCCTTGTACCCTCCCCTTCCACCATCCTTCCTTTCGTTGTTTCTCCCCGCGCCTTCAAAAGGGGGGGGGGGTACTGTCACTGTTCGTCCGTGTCTTCCTTTGTTTTCGTCATGTGATTTCTTTGTATTGTCTTTCCCGCCACCATCAGTGTCATTTTGTTCCACCTGTGTTCATCCCTTGTGTGTGATTAGTCTAATCATCCCCCATCTATTTATACCCTTTCGTCTGTGTCCATTGTTGTCCGGTATTCTGAGTCGTGTGGTTGTCTCGTCCTGTGTCGTCCTGTCTTCCCGCATCCAGTATTCTGTTCCCCGTAAGTGTTCAATAAACCCGTTTTGTATAATCTATCTCGTCATGTCATTATCTGCAAACCAGGCGTTACAAAATGAAAATGAATGAAAAAAAGGCCAAATTTGAACTTTAATATGTTCATGAAAAAAACTTTGCTTTTGCTTGCAATGCCTAGTCTTAAATAAGCAAATTTATGAAATCGTGTCACTTTACAAGACTGATATTTAATTAAAAATATTTTCATTTGCGTGAAGATAAATGCATTTCTTAGTTTTACAATGACATGAAGGTGAGTAATTGATGAAAGACCAACCCCTTGATCCAACCCCTTTTAAAATGGATTTGAGATGTTTCTTTCCACTAGTTAGGCGTCATGGTGGCGCAGTGGGTAGCACGATTGCCTCACAGCGAGAAGGTTGCTGGTTCGAGCCTCGACTGGGTCAGTTGGCATTTCTGTGTGGAGTTTGCATGTTCGCGTGGGATTCCTCCGGGTGCTCCGGTTTCTTCCACAGTCCAAAGACATGCGCTATAGGCGTAAAACGTATGCTGGATAAGTTGGTGGTTCATTCCGCTGTGTTGACCCCTGATTAATAAACGGACTAAGCCGAGAAGAAAATGAATGAATGAATGAATTTCCACTAGTTTGAAACACATTATGAAAACTGCCCAATATTTGTGGCTCACTAAAACCTACAAAATGAGCTTGTATTTGCCATTGTGCATGCGTGCATACAGCAGTCCAACAGCAGTGGGTGCAGGTATGTGTGCTGGGAATGAGACCTCAGAGCAGAACAGATGGAGCGGCTGGAGCACCATCCAGAGGCTTGATGAGGGGCGGAGGCTGCAGCTTCTGCCAGACGAGTATCAGTGGATTACAGGATGGAGACTCCCGTATAGTCTCCATGCCAGAGTGCATCTGCCTTTGATTACTAAAATGTGAACGTTTGTGAGTTTGAAAATGGAATGTGCTATAAAAAAATCACTCGTTTGCAGATGGCTTAATAATATGTGCATGCGAGTGTGGTTCTCTAATGAGCGTCTGGATGGGGCGTCTGACTGTGTCAGAGGCTTGTGTGTGTGTGTGTGTGTGTGTGTGTGAGTGTGTGTGTGTGTGTGTGTGTGTGTTTGGGCTGGAAGAGGATGGAGGGAGGGAGGGTTAGGCTAAATGAGCCACATTAATAACCTGTGTCAGCAGGTCTAAAGAGCAGAAGTGCTCTGGATGACCAGGGGAAGCAGGTGAGGGAGCAAACAGCGCCTCACTGGTGTCACTCTTGCTATTTATGAACAAGACTTTAAGTGGAAATCTATGCAGAAATGTGCATATTTAAACAATAATATATTTAGGACAAAATGATCATATAAAGTAACAGTATAGGTGTATATTATTATTGATTTTGTTCTTTGCATAAGCAAACATTTATTTTATGTCTGCTAATATAGACTACTTAAAACAACAACAACAACAACAACAACAACAACAACAACAACAACAACAACAACATTGTAAATGCTATCTGATTGTAAACTAACCAAACCTTACAAGGTTCAAACTAGTTTTTCAAAAAGGGAAACACAACTGGACATTTAATGCATTCAGTGCAAATTTAAAACAATTTATGTCCATTATTTTACACAATTATTCATAGGGGGAAAAAAGCTTTGGCCAGATGGGGTTTTTTTCTATTTAAAAAATGTGAAATCAACAATTATGCAGATTTGTAAACAGTGCAAATTAATTTATTCTTTGTATACCTAAAATAAACAAGGTGGGTCTGATCCCTGTAATTAAAGCTCGAAACTCACAAACAAAAACAAAGCAAATGCTTTGTTCTTAGAAAGTACACACTCAAAGCTGTGTTAATTCAACTTATTCCATAGAGAATGTTTCAAACTTGGTTTTCAAGTTTAGTAACCACAGACATGAGACAACAATTTCAGTGAAGATGGCGCAGACTCGAAAGTATGAAAGTGCTTCTTTATGATTAAGTTCTCTAAATCAAGTTCTCAGCAATACACATCTGCACTAAAATACAAGCAGTATAAAAATGCAGGGTTCCACACAATTCATTCATATTGTCCCAACACAAATAGATTAAGTTAACCTAACAAATTTAGGTGGTTTGGACATAAAACAATTAAGTTGTCCCCCCCAAACATTCAAGAACTGTGTTTTCAACTCATTTTTTAATAAGTAGTTTGAACAAGCAGCACAACAATTTTTTGAGTGTGTAGAGAAATTACCTTTAAAGGGAGAATATAATCAAAATGCCAATTCTGTCACCATGCATTCACCCTCATGTTGATCAAAAACACAGATGTCTAATTGTTTTTAGTTGAAAAATCTCACTGACTGAAAGTCTTTTAAGAAGCTCCTCCCGAACGATGTTTGCACACTAATAAGCATAAACTCATTATACAAACTATTTATAGTAACACTGCCAGAAGGAACGTCATTCAGTCTTTACTGTCACTCGGTGTGAAATGTGTTAATATTAAACATAACTGCGTTAACTGTAACCTTTGAGCATATACAGTACTGCAACTCTGTTTAGGAAAGGTCACTGATGATCTAATGTACTTTACTGAATAAATATCCTGGAGTGTAAAGGCACAGTCGAACATTTTGTTCCAATTCCAGATCACATCATCCAGATGTTACACCTCCTATGAAGTAATCAACAGCTAACCACATTATAAAAAACTTCTGAACTCATGGGAAGACTGATTTAGTAGTTAACTCCTGTGACTGTGATAATAATAAGGACATGATAAGATAATGATTCTGAGTGTGTTTGCATGTGAGCATGTGTAAGCAGGTGATTTTGTTAAATTTAGCACTGATGACTCACTGGGCGGATGTAACGCCCACCTCCATCTGCAGCGGTCCTCCTGTCCTGTTTGAGAGCCCATCTGAACTATTCTTACATGTGTATATATGTGTGTGTGTGTGTGTGTGTGTGTGTGTGTGTGTGTGTGTGTGTGTGTGTGTGTGTGTGTGTGTGTGTGTGTGAACGAAAGACTGTCCCAAATTAATACAAGCACAAATAGAGGACAATCTCTGGTGCTGCAGCCGAACACTTCAGTTAAACACCTTCCGCTCTTCACTCATTCTGTAAGTGCTCTCTACATTACTGTGATTCAACACTTACTCACACTATGGCGTGGTTCCTCCAATTAAAATTTGTATATTAAAAGTTTTGGAGTGAACATGCTTGTTAAAACAACATTTCCGTCCAGGCAACATTACAGCCACAAAACTGTGCTAAGATTGACTTTTCAACAACTAGATATACAACAAGGTGGTGTTTTCTTTAGTTATTTTTTAAATACTGTGTTCGAAAAGTTTAGCGAATCCTTTAGCCATCTCATAAAATAAGTTGCATTAATTACTGAATCGTTTAGACCATAGGGCAGGGGTTCTCAAACTCTGTCCTGGAGGTTTAAAATCATGCAGATTTTAGTTCTAACTTGCCTCAACACACCTGCAAGGATGTTTCTAGAAAGCCTAGTAAGAGCTTGATTAGCTAGCCCAGATGTGTATGATTGGAGTTGGAGCTAAAATCTGCAGAACACCGGACCCCCAGGGCCGAGATTGAGAACCCCCGCCATAGAGTTTTAAACTGTGACAACCAGGTGGCCACATGGAAGTCCGAAAGGTGAAAATGTTCAAACTTTCAACCAGCAGTTAATCATAAAACTCATATTAAACAATCCCACCATAATGCAGTGACAAAATTGTGTGGCTTGAATACTGTGCTGCATCAGGCATTTGAAATGCAGATACATTTGTTATTATAATGCAAGCTATCCAATTTTATTTAGCATTTGGGCTCCCCAATGAGTTCTGAATATAGTAAGGACTTCGAGCATCACTGCTTCAATGCTGCAAAGTTTATAAGGAATATTTAGAAGAAATTTTCACCCTTTCTTGGTGGAAATGGATTCAGAGCCCTGGTTTCTTCCACCAGCAGCCTCACAGAGGCAAAAGAGGTATAGTAACATTTCCATTCAGACATTCCTGACAACATTACAGCAACCAAACAGTGTTAAGATTGACTTTTATACGATGAGATAATCATGTTTGTTTTTTGTTTTTTTTTAAAATATCATTACAAAAGGATAGCAAATTAATCAGAGTCATTTGGCCAGCTTAGTACATAAATTCCATAAATTCACTGAATCATTTAGACCGGAGTTGTTTTTAAACTGGAGACCTGTGACAACCAGAGGGCCACAAGGAAGTGCTAGAGGTCTGTGAAATAGTTCTCTAGTATAGTATACTTACAATAGTTCTAAGCACTTTTAGGATCAAATGAACTTATTTTAAAAAGCACATGATGTTCATGGAAGAGATTCTTTAAAATATGTCCAAGTTTAACTTGAGCATTACATACACCTGTTAATATAGGGACATTTTCTCACTTCTTACCATAATGCTGAACGATACTATCTGTGATTGGTTGCTTTACATAAAAAGCTGTGATGAAGGTCTGGCTTTGAGGGGCTACTGACCGTCAAACCTTTGACCAGCAGTTAAACATTTAGTTCACATTAAACAATCCCATCATAATGCAGTGACTAAATAGTGTGGGTTGAATAACTGTGGTGCATCAGGCTTTTGAAATGTAGATAAATCTGTTATTATAATGCAAGCTATTTAGCATTTCATCTCCCCAATGAGTTCTGAACATAGTAAGGACTTCATTGAGTACTATAATGCTACCAAGAAAATCCCCAGCAAATTATTGGTGGAAATGGATCCAGAGCAGCGGTTTCTTGCACCAGCACCCCCATAAAGGCAGAAGGGGTACAGTGAGCTCTCTTAAGTAGCTCTCTCTCTGATCACCACATGAAGGAAAGGCTTTTAGAAATCCAGTGTCAGAGTAAGTGGAGGGGATGGACTCAGAGCTCACCTCCATGCCCACCTTTGATGTGCAGTCCACCTGTGAACACACAGCTGCTTAGTAAAGGAGGAGCATGATGTTGAGCTCTGCACGGATCAACACCTGTGTTTTCTGATTTATAGGACACAGCAGTTTGATGTTTGAAGGGCCAAGAGGAACCTGGGGTGTAAATATAGACCCTGTGAAGTGAGCCAGAATATAGCTGCATTAAACACACACAGAGAAGGCCATGCAAGAATCAGAATTATAAAGTAAAGGGCATCCTGTTGAGAAGGGGGTCAAGGTGTTGAGTGGCTCTGGAAGCACTGATCCCTCAGATGTTTAGAGGCTGAATGAATCTTAGTCACTTTCCTGCATCCATTTTGCTAATTAGCCTGAGGCTATAGCAGCTCACACACGCTATGTGATATTCATCTAGAGTTGCAGCAGAGGTCAGAATGGATAGTGTGGATGGGAATCATTTGCATTCCACTCAAGTGTGTGTGTGTGTGTGTGTGACTACAGCCGGAGCTCTGAACAGACGAATGCTCACTGAAAAAGTAGGTGTGTTTCTTACCCACTCATTCTAAAGAAAAAGTTAACAAAAAAATTCACTATCATGTTACTTATACATTATTACTTGTTTTCATTTTCTACTTGACTAATTGATTTTTTGCAGTTATTTGCTTTTGCGTAGTTATAAGCTTTTGAAAGGATGCAGACGCATTGTAAACGTGATCTAACTGACTTTTGTGCTTTATTTCTAGAACATAACATAGCTTAGCTATCATAGCTTAGAATCAAAAACAATTAATGGACAAGATCCGACTCAGAAACCTTTCACCTCTTCTGGAAGTAACCCTTTTTTCTTTTTTTTCTTTTTTAAATTGAGTTTTAAGCATATAAGCAAGTAAGTGTTAACTATATGTTTTTAAAGGTGTTTTCACCAGCATGGGCCATGCCATACTTTGAGGCAGAGATGTAGGGATGAAACGGGATGGTAAGGAAACAGTGGGATGAAGGGAAATTGAAGTGAAGAGAATAATGAACGAGTAAGTAGGTTGATTGGGCATCCTACGATGATGCCCAGAGACTCAGAGTGAGGGTACCATCTCTAATGTTTTAGTAGAGAGATTGGGACCCCCCAATTCAACCTAGGAGGAAAGAGAAGGTTATAAGGATTATTAATGGCAAACAAGGAAATAGAGAGAAGGATGGTGGATTTGAGAGAACGAGATGAACATTGCTAGAGGGCTGATCTGCCTTAAATAAATTTAGTGAGTAGATGATTGGATAAGGAGACAAAGTGAGGCATGGTCCCGCTCCTGAACTTCTTTTAACTAGTAAACTTTTCATTCATTTTATTTTCGGCTTAGTTCCTTTATTAATCTGGGGTCACCACAGCGGAATGAACCGCCAACTTGTCCAGCATATGTTTTACGCAGCGGATGCCTATCCAGCTGCAACCCATCACTAGGAAAACTAGTAAACTTCAAATGCTATATTTCTGCTTGACCTTTGGAATTTACTTTACAGTGAAGTCAAGTCATTATTTATATAGCACTTTTACAATGTAGATTGTGTCTGTGCAGCTTTACATAGATGAAGAAAAAATTATTAAAAGCCATAACAACATTTCAGATTGTGGAACATATTCAGCCTATCAGGCAGGCAGATTAGTGTTAGAATGCTGGTTTAGTTCTAGTACAATTAAAACTGATTCAGTTCAGTTTAACACAGATATCACCACTGAAGGACAATCCACAGAAGAACAGCTTCACGACTCACACCAAGCAAGCCAGCGGTAGCAATGGCAAGGAACCAAAACTACACCAATTGACAAAAATGAAGGACAAACCTTGGGGAAAAAACAAGCTAAGCGAGTCAGCATAAACCACTTTTACTACTACAAAATGTGCTGTAAAATTGGTTAAGATGGTTTGATATTCTGTGACTGGTTGAAATCAAGGTCTGAACCGAGGAAAAGAATTGTGAGTCTGTGGGGAAATCAGGAAACAAATAGTGTAGTGTAATGATGATTTACATCACAACATTTTTAAAAAAAATCTGCATTTACACATTTGTGAAATACACCAAAATGCTGTATTACATATGCCAGGTCATTTGGTGATGTCACTTTGTTAGTAAACAGTTACTGTAGGGAAGTATCTAGTGCGTCTACACTGTTGGTTGTAATGCGAAGTAAAACATTAGCAAACACTACTACATACTTTGCCATTATTGTGTGTTTGTTTGCAGTTGCCTTTAATCTTAACCTCCCTATACATGTGACAACAGCCGTACTTCCACTTTGAAAGCTATTTTCATGTGTTTTCAGTCAAAAAATTGTGGCTGTTATATAAACAATTATGTAAAATGCATAAAAAGTTTCCAGTTTCTGGCTAAAACCATTGTCATGTAAAAAGCTCTTAAGTTCCATGTAATGTCAAATAGTGTTAATCCATCATGGATGGAGGTGTTACACTGTTATAAAATCTATAAATTGACAGTTTTCTGTATTTTGTGATTCATGTTTTGTGTTCACTTATTTATGCTTTTGAATTGCATTATGGGATCTTGATATATATTCTCCAAAAGCTTTTGATGTTGAAGTTTAAAGTGACTTTAATTGAAATTTTTAATAGTTTGAAGTGATATATTGTCTGAGTTGGTAGTGTAAATTACAGTACAAAAACCTGGCAGTAAGTGGCCAATACATTTTCTGTTATTTTACACACTTAGTTCTCTATATATTATTCATTCATTCATTCATTTTCTTTTCAGTTTAGTCCCTTTATTAATCTGTGGTCGCCACAGCGGAATGAACCGCCAACTTATCCAGCATATGTTTTACACAGCGGATGCCCTTCCAGCTGCAACCCATCTCTAGGAAACTCTATATATTATATAAAACGAAAATAAAACATTTTATCTCTAAAATGTTAATAAAAGTCACTCTGTTAAAACTGTAGAGTTAAATGTTCAACATGAAAAGTGGACAAAGCAGAGATAAAACTCCCATAATGCAAATCCCAACCATAAATAAACAGAAAACATCACAAAATACGAAACCTGTTAATCAGCAGTTTTTATCATTCCTTTAACTAACCTGTTGTCTTTTTTTGTATCTCAGTTCCTGTTCGTAACTGTGCTTTTGAATCAGCAGATCATGCTAGCGTGAGATCCGTTATTCACACCAAAGCATGTTCCATCATTCTAAAGAAATGAAATAGAGCTCTCACTAAACATCCCAGCTACTGCTAACAACTATACCACATTATGAAGATGAGAAGATAAATGAAAGAAAAATGAAAACGCATGAGAGAGTAATAAAAAGCCCGAAGCTGTTGCGTTCTTGTGCCTATGTGCCGTGAATGACAGCTATTTGCAGTAGATAATATCCTCAGGCAGGCTAAAACTCTGAAGTTCATAAAACAAACAGCAAAATGACATCTTTATGTCCATTTCAGCAGCAATATTTATTCTGAAGACCCAGAAAGGGCACTGTATTTCCAGTCTAAAGATAAGCTATGGACTGAAAAGGCAAAGAGCAGAGAATGAATGTGTTTGAACACTGGACTCGCTACTTTAAAATGATTTTCCAAGCATGCGTTCATTTTCAAGCATGTACACTCAGAATCCCGTCTCATCTCACTTACTCACAATAACACGCTAGCTTACACACATACACACAAACTGATAAGATAATAAAAGCAGCGTCTGGGCCATATGGTGTCTGCCACTATTCACTGCGTCTTTTCTAACATGGTGAATGCAAAGGCCAAAATAACTGCATGCGTCAAGCACATGCTCATTTTGCTAATAGTTAATGACATTGTTGGTGAACAACAGACTGTCTGTTTATTAAAGCCGCATTATGAAGTTAGCTATCTTGCAGAGGGAAGAGGATGGCACCGGGGAGAGGTCTGTCGTGGTGTACGTGATAGATCCAGTGCCGCAGTCCAGCACACCTGTTTATGTGAGTGGGGGGCAGAGAGAGGGATGGAGTTTGCCTGAGCTCAGAAGTCAGTCTGTCTAGTGTTTGACATGAAGCATTCATTAGACCAGGACAAAGCCTGATTAGAACCCACTAACACTGATGGGAAGGTTGACCAAAAAACGAAAATTCTGTCATTATTTCCTTATCCACATGCTTCTCAAACATGTATAACGTGTAAAAGACAATATTTTGAAAAAGGTTACATATACTGTATGAAAATCATTTATTTGGTTTGTTTTATTTGTTTTTTTGGTGTATAACAAAATGGACCATGGTGACTGTTTGAACAAAATATCTTCTTTGCCTGCAGAAAAAAGAGCATCATACCATTTTTTAAGAATATAAGAGTAATATACAGCGGGCAATAAAAGCATTGATCATGTCATGTGTTTGCTGTTGACTTGAAATTTTCACCAGATGTCCAAAGTACAAAGCAACCAATACACAAAGAAAACAAGACAAATTAGTTTAAAAATTAAGTAACGTGTCAAAACATGAATTGACACCGGAAAAAAAGTATTGAACACATGAATAAAATGTGTAAAAAGGCATGGAAAGCCCAGACACCTACTGTTTTTTAGAGAGCATTAATTTCTCAGTGTGAATTAATATAAGTTGCTTCTGTCTACACACATACATTACCAGATGATAAGGATGAAACCAGGGTGGACTTTTCAGCAAGACAATGATCCCAAAAACAGCCATGCAAACTCTCAACTGACTTAAAAAAAAGAAAGAAAACAAAACTGCTAGAATGTCCCAGATAATCACCTGACCTGAATCCAATAGAAAATAAGAACTAAATATCGGAGTTGATAGACGGGAACCATTGAAACATCAATATTTTTACACTCTGTTGGAGAATCAGGAAAAAAAAAAAAAAAGAAAAAAAAAAAAAAATCACACCTGAGCAATAAACCTTTTATACAAACTATTCAATAGATTTCAATAGTTCAGTACTTTCTCCTTGTGTCATTTCAATTGTTATTGTTATTACACATAAATATTTTTTATGTGTAATAATTTTTAAATAATTTTTTTTTGTTTTAGTTTATTTAAATGTTTGGATTCTTTTTTTTTTTTTTTTTTTTTTACCAAAATCTTGTTCAATTTTATGTCAACAGCTCATTAAGAAATACATTTACTAGGAAAAATCATGACGTATTTAATACTCATTTTACCCACTGTATGTAAGTAAATGTATGACAGAATTTCAAGTCCAAGTGAACCGGAAGTTGCTGAGACTTTTATTTCAGCATGTTGATGTACTACTTACTATGTAGACTGGATAACAGGTTCAATATTTATGAAAAGCCTTTGGTCAATGTTTCTTTATTCATAGCTATTCCATCCTTTTCTGTCCCTTCACACTCACAACTCAATTTTTCCAGCCAATAAGGGTGATATATTGACATCAGTTTGACAATGAGGATGATGCATTGACACCAGAAGCCCCACCCCTCACCCTGTGGACCCCCAAACATGTCTTCTCAACATGTTCTTTTCCAGTGCTCTTTAATAAATGACTTTAATTTAAAGCTGAGAGCTTGAAGTATGTGTGTGTGTGTGTGTGTGTGTGTGTGTGTGTGTGTGTGTAGTGCACTTTCTTTATATCCTTTATAACTCTCTTTAAGGTACTCTGCTGAGGAATCTGTGCGCACTCCTGTCATCACTCAAACTCTTATACAAATACATTTCAGAAAATGCATGTCATTCCAGACATACTGCACTGTAAAAACTATTGCCATTAGTTGTTTTTTTTTTAGGTAAAACTGTGTGACTAAGGTCTACTCACAATACCATACTCATACATTCGTTTTTTAAAAAGAAAATCACCACTGGACACTCAAATGCAGAAACAACAAACAATTAAAAATGTACAGAATAAATAATATAATTGGTTGAAAATGCTTTGTGGACAAGTCATGGTACCAAACCATTACTTGGTATGCTGCATTATGGATATACATCATGAAAGAATCAAATTAAAATTCTTAGAAATACTCTTTAGAATTGCTCTTCAACTTCAACAGTCATAGAAGGCCAATGTCCTGCAGAAAATCTGGTGCATTCAAGTCCTCCAGGGACATTAACATTTACAATTCCATTTAAATCACTTATATTAGAGTCAAATAACAATGCACCTTATCACCTCAACATTAGTTTTAAATGGCTAAATATTGTATAAAACACATAACCTTTCCATGCAAAGAGATGAGAAAATACTCAATATAAACACATTTACCAGGTGGTTTCATCCATTGTTTCAACTTTGTTTTTGTTTCCTGATATACAGTTGTAGTGAGAATTATTATCCTTCCTGAATTATAATTTCTGTTTAACGGAAAGACGATATTTTCAACACATTTCTAAACATAATAGGTTTAATGACCAATTTCTAATAACTGAGGGCTAATAATTTTGACTTGAACTGTATGCCTTTACTTGGAAATTCTAAACAAAACCCATAGTTTCTACTCATATTTATGCCATTGTTGAGACAGTTTTGTGTGTTCAGATCAAAACTACAATCTATTAAACTTGACTTAAATGCACAAAAATGACCAATGCCATTTTAACCAACCTTTACATCATTTGCACTGAATTTTTGGTGTGAAGTGTTTGGTCGAAGTTCATTTGGCAAGACAAAAGCCTTCAGGACTGGATTTGATGAACCTTGAAACTGTTTAACAAGTATCTCATCTAGAATTTCAAACTATGGTCATATTTGCCAAGTTACAAAAATCAATTAAAAGTCAGATTTCAACTCAAACATTTCTAATTAAATTCTCCCACGACAAAAACTATCTGAGCAATGCTACAGACATTCATTCAATGTTACTATGTAAAGTTATGATGCCAATAACTGTCGAAATTGTATCGCAATTTTAGGAGAAAAAAAGACATGGATGAGACTTTACTGAGCAACCTACTCTATAAGCAATATAAATTCTTCTGGGGCAAAGTTACTTTGCTAAGCACAAATTTAAATGTAAATACATATGCAAATGAAACACTGCAATAATGCCATTTAATATTATTATCATCATGTAATATCAATCCTAAATTAAAGCAGTCCTTGTTGTACATGCTACAGCAGACTCTTTGTCAAACACTGACATACATCAAATCCACTTTACAAATGTGTGTATAAGTGAATGCGATGCATGGCCTTCAGAGGTGGCAGTATTTTATCTGTGTTGGGGTGACAGGGAGTTTTAATTGACAAGGCTGAAGTGTTTCAGCCCCACTGGAGCACAAACAATAACCACAATAAAGACAGAGTGAGCCATAAAGAAAGGCCTTGTTTTCTTTGATCATTCTATTCCCTGGGTGTGTAGGCAACACTGTGCAATAATGCAATAACTTAGATCTCACAAACGCACTGACACACACGCACACACACACCTGTGTCTGTAGCATTGAATGACACATGGAAAAATATTCATGTCTGCTTTAATAAAAAGAAGAAAAAAATAGAGACACTGAGGATTTCGAAATAACCAACTCAAAGTGGATATTTTACCTCAGAGCACATTACCATGCACGCCTTATGCAGATGAAGTTCAAATTGAAACTTCTCTCGGAAACATGGACGTGTATCGAGGTCATGGTGGACAAGGTCAGAGCTCTTTTCACATTGTGAGTGTGTGTGTGTGTGTGTGTGTGTGTGTGTGTGTGTGTGTGTGTGAGTGGGTTGTGTGTGGGTGTGTGCTATTCTACTGGTCTGGGTGTGAAAAGGCCTGACTATACAAAACTGTGGGCACTCCAAGGACATATAAAGAAAACCTTTTATATAATCTTTCCATTGACAGTTGTGTTTGATTTCAGGCACAAAAACAAGAGGAACGCTTGACGTGGCAAAATCTAAACAAAATGTGAGTAGTGTCATGTTGTAACACATAACTGTAGCTAAAGAATTCTTGAGGATTGCAAAGTAAGAAGTTTGTGAAACTCTGAAAAGTCATGGAGGTTATGGCCAGTGTGCTATTTATACATTGACCATCAGGGGGGTCAAATTTTTCGGTGATGTTAGTTTGTGTAATACATCCTTCAGTCATTCATGTATTTATTTAAAATTACATCTAATTTATTAATAAAACATATTTAAGTTTTCAGTGTTTTGAGGTATATTTAGTGTATTCTGATCTACAGTATCCTCTGATTAGCTATTTCAGAGGTTACTGCAGGTCAAACTATACAAATTATGCATCTAATTTGACAAAATTTCAGTCTATATGTAGAAACAAACACCTATTTTACAAGAAAACAGTCTTGTGAACACTTACCGTGTCTATCTGCAGTTTTAAACTGTTGAATGAATTTTCTATCTGACATAGACTGATTAGCGTGATTAAGCATTCACAATGGTATGAACCAGTAGTGGTTAAATGTATATTTATATTATCTATTATTTTAATTCTTAACATTATTATTTAAAAAATACAGATCAGAGCAAACTATTTCTCAGTATTATAGGGCTGACCCCCCATACATCTTGTTTTCATGTCCTTCAGGGGGGTCTAGCCTTAACTAGGGCGGTCATTCCCCCCCAAAGCCCCCTGTAATTCACACCCTGGTTATGGATAAAGGCTCCAAAAGAAGTTCTTTTTTGCTCTTCGATTGAGGGCAAAAACAGAATGGATGGAGGACAGACACCGAATTGAACAATGTTTAGAACTTTCTCAAGATGTGGCGCAATACGGTTGTGCTTTTCAACTGGTGTGTGAAACCCTTTCTGCAAGTGATCGCACAAGTGTGTATTCTACTACTTGTGTGTATTAATGTTGCTATCTTGGGGTTGTTGTCCTGGATATTTTCTCCTGTTTGATTTTAAACTACAAAGCACGTCTAAGAAGGTGGAGTTTTAGAATACACCCACCGATTGCTTAGTTGCTACGGACCAATGGCAGCTCAAAGGTGTTTAGGACCAAAACAAACTCCCTGAAAAAGTTAGTTTTGCTGAGCTGTTTCAAACTGCTAAAACGGATTTTGTTCGAAATAATGTCATTTCAGTTCTTTTTCTGATTTTGTTTGAAGTATACCAGGGCCTATTTGCAATAGCTCATATAGGCTTAAATGACATAACATTTATAAAATAAAGGCAAAATATTTGCATCAAAATACCTAAACGTCAGGTTATACTTGTTTTGTAATTTGCATTATCCAAAAGGTTTCCAGCAATTTCTAAATATAGACACAATTGCAATTTAGCCATCAACACGGTACGTGTCATTGCATTGGCTGTCAATGCGTAATATCCAGTTACCCTTGGATGCAGATTGTACTTCCATGGAAACCATGAAAATTTAGAAGCATTAAAGAAATAGGGATATAAATGTTGTAGCGGCCAGCAAGCCATGCAGGTTTTGCAAACAATGTCAACTTTGATCTGTCTTCAAACGCTATAGAAGATGCTGTTTTCTTTGCTGTGAAAGTAAATTCACTTTGTATGCACTTACTAAAATGAGGACTCAGATTTACATAGATACAGCAATAATTTAGTATCACTGTATATATTAGTGATGTGCGAATCCCAGTTACATCCACGGGTGCTTTTAATTGCGTGTGGGTCGTGGATGGATAAGATCAATCATTAATTATGCAAGCATACTTTCTCTAAAATATGAAAGTGTTTAAAATGTTTTTTTTTTTTATCTGCAGACAGGCACAATTAAACAGACTCTTATAAAAAAAAAACACACGATATTCCCATTAAAATCTAAAGGGAGTAATAAAGCCTGTGTTTATTTTATTTCTTTTTAAATGTGGGTAAAGCCAAACTTTTCTTTTATAAATAAATGTTTATATAATATTAGTTAAATAATAGTTTTACAGATTAGCTCTAATGTCACTGAATCTGAACGATTCAAAATCATGCTTAAAACAAAGAATTAGAATAGGCTAATTAATGTCCTGATCGCGTGGAGGCACATCACCATTTTTCTCAGAAAATATATTTCTAAAGGGGTCATCGACTTGAAATTTTTCCTGGATGTTGGTAACAACCAAAGAAATCCACATATGCAAAGAAAACTAATCTAATTAGATTACAAATTAAGTTATGCATAATAAAATGAAATTGCGCAGGGAAAAGGTATTGAACACATGAAGAAAGGGAGGTGTAGAAAGGCAGTGAAAGCCCAGACAGCAGCAAATCTCTCAGTAGTTCTTCAGCAACCCTCTGCCTTTCCTCACTGTAAATGAATATTAGCTGCTTCAGTCCAACATCTACATTACCAGGATGATGAAGATGAAACCAGGGTGGACATTTCAGCATAACAATGATCCAAAACACAGCCAAGAAAACTCATAAATGCTTTTAGAGAATGAAAATCAAGCAGAATGGCCCAGCCAATCACTTGAATCCAGTATAAAATACAAATTAAAGATCAAATTTGATAGATGAGACCAGGAAAAAACATGACGTGGTTAATACTTATTGTCCCCGCTGTATTTCAGAGAAAATTATAGCTGTGGTTGGGTGGAAAGTGGATGATCTGTTTGAAGCTGTGGATGCAGGCGACATCTGAACAGATCTGCGCATCTCTGGTGTATATATACACACATGCTGAGGAATCACGACTGAGCTGTGTGACCAATCACAGCAGTGTTTTCTCTCCAAAGAGAGGGGTTTAGAGACTGGACCTTTAAATGAATTTCTTATTTTAGGAGTTACTCAAAACAAAAATCAGGAACCTTTAAAAGAAAACAATACAACTGTGGTTCTCATATTATGCCACTTTCTCCATGGTATGTGATTTTGTTCTTGGTGCAAAGCCTAAAAATTTATTATTCTTAAATGGGAAAGTCAGTTTGACATGGCTAAGGAAAATATTTTAAGTGAATAACAATGGTTGTGATTGTGGATTCTGACTATTTTATTAAAAACTACAAAAAACTCTTATAGGCACACGTATGAAGTTTATATAGAGGAACACAGTACTTAATGTTCTATCAACAGTAATAAAAAACATTCTTATCCACAAACACAATGTTTATTGTAAGAGAAAATGTGCAGGTCAGTAATCTTGTTCACCAAATTATTCTTTTTGTGTGTGTGTTTTTTTAGTAGTTGTTTAAAATTGAGAACGACTTGGTGCTTAAGGCTGGGTGAAAAATCCCCATTTTATATCTACAACATTGTTACCATCCATGAACAAATGCAGTGAATGCAAACTAAAATAATTAGAATATCAAACCTATGTTGGGTCAAAATCTCCCACAAAAGCATAAACAAACAACAAAAGAGCCACCTCGTCTTTCCTGTCATATCCAGTTCATCAACATCACACTTTAATAACATCTTCCATTCCTTCCCCAAGAATGTCTTTCTTTTTCCCACTTTTTTATCCCTTTCAAAAAGCTTCCCACACTTTCCAAACACACCTCTTTCTTTAAATATCTGCCAGCATTTCTTCTGTCGAGTCCACCCAAACCTAGCAAAAACCCACACATTCTCTTTACACCTGCTAGAATCTTCTAAAGGGCCAAGCTGCTTCTCTTCTTATGATTCGACCCCATTACTTCACCATTCTCTTCAGGTCTGATGCCAAACTTAACGCTTACTGCACAATAACAACAGCGTTTCCTGTATCTGACAACAGAGGACCCGCAAACGCGCCAAAACAGCCAAGGGAACAAGAGACAGATCCGCATCATTAATATTTTACTAATATGACAGTAGAGCGTGATGTGAAGGCATCACTTTTAATGAGAACAGACAAAAGCATATGTACAGAACAAAGAGTCGCGTATGAAGCAGATAAAGGTTTTAGCTTGGTGTACATGCGCCACTATGTGTGTGTAGATAGATGATACAGTAATACAAAAAATATGATACAGTCCAGTGCTGCTGACATGGTAAGGTGATTTGTGAGATCACACACCCTCAGAGGTGAATTCAGTAGAACAGCTGTAAAACGTTTGTGCAAAATATGTCAGCCCAGCCCAGCACACAGAACTGAACTGAACTGAGAACTGCACCATGCAGCTGTTTTTCTATTTGTTTTTATTACACCTAAAACCTGGCATGCTTGGTTTACATCTGGTGTGTTAGGATACACACAAAAACAAATCAAGTGGTTTGATTTTAAGAAAAGTCTGTAAGGTTGAAACTAGGAAAAATAAATAACAGTAATGAACAAAAAAACAACAACAACAAAATCTGAAGAAAAAAAAAGATAAAGCAACTCACATTTAAAGGGAGGACAACATTTTGGGAGGACAACTTAATTGTTTTATGTTCAATCCACTTAAATTTGTAAAAATAATAATAACAATAATAATTTAACTTTATTCCTTCAAGTTGTCCCAACACAAATCGATTCAATGGGACTTAACATTTTTTTACAGTGCAGAAAGTGTTGCATCTAATTAAACCATTATTATTGGTCTAAATGCAATAACACGGGTTATTATGAATGTGGGGCAATATGGTGGCTCAGTGGTTAGCATTGTTGCCTCACAGTAAGAAGGTCGCTGGTTCGAGTCCCGGCAGGGCATTTCTGTGTGGAGTTTGCATGTTCACCCCGTGTTGCCGTGGGTTTCCTCCGGGTGCTCCGGTTTCCCCCACAGTCCAAAGACATGAACTATAGGTGAATTGAATAATCTAAATTGGCCATAGTGTATGTGTGTGAATGAGTGTGTATTGATGTTTCCCTGTACTGGGTTTCAGCTGGAAGGGTATCCGCTGTGTAAAACATATACTGGATAAGTTGGCTGGATAATTCCGATGTGGCAACCCCTGATGAATAAAGAGACTAAGCCGAAGGAAAATTAATGAAGGAATGAAATATAAATGTGATTGAATCACTAAAAGGAACCAAATTAAGTAGTTTGTTCAGGAGTTTTATTTTACGGGCTGTGGTGTAGAGTACATATTTATTTTGTTAAAAAGAAGCAACTCATAAGAGTCACTTGTTCAGGGATCAGATATTTGAATTAGACTTGTTGTGATGTACGTGTACGGTATGTGTTTGATATATTAAATGTGTTTGATAAATTAAAACAAACTTATAAGAGTAATTTGTTAAAAAACTGGATCACAATAGTTATTATGTACTGTGCTGTGTTTGATTCAATAAACCTCATTCATTTTTCTTTTTTTTGGAATTAGACTAAAAAAAAAAGAACAGATTGTGACTGATTCATTAAAAAAATCTTTATTCATAGATTGTACTCCACTGGATAATCAGAACAGATCATAGTCTACCGATGCTGTATGTTCACGTGCATTTCACGTCTCAAAACATTGAAGACACAATTTACAACTGTATCTAGTATCGTCTAACTTTAAACAGACTGCCCAAAAAATGTCAAAAGGCAAAAAAAAGTGTCCCATTCTGTCTGCACACACAACCTTTCACTCACACACAAATACACGCACACACACACACACACACACACACACACACACACACACACACACACACACACCTCTGCTGCACCCAAATCACTGTGGTGTTCTTTCTGTGCCAGTCTAAGGGTGTGAGGCGTGTAGACTAGGGCTGTACAGAACACACTTGAGCAGCAACACAAGGCACAAATTAGACTTCATATCTCTCCTAAATGTCAGTTTTAGAGAGTGGCATGAGCTGGCTCTGCCACGACTCCACTGGGGCCGTGTGTGGACAGGGCTGGCCTAAATCACTGGCCTCTCCCTTTCACTACCAACAGCAGCCTAATTAGGCCAACAACACGAGGCTGTCTCTGTGTCCCAGCCTGAAGCTCAGGAAGGCCCTGTCCAAACTAAATGACAATACATGCTGCTTTAGTTAGTGAGAAGAAATGTGCTCACCACAGCACACTTTCCTTCACATACATATTTAGCTTAATACACACACACACACAACCTGATACACAAAGCAAAAGTACTGTAAACAGTGAAAATGTGTAGCTTGAAGTTGACCAAAATATGAAAATACAATATACAATAGATACAATATCACTGCAATATAATTATATGAGTTTACGTAACAAAACACACACACAAATAAACAAAAGTGGCATAAATGTATTGTAAAAGTGATTATACTCCTTAAATTTCAAGCCTTTTGAAGTGTTATAGTACAACAGTGTGAGAAAGAATCAGAGAAAGAAATACCTATATATAATAGTTGTATAACAAACCACTTGGGATTATGACTTTTTGAAAAAGGTTGAAAAAGACTACAAAACCACCACAAAATATCATAACATGCTCAGTATTACTTGTGACCTATTATGCCCCTTTTTTTTTGAAGATCTAAAAAAAAGTCTCTGATGTCCCTGTGTGTATATGAAGCTCAAAATACACCACAAGTACATTTTTATAACTCTTTAAAACTGCCCCTTTGAGGCTTTGATGCAATTGTGCTGTTTTTGGTGACTGTTGCCCTAAATTCGAATGAGATTGTGCTCTTTTCAAAAGAGAGGCAGCTACAAATGCCTATGTATCAGCATAGCAGCAGATTCAAAACAGAACTAATGTTATCTCTGTGAAAACCTGAAAATGTGAAAAGCGTCTCAGAAAAAGGCAGTCTATAGAGACCAAGATGTTTAATTGTGCATCTAAAACTACACATTTATAATCCTCTGAGATTATCTTCAGCAGGTGAAAACTCTAATGGCGGACGACTGCTTCTAACTCAGGGCTGTTTATGCTAATGAGGGAGAAATCATCATGATTTGACAGGGCTTTTTTCCACTGATGACATGTACAAAGGGGGAATGTTAATCAAAGTATTTCTGCAGAATGTTTTGATCAAGTGTGATTATAATAAAATAACATTAATCAATTTTTACCATTAGAGACTGGCTATATCCACACACTTAAGCCCCTTATAAAAGTTATTTTTGCATAATAGGTCCCTTTAAGTCTACTTAAGCTGTATAGTATATCATTGTGAGTAACTAAGAATGTTAACATTCAATGTTAACAGCGCTTCGTGACATGATCATGTTTATTAGAGGTTTACCTTTTCAGTCAGATAGTTGAAAAGGTTTGATCTGGTGTGCAATTGATCTAATAGGTTCCTTCACAATTACACCATCAGTTACAATGATGAGAGTAAATGATGAAATAACATTATTTGCCTTTATGACACATAATATAGACTAATGCATTCGGTCATATTCAATATTTGTACAGCTATAAAACAATTTGATGTAAGCTGCGTCAGCTCTTTTGAAATTATTGACATCCTCTTTCAGCGCGCACACACACACACACACACACACACACACACACACACACACA
>CAIGQW010014484.1:4940259-4953040 GCA_903798125.1 Danio choprae | reverse complement strand
ACACACACACACACACACACACACACACACACACACACACACACCTCATTCAGTGGTGACAGTGCTAAAGCATTAAGGAGTTACACTTGCATTTGTAGAATGTGGCCATCAGTTAATGGGTCACCTGTGATACATCTTCATCTGGGAGCAGTGGGCCGTGTGGAGAAAAAAATCCCCCTAGGACTGGAGATATAGGAGGCCTGTCACACAGCCAGGGTCACAACATGCTGAAAAATAAAGAGGAAAATACCCCTAATCCATCAGAGCACCCTTTTCTACTTAGACAGAGACAAAGAGGGAGGGGGAGAAAGAAAGAGAGTGAGATAGTGATTAAAAATAGAAAAGGAGAAATAGCCACGTTAGTGCTGACTTTTTTATTTTAATCGTTTTACTTAATTTTATTATTTAACAGATCACAATCAGTTATACTACATTTACAACACCTATATCATCCAAAGGCTTTTTTGGCTTATTTCTGAAATAACTGAAAAATATTTTAGTGTTGTGATATGGAAGTGTAATGTGGTCAAACCCTGCCTAGAACGACTTCATAACTGCACACCTTAGAATGTTCATCAACCAAGTGATGATTCTGTGATGAACTTTCAGCATTTATGGACTCTTTCCAATGGACAATCTATCTGCTATCTGATTACATCCTGACGCAGCAGATCCCACATATTGTAAATGTCATCTTCACAATCTTGCACAAATTTTTTTTCTAAGAAAGAGAGACATATATCAAGATATGAAATTCATTCTACACATTTTACTGTCAACACAGCAGAACAAAAGTCACAAAGAAAATAAAATGACATCATTCAAAATCATATGCCAAAATAAGATACAAATAAAAGAAACGGTTTGTCCTATTAGCTAACCTGCAAGATGAAATAATTTACATTTAAACCATCAATTAAACCACAAAATATCATTGACTGTCAAAATCATCCTCAAATGCTAAACACTCTCTGTGAAAATGCCCTTGTGGCCAGGATGCTAAGAGTATATTTTGCTAGCTTGCTCACGGGCAGGGAACTGGGATCTGTGTAAATGACCACGACACTGTGTTTTGTTCAAGCACAGATCAAGTGCTGATCCAAGTATGCTGAAAGCTGCCAATTGTTGTAAGAGCCCCTGTCATAAGTACGTACAGTAACCAAACACTTAAGACTTTCATTCAGAAATGTAATTCTGTATCTTAAGAATTGTGATCAGGTCCTGTGGGAAAGCATCTGGAATGCAGACATATACTTTAGGGAACTAATCAATTAAAATTCATTCATTTTCCTTCGGAGTAGTCTCTTATTTATCAGGGGTCGCCACTGCGGAATGAAACACCAACTAAATTGTAAGCTAAATTGTCCATAGTGTATGTGTGTGAATGAGTGTGTATAGATGCTTCCCAGTAATGGGTTGCAGTTGGAAGGGCATCCGCTGCGTAAAACATATGCTGGGATAAGTTGGCAGTTCATTCCGCTGTGGCGACCCCAGATTAATAAAGGGACTAAGCCGAAAAGAAAATGAATGAATGATGAAGCGAAATATTAATTAATTCATTCATTCATTTTCTTTTAGGCTTAGTCCCTTTATTAATCAGGGGTCGCCACAGCGGAATAAACCACCAATTTATTCAGCATATGTTTTACACAGCGGATGCCCTTCCAGCTGCAACCCATCACTGGGAAAGACCCATACACACTCATTCACTACGGACAATTTTGCTTGCCCAATTCACCTGTACCGCATGTCTTTGGACTGGGGGAAACCGGAGCACCCGGAGGAAACCCACTCGAACACGGGGAGAACATGCAAACTCCACACAGAAATGCCAACTGACCCAGCCGAGGCTCGAACCAGCGACCTTCTTTGTGAATTAAATATATAAAAACTAAATAGAAATGTGCTCACATAACAAAAACTAAACTGAAAAAATTTTTAAAAATCAAACGAACAAAAACTGAACTAAAATGTACAGTAAATTTGTAAAAATTGTATCAAAATAATAACTAATTTACAAATGAAAAACTATAATAACCTTGTAAAGCATACTGTATGTAAACGGTTAATACAGTGACTGGTAATAGATGCCAATATAAATACTTTGCATAAAATGATTCAAAGACCTACAACTGAGTCATTTACAGATAGCAAAATAGTCTGGATCAGACGCAGCTCAGAACCCTTAATAGCACAGAGCAGCACATGATCCCTAGAATGAAGAACGTGAAGGACTCCATTAACAAAGGAACATCTGCACGCACCAATAAAACGGAGAGAAGAGGAGGAAGGAGGGGTGTGCTGTATTGTTGAGCTCCGCAGTCCAGACGAGAGAGGCTGGCTGAATGTCTATTTCACAGAGAACAGAAACCTGCCCCATATTGACATAAAGGAGACTGGAGAGTTTTCCCAGCAAATTGAAATTCAATTCTAATCTGGCTCTGAATTATTTGCTTTGCGCTGTATTGTAAGGGAACAGCTTCTGGGGATGGGCTGATGGAGGGAAAACCATACCAAAGCATGTGCCTGAATAAAGCCAGAATGTTACTAATGTTATATAAATATATATTGTCAAAACCACCCAAAACTATTGTGGAAGATGACAGCTTAGTATGTCTGATGATTACATTTGATATTAAATAACATTTCTAATAAGCTCACATGTTCAGTTAATGTTTGGGAGGCATGTGGAAATTGGTAGACAGGTCGGGCTTGCTGTCTGTAATAGAGAGGCTTAACCATGAGGCTTGACTTAAGCTGATAATTCCACAGTGAGAAAAGTGAAAGCTGGGATGGAGGAGGAATGCTGGAAAAAAATGTCAAAACAGCGAGGAAAGAAGGTGAAGGAGGCCATATAAAAGTCACTTGTTTTACCTCATTTGTAATTATATATACTCAAACACAAGAACGTTCATCCATTAATGCGGTCTTTAATCATATTATCATTAATATTTCAATACTACAATACTGTTAAAAACATTTGAGATCTCTAAACGATTACATTTAAAAGCGTTATTTAATTATTATCCTTTTAATAACTAACTAAAGGTAAATCTAAAATGTAAAAAATCTAATAAAAAAATCCAATTAAAAATAAAACATTTCTGAAAACACTCACTATACTCTACTTACTAAGCACAAATGCTATAACTGATTTACAATTATTTTCAGTTTTTTTAAACCATTATAATTAAACTATTAATGTTTTTTGAACACTATCCAAAATCAGTTAATATATATCCATTAATAAAATAATCTTTCTGAAACAGATGATAATTAAATAATACAAGATAGTCTACATCAGTTTATAATGAAGCCATTAAGCATTTCACAATCAGATCCCAAAGCTGATCATCCGGTCAAGGTCACACAAACATTCATTCATTCATTCATTTTCATTTCGGCTTAGTCCCTTTATTAATCTGGGGTCGCCACAGCAGAATGAACCGCCAACTTATCCAGCATATGTTTTACGCAGCGGATGCCCTTCCAGCTGCAACCCATCTCTGGGAAACATCCATACACACCCATTCACACTCATGCACTACGGACAATTTAGCTTACCCAATTAACCTGTACCGCATGTCTTTGGACTTGTGGGGGAAACCGGAGCACCCGGAGGAAACCCACGCCAACACAGGGAGAACATGCAAACTCCACACAGAAAGGCCAACTGACCCAGCCGAGGCTCGAACCAGCGATCAGCGACCTTCTTGCTGTGAGGCGAACGTGCTACCCACTGCGCCACTGTGAGGCCCACACAAACATCACTATCCCTAATATTTCTCAATAACTGTTATAATAACTGTTGGCAATAATAAATACTATATTAAAAATATTTCATAAGAACATCGGAATGTTCCATAGTAAAATAAATAATTTTGAGATCTTTTAAAGAGTCAATTTAACAGTGGTATTAAATTATTATTGTTTTAATCACAAACTAAAAATAAATCTAAATATTTGTCTATTTTTTTTGTTTTTTATGTTTGTTTTTTTAAATGTTTGTTTTTTTAATTAAAAAATAAATAAATTGTCATAATCATTTCTCAAAACACTTAAACAATTTTTTTACCATTATTATTAAACTATTAGTGTTTTTTTAAATATAAAAAAGGCAACATTACACATCACACAAACATCCCTGCATTTTGCTCCTCTTTGCTCCTACAACCCGACAGTTCATGCTTAATCGACACTGTAATGTCAGAGAGCTTTCCGATGTGCAGACGGACCACCAAACACGATGACTCCACACGAGGCCCCATGCACCCTCATACTCTCTAACTAGCACCTCCATTCACCCCGATTCTGCCCCGCGGCTCCATCAGATAGTGCTCAGCCGTGACCAAGCAGCTCGTCAAAAGCCAGACCCCCCCCCCACCCACCCCTTCATTCGTGGCCTGACCAGGGATGACAGGGCGGCTGACATATGTTGGTTTAGCCTCTCTCTCCTGGAGTGACATTTTGCCCAAGAGGCTGAGATAAAACAGATCAGCTCCAGTGGGCCGCAGCAAAGCTCCACTATCACACTCTGTTGCGGTGATGGAGGCCTGGCATTTCGGCCGCATTGATCAATGACACAGCAAGTAAAACAAAAAAGGATAAAAATGCATTGTGATATTTTGGCAGGTTAGAAAGGGATGAAGGAGAGAAAAGGAGGTGAGGTGAAAGCAGAGGAGGAGAGAGGATAGGGGTGCATGCCGTTTCTTTTTCTATTTAAAGAGAGAAATCTAAAGGCAGCGGATAAATTGAGACTGACGTCGAGCGGTGGGAAGACAAAGATAGAGAGGATGGAGGGTAGCGGATGGACTCATCTCGATGTTTTTTTCTCTCCATGGACGACGGCCACTATGATTGACAACCTAATTCTGGGGGAGCGTGGTGACACCTTTAATAACATGAAATGGTGTGTGAGTGCGCGCGTCTGTGTGTAAGTGTGACACTGTCTCAGACTCCAACCTCTACCTGTTAGCTGGATTATTACATCGTCAGCTTGGGGAATTCAGAGTCCTCTTCACCACTCCTGCTCACAGCAGCTTCTGCTGTCCATCTCGTCGCAGAAGTTTGCTGTGCCTGCGGTGAACATTCTGATTACAGAAAATGACTTGTAAATGGTCTAAAACAGCTTGTTCATAACTTGTCATTTGATTTGAAATGACTACGTTGCTGATATTGAAATAATGGGAATAACAGGACAGAAATTTACAGAATTGCAATTCTAAAAATGTTTAACATACTGTAGTCACTCAAGAAGGGAATTTTGTTAGCCCTACAAAAGAAAATGGCTTAATTTCGAGTTATTTTGCTCTACTTTGGGGTAAAAATAAAGCAAATTGTTTAAAATTTGATAGTATTTTGTAAAAACAAATAATTAGAATACATAAATTTATGAAAAGGGAATAAGCCAAATTAAAGCAAGTGAAATATATGAAAAATATATTATACTTCCTATTGCCAAACCTATCAAGATCAATTGTTTTCTATCGCAGGCAAGTTTACAGCCAAAGACTCTCTAATTATATTCAGCACACAAGAGAGGAAATTTGTTAGTTCAAGTAAATGGTCAAACAGTAAATGTCTTTGGTGACCTTTATGCTATAGTATTTGGCTTCAATTTGGGGTAAAATGAAAGTAAATTGTTAAAAAATAAATAGATACATCTTTAAAACATGCAATTACCATATATGAATATATTTGGGAAAAAAAAAAATATTTTGAAAAACTCAAGACATAGTTTTTAATAAAACCAGGCTAGTGTTAACTTGAGATTTGAGTCAAACTTTTAAAATTGCATTATCACACTCATAGCTGTGTGATATGCATCTATATCACCTATATAGCGACACATTGACAAATACAACATACAGTAATTTTGGGAGGTTAACTCCCTCTAATTCTTCCTACTTAAAAAAAAAAAAAAAATGACATCCTGATTGTTACCTCAATTCAAATTCAATTCACACAGGGGAATTTAATTGAAATTCAAAGGGCATTCTTCAGTTCTAAATGGCACACAACCCTGGTCCAAATGATTGATTTAGTGTCTCTGAACTCTGCTCTGTCTTCTTAAAAATTTCACTTTGGTCCAGTTCACCAAAGTCCCTCATACTCCTCCGTGATCTAGGTGATCTGGAGGTCGAATGAGAAATAATCAGCTGAGAGTGAGAGAGCAATCCCTGAAGATGAGCCTGGAACTCATAACATGACTCATAACACGACTCTAGCAGCCAAACAGCAACAATGCTGCCAAATATCCTAAAGTTGAAATGTCCAAACACAGACTGAAGGTGCTATTCTGAAGCATTGCTTAAGGTCACAGGCAGGCAGGCATTTCCTCCAGGAATGGGCTGAATCAGCAGGAGGCGAGAGGTGAGTCTCAGCTGCTCAGCATCGCTCAGGTCAGCCTGCTGGACACACACACACACCTGATGCAGTTACACACCTGAGTCATTAGTAAGTTACAATGTTGAGAAAGCTGTGATTCACACATACCACACTCTCACAGCCAGATTCGCTTCCCAACCAATGAAAGCATAGCCAGGACCTTATGACTTTGGCCACATAATAGTCTCATATTAGATTAAATCAGTTCTGTGCACACTACATTAATTTTCAAGTGTAGTGAGAGGAACTTCTATATATCTTGCTAGAGAGAGTATAACAGGGAAGTAAACAGCGAATCATAATTGAAAAATATCAGACAGTGAAGCATTGAAATTGCCCCTAAATACACAGTGTGCATTGGCAGCACAGTTCCATTACAACCAAATTAATAGCAAACAGAACATGAAATGTTGGACCAACATGAGGCAGCGAATTCATTATAGAAGCAACACCAATCATCTTGCGTTTTGTGAAAGGCTGAAGCAGGAAATCAACTCTGCCGATACACTATTTTAAAGAATTGACATTCTGACTACATCATGTACCTACAGCGTGTCTGAAAGAAACTTTCAGAGAGCGAGCAGGAAGGAGAAAGGGCAAATGTCAGATAGCAGAGTGTGTCTAGTGTGTGCATCTCAGCAGAGCCTTGGCTTTCGGATTCAAACAGTTTGAGGTTTCCTCATTAATCTCCTCTGGAGAGAAAACGAGCAGCATTAATCTCTGGCCTTGTGGGAGTCTACACACTACTGCCCACACTACTGACCTCAGAACAGCCCACACTGACCAACAGTCTATTCACTGCCAGCAGAGACCAGCTCCATCGGTTCAGCTCATGCCCAGACAGTCAGTCAGAACTGGTTTGGAGTAGAATGTTTGTGCTTACTTTTGCCAAAACTCTGGTGTAGCCAAGCTCAATTACAGTATACCTCAAGCCAGTTCAGAGCCAAGGATATTGCAGCTACTGATAGATAATTAATGAAGTCTTTCAATGAAGGTTTGAACTTATTCTCAATCGTGTTGTTCCAAACATGCACACTGTTACACAAATCATTTAGCTTTTCTGAAGAAATGTCATGCAGCTCCCAACATAAATGCTCCATTGTATTAAAAAAAGAGCTAAAAGGCTCTAAAAGAAATGCACCATATAGTGTTTAAAGTGTTTAAAGGTATTTAAATAACAAATTATTTGACAAAAATGCAAACATGGGTTATATATTTAACAATGCAAAAATGGCATAGAAAAAAAACTCACATAAAAAAAGCATACATTGCATACAATAGAATCACGTATTAATACTTCACCTAAACTCTTCAATAAACATGCTTTCCTGTGTTTTTACAGCTGAAACATAATTATGTAATGCACATGCTAAACTTTTACACTTTCTAAACACAATGCAATACGATTGAAAAAAAATCTATATCACACAAATAAAACTGTGTGTTAGAATGAGTGGCTAGATTGGGCACCTGTGTTGGCACCACAAAGCCCAGTGTTCATATATCATTTTAAACCTGCAAAACACATCCCACAGCTTACCCATCACTCCTTAAGGTTTGTGTGAGGACTGAAATTTAAGCCATTATTCACTGATAACCTTTCCCTCTAGTGAGCTGATAATTCAAGAATTACTGCATCTGGATCACTCGAGCTGGCAGGCTGAATGCCTGAATTAGTGTAACAATTGGTTTTTAAGACAGTTTTTCTTTTCACTAAGCTGAACTAAATTAATAATCCATTAATTGAAAATATTAGTTCAGAAATAAAAGATCAACTTAAAGGAAAAAAAGAGGAACTGAAGAGGAATGTTATTAGGCAATACTCACTTAAATGGGTCACTGTCAAAGGGGCCATTGTACATAAGATGTCAATTAATGTACTATAAAACATTTTAGTCCAAAGACAGCTTTCACTATAACTGCTACCAAGTCATAGTTATGGGTGTTTGATTCTTGAATGTGGCATGGCAATCAAAAATAGTTTTTCAAAAGCAGTGTTAAAAACAGCATATTAATTTTGTGTGTAAAAAAACCTTGCTGACTTTATAAGCAAACATCAAAATTCAATTCATGACCCCTTATATTTGGATGTGTTCCTCACACAAAACAATACTTTCATTTTGTGAGAATTGAAACTGCACAAGTCACTTTGAAAAAATCGATATACTTTGAACCAACTTTTAAAAAATACTGTAATCTGTTAAAGCTCAAATTTGTAGTTTTTCCTCAGAGTATAATTTAACGTTGGTTCAAACTTTAACATTTGATTATTCATTAATTTTCTTTTCGACTTAGTCCCTTTATCAATCTGGGGTCGCCACAGTAGAATGAACCGCCAACTTATCCAGCATATGTTTTACACAGCGGATGCCCTTCCATCTGCAACCCATCACTGGGAAACATCCATACACCCTCATTCACACACATACACCACGGAAAATTTTAGCTTACCCAATTCACCTGTACCCCATGTCTTTGGAATTGTGGGGGAAACCGGAGCACCTGGAGGAAACCCACGCAAACATGGGGAGAACATGCAAACTCCACACAGAAATGCCAACTGATCCAGCCGGGGCTCGAACCAGCGACCTTCTTGCTGTGAGGCGATTGTGCTACCCACTGCACCACCATGCTGCCCACTTTAACATTTAATTGAATCTAAATAAAAAATATTTATTGTAGTAAAAAAAAAGTACATTCACACAAAGTACAAATATTGTAGATTTTAATCATAGAACTGAATATTTATTAAAATATATATATATTTTTTTATCCTTAGATCAAAGTATAATTTTGCTTTGGAGCAACTTTAAAAAAAATACTGTAATTTGTTACAGCTAAATTTATGAATTTGCCACAATGACTTTGTTGAAACTGAAAAATGTTATTTAATATTAATCAAAATATTTATTCTGCCGAAGGAAAGGAAATACATTTACTCAAAGGTAAAATATTGTTTTTATAGACCATGAATTAATTGAATTACTTTGGCTCAACTTAAAACAAAAATCCGAGTATAAATGTACTTTGTCCAAACTATAATAAATACAAATAACTTTAGGCTGTGCTATTCCTAGTTAGTTTATTTTCAATAATGAGGTAAACTATCTGCCGGTGGTTTCAGTATGACTATAAAGGAGATTTGTTTTTTGCTTTTAAGACAAATTGAATAAAACAGGTTAAACCAGAAACCATATTTTTTCACTTAATACAAAATAAAAATGTACTTTGAATGAAAGACACAGCAGTTTCACTTTTTTCAGTGCATATGGGCTGTTTATATGGTGCTTCTTGGTGTTTTTAAAGTCTGCAGACGTTGCTGAGACTTTTATTTCCAAAAGCAAATAGTCAGCCTTTGATTGAAGTTTACCAAAACAATTTTTTAAGTGGAATAACTGTTCACCTATAACAAAAATGTGTGCTAGCAAAATAAACATAGTAAATTTTTATTTCACACAGCCGTGTCACTACGAACTGCCCTGAAAGATCGGCATGAAGATCAAAAAATGTGTAGTTAAGCAGAACAATTTATAATGGTTTGAAATTACAGGAGGTTGAGGTCATTTTAGGGTTAACTATCTTTTTAAAAGATAACATAAATGCCAACTGTCAAAGCTCTCAAAAGACTCAACTTAATACACATACCAATCCATCCCACTGACACTGACATCCTGGTGTATTTAAATCAAGGAATGGAAAGTGCAAAGGTTAAAGATTTAGCTTTAAAGGATGCATCATGGTATATAACAATATAGATCTACCTTCTTTTCATCTTCTCATTCAAGCTCATGCACTACTACAAACATGAACTTTGTGGACATACAGGGAAGAGAAAGAAGACTTTCCCCCCCCCCCATAACCTTGTCCTCTTTTCCTCCCCAAGACAAAAACAAGTGTTTCTATTCAAACTCTCTCAGAGTATTAACAAGATGCCTTTGCGTTCCTCATATGCCACTCTTACAGAAATGCCCTTGAAACGAGGAGAAAAGTATAAAAAACATTATTGAAATACTGAAAGAGTTGGAGTGATCTCACCAATGCAACCATAGCAACACGTTCTCACCTTGAACCACAGGAAGTGGAGGTAAACATGAAGAGCGATGAATTAAAAGAGAAAAAAATTTAGTCTTTTGTATTAAATGATTCAATGCTTCTGGAAGCTTTAGTGTGCGATTTGGAGAAAAGGATGGTGAATGCACTCACACTTTATTTTAAAACTGTAAAATACATCCCAGTTTACCCCTCACTTCATCTCTAATCTTCACAAACTTCTTAAAATTCACACTCATGCCACTTCAGTGAAAGCAATCATAACTGATGTGTTAATATAAACATTTTATAGAATAAAAACCTATACTTTATTAGACTAGATTATAAGAAAAAATGGTTTTCTACAGGTTTATTTTCCAGGTTTATTAAATTATTATTTCCCAAAGTATGTTTTTTACGGAGCAAGACATTTTTCATAGTATTTCCTATAATATTTTTTATTCTAGAGAAAGTATTATTTGTTTTATTTCGGCTAGAATAAAAGCAGTTTAAAATCCCCGATATTCAATATCACTAGCCCCCTTAAGCAATATTTTTTTTCAATTGTCTACAGAGCAAACGACTGTTATTTAATGACTTGCCTAATTAATTTACCTAATTGATCTAGTTAAGCCTTTAAATTGCACTTAAGGCTGAATAATAGCTTGAAAAATATCTAGTAAAATATTATGTACTGTCATCACGGCAAAAATAAATGAAATCAGTTATTATAAATTAGTTATTAAAACTATTTTGTTTAGAAATGTGTTGAAACAATCTTCTTTCCGTTAAATAGAAATTGGGGAAAATATATAACAATAATATAACAAGAGGGCTAATAATTCGGGAGGGCTAATAATTCTGATAATTCAACTGTATACTTAAAAACATTGTTAAAAAAATATATATTGCTCAAAGAAAAGTCACATTCACTCTTAGAAATATAGGTACAAGAGCTGTCTGGGGTGGTACCTTTACAAAAGGTTTACCTTTGTAAACTAAAGGGTGCTTATTAATACTTGAAGGGTGCATATTAAAAGGTACAAAAGTGTACCTCTTGAAATTGTTAGGTACTAATATAAACCTTTGAGTTACTAATACGAACCCTTTAAGCACAAATATGTACTTTTTGAAAAGTGACAGCTCTCGTACCGTTATTTCTGAGAGTGTAGGTAAATGTTTGATGGAATTCTATTAATATACTGTAGCATCAACCAACCCTCCCTACAGCTCTCAAATCAGATATTCTTCAGAATACTTCTCCAACACACCTTGAGCATGAGTGCGAGGACAAGGGTGCGAAAAAAACGGATGGTGACGCTTCTCGCACTCTCTCATGTGAGAGTACGAGACTGCATGTGCGACTCCCACTCCTGTGTGTGTTCACTCGGCAGGTGTAAAAGTGTGTTTGTACTGACGAAGAGTTGGGACGGAAGTGGGTGGACGTGTCTAAACGGTGTGACATTGTGTGCCTATTAAAATACCAAATTAATCTAACAATCTTTTTTCAGGGATTACATACCAGAAAATGTTGAAACGTATCATTTGTGGCAGGAAATGGAACATTACGTTATCAATATAACAGTATGTTGCAAGATGTACAGTACTATAACTTTTCTAAGTTGAGATTTCTCCAGGAACCTCTTGCATTTTGTTTTTATTTATTTTAAGGGGAATAGAAATATGCCAAGAAAAAATGGGAGAGTGAAAGTGCGCAGCAACTCTTAACTGCAACAAATAGCACTCCTATCTAGCACTGCAGTGACGTTTGGTGTCAGCATGTTGTTATTCTAACAACCCAACACTCTGTAATTAGAAGGAAAAGCATTTAATAGGACACACAAAGTGGAAATCCAAACCTAAACTTTACTGAATTTTAAGGCCACTTCTTGGTACAATGTGAAGCTATCCTGGCAGGAGTTTAAAGGCAGTTTATTGATATTTGTGAGTTGTGTATATTCTGAAGCACAGTATAAAAAAAGCATAAATTACATGTTTGAAAAAGAACACTGTAAAAAATAGAGCTGGGAAGATTAAGAAGGGAATTTCGCGCAGGGCAATTACCCCTGTTAAAGTTGAAAACATTGAAAGAATGAAGTGGCCAGACCAGAGTCCTGATCTAAACCATATGTGAGCTTAAGTCGTTTAAATATTTTTGACAACTGTAACCTTCAGAAATGCTTAATCTTTCTTCATGTTTTTTGTTAAAGTGCCTTTTATTTTGGAAAACACTACTCTACTATTATAGCCACTAAATTTGATTCATTTTATTTTTTAGAAAAAACAAATCAGTGCTTACAAGTTTTTTTTTTGTAATTTTGATATCCACTTTCAGTACTGAGTACCATATTTATATATATATATA
>CAIGQW010014484.1:4912508-4937508 GCA_903798125.1 Danio choprae | reverse complement strand
TTTAGAATGCTGTTTATGTTGCATTTATGTTTCTCAACTGTTCCAGGATTTGTAGCTGAAGCCATGACCCTATGGCAAATCGCTTTAAGAGTAAAAAAAAACATATATATAGAATAAAATGAATTCCAGACTATCTATCATCTATCAAGTAATGCATGTGATTTAAACTTTTTACATAGCCTACAGCATTCAGGATAAGCGCAGGTAAGCATTTTTATTGAAAATACAACACATGCATCCTCTCTCGTTGTAAACAAATACTTAGGGCATACATGTGAAGCAGTGGTCAAGCTCTGCAGCGTGAATTTAAATTGTAAAAACACGCAATCTACTTAATTCTGCCATTATAAAAATCAGCTACGAGGTTACAACATGATGCATCAATCTTTTGTTAATAACAGCTTCACCTGAACTTAACACAGTAAAATTTCTTCATATGAGCTTGCATTTCTGCTCTTCCTCATTTATATGTGTAAAAACAGAAGACAATGGAATAAAAAGTGTGGTGGGAAGACCTTTTAAATCTGTACCTGTGCATACATTCTTATGAGACAAAAAGCCAGTGCTCCAGACTGTCGTAAACACTCTCAAAACTGTTTGCAGTGGCTGTGGATTAATGGTGATAATGTTGTAAACAATGTTTAGTGCCTCACCTAGACCAGTCATTTTGCTTCACAAGACCTCAATGTATTGGCAGAAAGCTTGAAGCAGAAGCTTGTATTTTAGGAATCACTAAGGACCACATTTCCAAATTATTATTTTTTATCTTCTACTTAAGGATCTACTTAAGGAAAAGTCACTTACATAGTTACTTACCGGAGGGTGAATTGTTTTTTTAACAAGAAGCTAATCAACAATTAATGCAAGTTTTTTTTTTTCATTACAATGATATTAAATTACTTAAACAATATTATTAATTAGATAATAATTAGTACATTTATCAATCCTCTCACAAAATTATCTGGAGAGAGTAAATGGTTTTAAGGAAATAGACAATTCTTTATTCTTTATTTTTCTTTATTACATTTTCTGGCAACCTACCTTCTAATCTTCTTCATTGTGTATGCCTTTTTTCACATTATTATTGTAGTACTAAATAACTAAAAAGTCTGCCTAGATCCACACTTCCTACTGAAACATTCATTGAACAAACTATTATGGATTGAAGATTTAAAGTTGGGTTTTCAAAAATAACTAATGTTCAATGTTAGTGAACCAATAGTAATGCCTCAAGTGATACTACATCCAATCAAGAATTGTCTATTAGGAGCAGTATTAAAACAACAACAACATAGTAATCCACTAGTAACGACTTTACCAAATTATTATTCAAAGTCTCACGAAAACCTCAGAAGCTTTACAATGACTTTATGATGTATGATTTGTTTTTGAATTGTGCACTTAAAATTGACATTGAGAATAAATAAATTGATATTTTGATAAATTGAAATTTTACAGAATAACATGAAACATAATTAACACCCTATTTTATGACCCTCTTTTGCTCAGATGAAATCCTTATTTAAACCCCTGAGCAACATTACACACTGTACGTGAATTGTTTATGCATGTCCACGCTACATATGTCCGAGCTGGATACATCCCTCCCAACCAGCCCTGCCACTCACATGCCAGCATTTGTGCATATTTTTGCACCACAAAACATGCTGCATCCATAATTTCCATGTCTTGAAGTGGAAGTCCACCTCTCCCCCTAAACACATCCAATCCTCATCTCTTTGAGCTGCATAAGTTATTTCTGACCGACATGGCCTGCTAGACAGGAAGCCTTTGGCGAGAAAATTTAAAAGCAAAAAAAAAAAAAAAGACCCACAGTGATTCATTTACGGCATGAAAGCAGGAATTAAAATTCCGCCTCTTCTCAAACAGCAAAGACGTCAGGCTGACCCAGAATGTGGATGGCACAACTAAAAGACAAAAGGTTGCTGATCTCTCACAGACTGAAAAAAAAAAAAAAGGGTGGGCAGCAAGAGGTGACCTGCCCTGACTGTGAAAACGGAAGCGAGAGATAAGTGTTGCACGTTCTGCCAACCAGTGACCTCCGGCTAACACATTCACACAGTATTGTGAGAAGAATTCAGACTATGTAGGTAGTCTATGGAAGCTGTAACGTGAATGCTTATCCTTCGATGACGACAAGAACAAAGAAGAACCGTTCAAGACTACAAGATGATATTTCCTTCTTGAAATGATGTCCGCCTTCCATGATCACTCAGCCTCTCCATATATTTTTATTTACTTTACATCTCCACCCTTTAACCTCTTCCTGTTTCTGTTCAATCATCTGTCGTCATGTCAAGTCCATCATGTGTGGTCGCTCAGAAGGAGGTGCGGATGTGTGTCGCCCCAGCTGATGTTAATTATCACTGGCCACCGAGGCGTGCTCACCGCAGCATGTTTCAAATGGCCACTTGTCTCAGACACACAGCGGCATGTGTAATGAGTGCTGGATGAATTAAGAAACAAGGCCAAGGACAACGACAGCAAGGAGGGGTGAGCCACCCTCTGACCCTGAGGATTAACATCAGACTGTCACTCAGGAGAAATGGATGGATGACTAGAGAGAAACACCAGAACATTATTGGGAGGTGCTGAGATTTAAAGGTGACATATCATAGAAATCTGAAGTTTTTTGTGTCAATATGTCTTGAGGATTTCTATAATCTAGTGTGCTCCAAAACAGTGACAAAATTTGAATTTAGAAGATATAGAGAAAAAAAAAACATTAGTGTGCGCACATCTAGAAAAATCTTAAAGGCAGGTGTTCAATCAAGCCAAACACAATAGATGATAATCATTAGATTTATCTTTTGAGAGCCAGTGACAGTGTGCAATTTATTATTTTTTTTTACGTTATAAAAGAAGATATAAATATTCAGAGCTTTAGTTTAGTTTGTCACTTCTGGCAAAATGAACCAACAAATTATTTGGCATACATACTTCAGTTTCTTATCAAATCTTCTGACCAATCAAATGCTTTCTAGTATTTGATATGTCCCACCCCTGTGACTCTGGAATTTGTAATTCACATGTCAAAGAACATTTGCCCCGATAACACCAACCTGATTTCACCAAGGAGGACATGTTCTCCTGGATTAACATCTATGTTGATCCTGGAACAACATTCCAATCAGCCAATCAGAATTAAGGGATACGATTACAGTTTATGTTCAGTTTAGGCTTACGGTTAGGTTATTCAACTATTATTCCCCTCTGATTTTGGGAATAATTTACAGTTATGGTTGGGTTTAGGGGTGGGGAATAGGTATGGATTACATTTTCGAACAAAAATGATGTTCCAGGATCAACATAGATGTTAATCCAGGATCGCATCGTACTTGGCAAAATCATGACGTGTTCGCCTGAAATACAGTGTAAGAAAACAATAAACAGCAGCCAAATCTTGTTGACCTAAACTACTTAGTCACTTTGACAAGTGCAGAGGGGGGAAATACATTGCCCACACACATACACAGTCTGTATACAGGGACATAGGAGATTTAATATTAAATCTGTTACACACTTTGTCTGTTGAATACTACTAAATGTGGATACAGACAGTGTAAATATGATTTCCTTTAGGGTGAATGAAGTCTGCTTTTGCATTAATGCCACGGGAACCACCGCAGCGCACAGGTATGGTTTGCTACAGCCCAGCACAGAGCAGATCAAATGCGTGAATTGGCAAAGACACTAAAACGTATCAGACTCATTTGAATTATGCATAAAGCTGGATTGGGCGACACAGTGGTGCAGTGGGTAGTGCTGTCGCCTCACAGCAAGAAGGTCACTGGTTCGAGCCCCGGCTGGGTCAGTAAGCATTTCTGTGTGGAGTTTGCATGTTTTCCCCGTGTTCGCGTAGGTTTCCTCCAGGTGCTCCGGTTTCCCCCACAGTCCAAAGACATGCAGTACAGGTGAATTGAATAAACTAAATTGGCCATAGTGTATGTGTGTGAATGGGTGTGTATGGATGTTTTCCAGTACTGGGTTGCAGCTGGAAGGGCATCCTCTGTGTAAAACATATGCTGGATAAGTTGGCGGTTCATTCCGCTGTGGTGACCCCTGATGAATAAAGGGACTAAGTTGAAGGAAAATGAATGCACAAGGACCTATGTCCCGACCAGTCTTCCTGTTTTAATTGAGATTACATCAAATTTAATTGAGATCTAACATCAAATTTTAAAAAATGCACATTTTAAAGCACTTCATGGGACTGGTGTGAGGGGGCGGGCCGTTGGAACGGAATGAAGGAGCTCTGGACTATAAGAGGAGGAACGATGGCAGAGGAAGCTGAGAGAGGTCCAGGCCTGGACAGTTATGTTTTGTTTGTTTTGGTTTAGACGGCAGTCTCCGTGAGGAGCTGCCGTCCTTGTGTTTTGGTTTAGACGGCACTCTCTGTGAGAAGCTGCCGTCCCTTTTGTTAATAAATATCTTTTTTTAAAGATTCGTCGGTTCTCTGCCTCCTTCTTACCGGCGGCCAGGTGGCCGCGAATATCATTACAGGGACCTTTAAGTGCTATTATCTGGTCCTCTGTGCAATAACCAACCCAGAAAGTGTGAAAAGAGACAAGCTAAAACTTTGTTTTGGTAAGCCTTTTTCTACAGGCATCAGGAAAAACATGCTGTTCTCATTTCAGGACCCTTGTGATGTAAGAATGAGATCTTATTATACTTTACCTTGATCTGCACGTTTACACCCATTTTTGGCTGATTTACACGTGTCAGTTCAGCACTGTTTCTGAAGATTGGTCAATACCAACACATTGTGCTCTAACTTCATGGCCAGAACAAGTATGTCGCTTCATATTTTGAGCATGTTCCCATTGTCTCTGACTGTATTCAAAGAGGCATTCATTAATGCACATTGATAATGCACGGTACAGTCTGGCTTTACATGGTTTACCATTTTGGTCAGAATAGCATGTAAAGTCTCTGCCCTCTTCTGGAAAGCAGCAGCTCATTTGCATTTAAAGGGATATACACAAACGCTGTGTATTTCTGCTCACACACGGGCTATAATAAATGATCTGTGGGTAATTTGAGTGCAAACATCACAGACAAATTCTGGGGACATCAGAGATTTATTGTAGATCTAATGAAAACGGGAATGATATGTCACCATTAAGCCATCATCTCAATCAGCGGAGCCCCATAGTTTCAGTTGAAGCTTAATTCACATGAAATGGTGGCTGTTGTTGTGGACTAACTCTTTCTAATAATGTTATGCAAACAATTGTGAGGCATTTGGCAACATAGAGCAGGTCGAATGCAGAAAAAGCAAATAAAATGTAGCTTGAACGTTTGCACCAATGTGGTTGCTCTGTATGCCAGGAGAGCTGAGCATTGGGCATCTGTCTGTCTGTCATTTCTCCTATCACTTCACTCTGACAGCGGAGTGTGAAAACTCACTGTCAGCTTCACATGCACATCAAGCATTCTAAATGGCAAAATAGACAGAGAGAAATAGACAAAGAAAGGGAGCGAGAGACAGAGAAAGAATGAAAGAAAGAAAGTGGAGGAAAGAAAGAGAGAAATTATTATTATTATATGAAATGAAAAAGTTTCATCTAAATAGTAATAGGGCCTCACGGTGGCGCAGTGGGTAGCACAATCGCCTCACAGCAAGAAGGTCGCTGGTTTGAGCCTCGGCTGGGTCAGTTAGCATTTCTGTGTGGAGTTTGCATGTTCTCCCCGTGTTGGCGTGGGTTTCCTCCGGGTGCTCCGGTTTCCCCCACAAGTCCAAAGACATGCAGTACAGGTGAATTGGGTAAGCTAAATTGTCCGTAGTGTATGTGTATGAATGAGTGTGTATGGATGTTTCCCAGGGATGGGTTGCAGCTGGAAGGGCATCCGCTGCGTAAAACATATGCTGGATAAGTTGGCGGTTCATTCCGCTGTGGCAACCCCAGATTAATAAAGGAACTAAGCTGAAAAGAAAACGAATGAATTAATGATAAACAGTAATATTAATTATATTGTTCCAAGATTACATTTTAATGTATTAACATTATCTTGTAGTTATATTTTATTAGAGTTGTGTTTAAACAGGTTTAAAACTTAAAGAAATATATGCGTAAAACACTCGTGTATTAGTGTTATTTTAGCGTAAGATACTACTGTAGTTTAAATTCATTTTCAGTTTCAAATTTTTTATTTCTACAATTTCATTTTAATTTTATTTAAATAAATGATGTTATTTATTAGCTTTTGATTTGTATTACAAATATGCCTATACAGTTTTTTTATTTTTATTTTATTTTACTACAGCATTTGATGAAAATGAGAAACATCTCAAAAAGTCTACGGCCCTAAAATTGAAAATGTATGTCATAACATTTTACAAAGACAAAAAAGATTAAAAAGCACAAATATATTACAAACACAAAGCCCAATTTGTTCCGATATAGGCAGAGCTAAAATAAAATGAAATTAAATAAAACAGATAAATAAAAAAAATTAACAAAACAGAATTTTTCTTTACACATTAAAAAATACACATTTTTTACGCTACGTTTTATCAGTTAGCAAATTCTTGGGTTACAGAAAGAGGACGTTTACAAATTGCATTGCATAGCTAGTAAGTCACATTCAACCTGTACTTTTTTCAGCACAGCCAGCTGTATGTGTGAGTGTGTGTACATGTGTGTGTGTCTGGTGCGAAAAACAAGGGACTCCATACTGTGCTGCTTCCCACAGCATCTGCCTCTCCTTTCTCTAAACTTCAGCAGCCACACCTCAGTATGAAAGTATGTGTGTGTGTCTGTGAGCGGATGTGGTGACAGCTGCTCTGCACAGTGTGTGTACTGCTAAACTCTCATCCACCCCTGCTGACTGTCCATGCTGTGCAGGTATAGCAGCTCTCTCCTCTGTGTGTCCTGCTGCCTCATTAGGCCCAAGCGACACAAACATACACCAGAAAAATAATCCATTTGTCCAGCAAATGAGGCTTTCATGTCTTCAGTCCTTATGAGATTGGAAACCAGTAAAAACAACACAGTTAGTACTGTCCAATCAAAGACCATAATCAGCCAGGTTCTGTCATTTCGGTTCACACAGTGCTTGAGATTTACAAGCAAATTGGCTCTGTTTCACTTATTGGGTGTGAATTTGAATTTAATAGCCTATGCATCACAGGATTCTTATAAGAATTGAAATTAGAACCAATCAATTTCTGTCTGATTGTCCATATATCCACCATTGCATTTCTAAATAATACAAATAATAAAATATGCTTACTATTATTTTGATTCAATTTCTAGTTTCATATACATTTAAGTTCTGGATTTCTAGTTTCATACATTCAAATTCATTCATTCAAACTGCATCCAAATGAAATTTTGCACTGTATTTAGCATTTCATTCCTCAGTTCCACTTCAATTCTTAAAAGCCATTTTCAATTCGATTCTGAATGGACCCTTTTCCCATTTCCAGGTTTCTCAGTAGCGGAAGTCGTCATAGTTGGATAAACTTAGAGCATGGTAAATGGGAGAGTACAACAAATATTTTTTTTTACAATCCTATTTGCTGAAATAATAAAAGAAAAACTCCATTATGGTGTTTTTAAGACTTTCAGAAAAAGGAAAAAACTTGTGTGAGGTTGATAACAGCAGTCAGAAGAGAGAACGTCAAATGTACTGTCCTGCACATAGACGCTGCATTACAAATGCCTCGCACTAGCGGCAATTTGTTTTTTTGTAATTTGATGCAAAGGTGATATAATACATTTGATACAAAGATGATATAAATGTACATACACTTTTTAAAAAACAAATATTAAAAACTTTTAAGGATTTAAAGATTATGACTGTTAAACACGTCCTAACAGTCTTGTGAAATGGGTCCATAGTGACAAGTCCACCCCTTTTCAAAACTTTGTACATGGTTTAAAATTAAATGTTCCATAAGTACATTTGTGTGGTCTTCAGGGGTCTGAATGTAGCTTACAGTACATATTGACGGTTACTTCACATACTAATCAAACATCCACTGTTATCTCAGTATCTCTCTGTCTCTCAATCTCAGATGTTTTTTTTTTATCTCTGTTTCTCTCTCGGTTGCTTCATGAATATTTAGTGCTTTTCACTCAAACAAGACAATCATTAATTTCAAAGAACGCCCTTCATTTAATCAGCTCAGCTGGAAAGGGCACTGCCTGAGTGAAAGCAAACAAAAATACCACAAAACCACTCTGCAGGCACCATCCACATCGCTAGGTAAAGTAAATAATGCACATCAATAAGGCGACCCGATGAACATTTAGACGCGAGTCAAAATCAGAAAGTGTACAGAGATGATAAACAGTCTAGATAACCGCAGAGCTTTTATTGCGTCCCACAAAGTCTTTTGCCCTTTTGTCTTATCCAGCAGTGAAGCAGACGGCCAAAAGAGGAAGGAAGGCCGGCAGGAAATGATGAGTGACCTCTCGCTGCTAAAGTGCTGATGGCAATTATCATTCATCATATCATATTTGAAACTATAATTAGTTCTTCTGGTCCTCTAATCAGATTGGACCAATCGCAATCTAAAGCTGCTGATGAATTTGGGTCACAATACTATTAATTAATAAGCCGGCTTTTTTAAATCATTAGCTGAAAGGTAGATGTTTGTTAACCCTAAAATGAAAATTCTGTAATGATATACTCATTCATTCATAGGACTTTCCTTAATTTCTTAAGCAAATTTGACAGATTTCACCAATTTAATCCAAGTTTTCTGAAGAGAAAAGATTGCTTTCTAAGATTAAATTATTTAAAAGTCCTGTGAATGAGCATTTTTATTTGATGTTTGACGTAATCTCAACTGAAACATGAAGAGAGGGCAGGATATAAAGTAGCTCCTCCCCTTTAAAAAAACAGCCAATAACGTTGTTTTTATCACAGCTCTGCCAATGAAAGAGGTTAAGATTAAGTGCATCAAATGAAAAGCAAATGGGAACCGGGCGGGGCATGTTAGATACTAGAGAGCATTTGATTGGTCAATGAGATAATGAAGTATGAGGTGATGTCAAAATAAACATTTTTTATCTATTTGGTTTATAGATAGCAATATTTACATCATTCATGTTTGGTCATAGAAAGATAAGCATACTTGCTTAATGTGTTAGAACCAATGAGTTTCATTCCTTCACATCACAACATGTTTCAGCAGGAACCAGTGAGATCTGTTTTTACATGCCATGTGAGTATGGTCAAGCTTCTGTTTATGATCAATGTTTATATGAATAAAAGCCTAAATTCATACTTTGTTTATACTTGAGTAGTCTGCTTAATATGTGCTAACATTTTACTTTGTAGGGCGACACAGTGGAACAGTGGGTAGCACGATCGCCTCACAGCAAGAAGGTTGCTGGTTTGACTCCCAGCTAGGTTAGTTGGCATTTCTGTGTGGAGTTTGCATGTTCTCCCCAGGTTCGTGTGGGTTTCCTCCAGGTGCTCCGGTTTCCCCCACAAGTCCAAAGACATGTGCTGTAGGTGAATTGGGTATGCTAAATTGGCAGTAGGGTATGTGTGTGAATGAGAGTGTATGGTTGTTTCCCATTGATGGATTGCAGCTGAAAGGGCATCCGCTGCGTAAAACATATGCTGGATAAGTTAGTGGTTAATTCCGCTGTGGCGACCCCAGATTAACAAAGGGACTAAGCTGAAAAGAAAATGAATTAATAAATTATTTTTACTTTATCCACCAGTATTTGTCCTACAGATGTTCTACTGACTATAGTACTCTATACTCTATAGTTACGAAGTCTTGCATCCTATCATGAACAGCAGGTGTTGAGGATGGCACATAAAATAATAGGAGATAGCACACACCCCTTAAAGAAATATAATGAGAGGATGCCCTTTGGGAGACGTTTAAGGACAATAAGATGTTCCACAAATCATTATAAATTAACTATCAATGGATTATTATTATTATTTTTTATGCTTTTTGTTATTATTATTATTATTATTGTTTTTTCATTCTAAATGATTATTATTTATACTTTTTTTTTTCAGTTTTTTGTTTGTGTACTTGATGTTAAGTGTTGGTGTTTATTGTGTTAAGTGTGTCATTCTTGTTATGTGAAGCACCACCATTTACGAATGAATTGCCCCAAAGGGATTAATAAAGCTTTAAATGATTTCTGAACTACTATAGTTCTACTGACTATAGTATTTTACTGTACTATCAAAAGACTATTAAAATAAGTTTAACCTTAATTAGTTAATCAAATAAAGCTATTGTGTCTTTCCAAAGACTATCAATTAAACGTTGATTTATAGGAATCAATTTTTTTTTACCCATTTATAAACTTTTTGAAGAAAGAGTAGACTAGTTGGGCAGAAATCTCTCAAATTTATTATGTTTTGTTTTCTTTATTTGTGATCTGAAGATAAATTAAGGTCTTATGTGTTTGGAAGGACAAGTAATTGAGTAAATGATGATTTTAAATATGCTGTACTTCTCAATTGTTTGTGTGATATTGCTGAGCAGTATCCACAGAAAAAAGGCAATGGAGAGACAAAAAAAGGAAGGCTGAATGTAAGTGAACAGAGATTTATATTGTTGTAAATAACATTTGTGTGGAGAATATGAACGTACCGATGTTTGTAAAGATAGAGGTTAATTCAAACAGGACTAATAGAATCTAACTTAATTTAGATGCTCTAAAATGAATCAGCATGCTGTACACTCACGCAGCCTTAACGTAAGCAGAGAGTAAGAAAGCTGAGTTTATAAACACATTTATCATCTAAAAATGCTTTTATGCACACACACACACATATATGCATTTATAAAAAGAGAGAGGGAGAGACAGAGGAGTAAACTGGATTAGGCTCAAGAATAGTGTGCTCAGATTTGCAGTCAATTATTAGGGATTTAGACCCTGCTATGTGAAATCATTCTGGTGGCTTGCTCCTAATATTACATCCAGAGAACGGGTAAGCTCCAGTCTTTCAGTGCCAAGCCCTTCTGATAATCAGGGCTGAACTTCCTCTGCAAGAGGAGTCAGGATGTGGAAGCTCTGTTATGAGGCGGTGTAGTCCTTGAGCCCGGCTTTGATCGATTAACTCATTACATACTTAGATCCAACAAATGTTTAGCCAATACGTCCACGCTAGCACTGCTCCAATGGTTGAACTAAGACTCATACTAATGAGTGACAATGTATATGTAAGGCTGATGGTCAACAATTGATTTCTGATGACCGTCTTATTATTTTTGAAAGATCACAGAGCATTAAAAGTTCTTTAATTAGGCTGTCAGAATAGGCTTATATCTTAATATGAGAGCTCATATTGAGTTCTCTCATCCGTCTGTGTGAGACTACGTCTATGCACAAATTTATTGGAACAAGGCTGATGATAATCTATTGCAATGACAAGGCATAAATTAGAGGTGTGAACCTGCACTGGTCTCACGGGTCGGTTCGGTTCGGTTACGATTATCATGCCATTGATTCGGTTAAATTCGATATCTCTGTGCATCACGGTGCATTGACTGCTTTCCATACACAGTTTTATATTTCTTGTATAAAAAATTTAAAAATATATTTATATACTATTTGTAATACAATTTTGTCCTTTATTACAAAGTCAGATATATAAACTGTACCTTTAAAAACTCAAGTACATGCACAGAACAACATGAGCATTTATAGCAAGTAAACAAATATAAATATCCCGCTCACTTTCTGAGCGTTGTCTAGCGAGTTCTTTCTTATGCCCCTATGACTGGTCACACACTTTACAGAAAGGGCTGCGATTGGCTCTAAAGCTCTGGTGCTGTTTACCGGTGAGTGACACTGATAAATGCAGCGGCGATCACAGCTGATCCATGATAGACGCGAAGGAGAAAACTCGCTATGCAGACGAGAGAGAGAGAGAGAGAGAGAGAGAGAGAGAAATGGAGTTTACTTTCAGTTTCTCCATAACAGTGAAACAGGGGCTTCTGCTGTAAGTGTCAGTCACTGACCAGCAAACACACACGCAGTGAAATTGTGCGGTTTCTGCATTTTTAAGTAGTTTTAAGTTTGAGCATTTTACATATTCGCGCTTGCCTCCCTCGCCATAGTAAGTTACAGGGACATAACAATAGAGCATATGAGATAAATGACATCAGTATCAGTACATAATAACCGGTTATGATTATTACTGAACAGATACCGAATTGTCTGCGTCTGCATCGTGGTGCACCAAAGAAACAATTCATTTTGACATCCCTAGCATAAATACAGAAAAGAACCAGGCTAGAATCAAAGTAATTTAATCAAAAAGGTCTGTATTTCATAAAACCGAATGAATGATAAATGCATATGTTGGAACAGCTACAACCACAAATGAAAAAAGTTTGACTAGTTTGACACTTTGACTAGTATTTCATTGCAGACAATCCAACAGACATTATTTAATCTGTTCCTAATAATTTTTTTGTTTTTATTTTTTTTCAAAATAAACACGCATTCTTTGGTTCTTGCAACACATGTTGCAATTCTTTTCACAACACTTAAAAGACGTTTAGGTACTGAAGACACCAAGTGATGAAATGTTTCAGGTGTAACTTTGTACTTTTCTTCCTGCAAACAGGTTTTAATGTGGAAAACAGTACAGTGTCTTCATCGTTGCATTTTGCACTTCAAAATGTGCCACACATTCTCTATTGGAGACAGGTAGGTACTGCAGGCAGGCCAATCAAGTCGCAGCCAGGACTTTGCAATGTGTGGAGAAATTGATTTTGCACTGGCGATCCTCTGCCCATCTTTGCTCCCAAAGAACTAGACCTTTATTGGATGCTGCTTTTGTACCAAATCACAATTACAATCACCTGTTGACATCACCTGTTTCAAATCACATCATTATTTAACCAATTTACCTGATTACTAGCTTTAAATTGCTCCTGTCCCAACCTTTTTTGAAATGTGTTGCAGGTCTGAATGACAGGAAAGGATGTATATTTACAATTGAAATGAAGTTGACCAGATAAAACATGAAATAATTTGTGTTCAAATTGTCTACAATGAAATACAAGTCAAAGAAAATTTGGAAATCATTACTTTCTTTTTTTATTTGCGATTTGGGGATGTAATTAACTAATTAAACATGTATCCTTTATTCTGCAAACAAACAAATAGTGTGATCCCAAATCATCCTCACAGGTTGAGCTTAAAGTGATACAATTTCTGCCATTATTTACTTACTTTCATCTTTTAGTTTCACAAACAAGCAAAATAGTCATGGAACTGATGACATTGTGTGATGTAATTGATGCAATTGTGATATGTCACATGGCACTGATGTGATTGGCTCAGTAAGTTCAGCATTAAGTTTTAGTAGGAAACATAGATGACTTAATAAAGGTATAAAAGTTTTGTACTTCCAGCAGAACACAGAGGAAAAAGTGCTAATGGGTAAGAAATTGCTTGCTTAGAGTTGTCTCTGCACATTAAACTGTACAAGAAAAAGATATATTATTATTAATAAAAAAAATCATGATAAAACACTACACATATAACCTTTAAGTCTGTTAACTAACTGCACAAAAACCGCGAGCAGAAAGGCTTGTGAATAGTGCTATTAAATGTGCCTTGTAATAGTTGTGAGTGGTTATGGTTCTAGGAATGTGCAATTCAAATGAGCCTATAGATATGACAATAAACCTGCACACACACTCACATAAACAAAGACAGGTGAGGACTGCTTACAGTATAGAGCGGGTTTTAATGAAATGACCGCTGAGAGACATTTTACCCAAAGACAAAAAATGCTTCTGTAATTTGCTGTCAGGTTGTCAAGAGACGGGCAGAAAATAGCAAATGATCTCGGTGGTCCAGCTTCTTGTTTAAAAGAGGAAAGAGACAAAGAGAGAGGGGAAGAGAAGATGTAAGTGAGCAAGGAAAGCGAGAGAGTGAGAAATACAGAGAAAGAGAGCAAGAGACAGGAAAGACAGTAGAGAGGAGATGGAGGAGGAGGCCATTAAGCGTCTCTCCGGCTGCTTTGTTTGCAGTTTATGCTGCACTTTATTTCTACCATAAACAAGAGCATGAGCCCAGCGCATCTTGAGCACCTCTATATATTACCCACAATGCCCTGTGGGGCGGGAGAGTGTGCCACTGAGGGAGACAGGGGAAGGAACATTATGCAGATTCTATTATTCTTTGTCTGCATCTCATGACACCACAGATCCAGTACCTTTTCTCAGCAGCTTCCTCCACTCCTTCCAGAGACTCCGCCAAACCGCTGCTGCAGCTCCACTCTTCACTTTATGCACAGAGGATTGGAGATCATTAATAAACGTATACATGTCATATTATAATTTAAAATAATTTTGAGCTTCATTAACCTATAAGTTCATTTATAATATTATGATGAACAGTTTTACATTTTAATTTAAAATTTAAGCTGGAAGATTTTTTGAAAAATTGTCTAAATTCGACTTATTTTTTAACCCAAAGTTAACAAAGAAGTCCTAAAATAGCTAATATCTCTTCTATATACTGTAAATCCACATTTTGCCTTAATGATGTACACTACAAATCATACAGTCAGTCTTTGCAATGTTGCAATGGGTAGTTCCGCCCACTTTGAAATATCATTGGCCTTAAGTACAAAAATGCTTCACTAGTGAGGTCACTAACGAGACAACAATTAAAGACCATCTACAGAATGAGAATCTTTTGTTCGACTCTTCCAATCGAATTCGGCAAACTGAAGGCATCCTTTACAGATTAAGTTTGCAATTTAGTTTGTTAATCGCGAAGATTTGTTTCAAAACTATTTCTAAAATCAGTTACAATTTCCACAAAATTAATAACTGAAAAGGCGATGCGATGACACAGTGGGTAGCGCTGTCGCCTTACAGCAAGAAGGTCGCTGGTTTGAGCCTCGGCTGGGTCAATTGGCATTTCTGTGTGGAGTTTGCATGTTCTCCCCACCCAGACACACAGAAGTCCAAAGACATGCGGTAGAGGTGAATTGGGTAAGCTAAATTGTCCGTAGTGTATGTGTGTGAATGAGAATGTATGGGTGTTTCCCGGTGATGGGTTGCAGCTGGAAGGGCATCTGCTGCGTAAAACATATTCTGGAGACCCCTGATTAATAAAGGGACTAAGCCGAAAATAAAATAAATGAATAAATAAATGAAAAATAACAAATTCCAGTGCCCCATTTGGTGAAAATATTGTCTACATAATATAATACAAAAAATTAATCCTTTAGTTTTTCTAATTTAAAGATATTTGTGTACTGCTGTGCACCCCTGTGCGTGTATTAAGCAATGAGTATGCATGTTTTGGACTCGATTAAGCACATAACACTAAGTTGCTCTTTAAACAAACTCCATACCAGCTTTTTGTTGGTCAATGGCCTGTTCAATTTCAGTTGCCTCAATACAGCAATGCATCAACAATACACCTTAACACACCTCCTTTTCAGACCAGCACACCCATGGGTGCATAAATGGGCACAAATGCATTTGCCATTTAAACAATGTGGCACAAAGTGTGAAAATGACACCTGCTCCAAACTGAAACTAGCAAAAACACTTGCGTTGCTCATAGTGTCGCATTGTGCAAGAAACGTTTCCAAATATTCAAATCAGCATATAAGAATGATTTATGAAAAAAAAATGTCCAGCTGAAAATTCAGCGAACACTGTAATAGTGTTTGCTTTAACAGTATTTTTAATCAAACAAATTGTTTGGTGAACATAAGAGATTTGTTGCCATGTGTTTGGTGAAACCCTAATGACAATGTACAAAAAGAATAAATACATTTTTATATGGGCCAAAAATATTTTCATTTATTCATTCATTTTCTTTTAAGCTTAGTCCCTTCATTAATCTGGGGTCGCCACAGCGGAATGAACCACTAACTTATCCAGCATATGTTTTACGCAGCGGATGCCCTTCCAGCTGCAACCCATCACCGGGAAACACACTCATACACTACGGATAATTTAGCTTACCCAATTTACCTGTACCACATGTCTTTGGACTTGTGGGGGAAACCGGACTACCCGGAGGAAACCCACAAACATGGGGAGAACATGCAAACTCCACCCAGAAATGCCAACTGAGCCAGCCGAGACTCGAACCAGCGACCTTCTTGCTGTAAGGCAATTGTGCTACCCACTGCGCCACCGTGACGGCCCAAAAACATTTTAGTTTCTTAAAATAACAATTAATTATTATTTTGAGGTTATCCTTCTATTATTATGTCATAAACGACTCTTGCTCTAGAAAAAGCTGTATTCCATTTTTTTATACAGAAGAAATAACATTTGAAAAACATGATGGTATTATAGAGCAAATTAACACATGTTTGGGTGGTAAATGTACAGTATTTACACCTAAATTTTCTAATAACATCTGCTAAATTTATAACTATAAAAACCATTACAGATATAATATTTGCTGGATGGTATCTGCACTGCATCTGCACTTCTCTGTATCACATGCAATCATTTATTCATACCAACATATGTAGTGGTTTTACAGGGAACATGTAAAGAGAGAGTAGAGCTGTTTTTTGCTGAGGAAGCAGTCGATTGCTTCAGGCGTGGTTGGTGAGCTACGCTTGTGGGCGATGCCTGTTTCAGTAAACACTCTGCGGGCCAGTGTTTGATCATCTGTGTAGTCAGTGTGTTCTAATTGTTTTGCAAAGCATGCTAATTGCTTCTCATCCAGTCTTTTTAAATGTCAGCGCTCCCTGTAGTTACAATGTGATTCATCAGTCCTTGAAAATGGAAACAAGGCTGAATGATTCAAAATGGCAGAGGACAGAACGGTAGGGTCAGAGTGTTTGTTTGGTATGGCTCCACCATGCTTTACCCACCAGCATGACCTCACTGGTCATTAGCCCTGATTATGAACCCCTTGCCCCTCAGGTCTCCATTAAGGTCAGTACACCATACCAGCCACAGGCCAGAGGAAGCATTTATATGTAAATAGACAGACACCCCCGTGCTAGGTCAAGCACTAAACGACCAGCGTTTTTGAACGTTTGAGATGATTTGCCTGCGTACTAAAGCGTGAGATTTAGTACCTGAGGCTGATAGTAAACTAAATCATATCACAAAGCCCTGATGACATTTTAATTACCACGATTTAAAATGTGACATGGAAATATTTTCACAGAAGGCAGGCGAGAACATCACTGCTCAGGAAATCAATGTGAAGTCGAACACTGTCCTGAATGCTAAAATCTCTTTATCTGGAAGCATTTACTTGATTCAACCAGAGTTTATTATAAACACAACTATACATCAACGTGAGTACAACCAGGCGAACTAACAACAGCTGTATGCCACTCTAAGCTGGGTTACTCAGGATGATAAGATGCCAGTTTCACTGTTTTATTCATGTTTCTGTCACGTTGGGTTTAGCACTAAAACTTGCACATGCACAGAACTGCACTTCTGTTTGCCCGCCCAAGATGCACTGCAAGAGAACCAAAAAAAGCAAGAATCACCAAAGGCCATTTACTTGAACACAAGCTATGAGATATTGCACTATAATATGACGCAAAAGCAAAAAACAGCAATAGGACTGGAAGATACGGCACAAAATATTACCAGGATTTTTGTTTCATATCAGGAAATATCGATAATTCTGAGTTTATAGGATTGCCCCTTGTTGTAGAAAGCAGGCAGTAGTTTGTTAATTTAAACTACTCTATTTGAACTTTATTGTTTTTTATTGTTTTTATATTGTCTCTTTGTACTTTAGAACATCAAAAACATCAACCAGATGAACATTTCACAATCTGAGGTACAATATTTATAATGTTTACAAAATATTACATATTAATTGAAAAGAATACTTGTATTGAATAAAACTTGAAATCTTTTGGCAGGCTTTTAACAAAATACCTTAACCGATAAATTTATGAGATTTTGTTCCCTGACTTTGAGGACACGACGCACAAAGCAATGTGTTCATTAAAACCATAACATCAATAAAAATGGCATTTAAATATTCTGTTAAATGTTAATAAAATTTAAACATTGTTATTTATAATATCATACATGTATATCAACATAACTATAGTTAAAAGCATCCAATTAGCAAAATCATTACAATTTTGAAATTTAACTGTGGTTTCTATGGGACTTGTATGAAAAGCACTAGCCTGAATACATTAAGTGTAAATACTAAATATAAATAATACACAGGGCAGCACGGTGGCGCAGTGGGTATCGCTGTCGCCTCACAGCAAGAAGGTTGCTGGGTTTGAGTCTCAGCTGGGTCAGTTGGCATTTCTGTGTGGAGTTTGCATGTTCTCCACGTGTTAACGTGGGTTTCCTCTGGGTGCTCTGGTTTTCCCCACAAGACCAAAGAAATGCACTATAGGTGAATTTGGTTAGAGTGTATGGGTGTTTCCTAGTGATGGGTTGCAGCTGGAAGGGCATACGCTGTGTAAAACACATGCTGGATAAGTTGGCGGTTCATTCCGCTGTGGTGACCCCTGATTAATAAAGGGACTAAGCCAAAAAGTTCATATGTTTGTGTCCCAATCCTGCCACAAAACCATGGTAAAGTTACTGGTACTATAGTAAATCTATGGCAAATCCATCGAATAGCTTTCTAACTGCATCAATCATGACATTAAGAATGCCAATAATGTTTAATCTGGTTTTAAAGTAAATCACCAGCTCATTTCTGTCATGAAGGTACTGTCCCACTCGGAGATTTAGTATGGTTAAAAATATGCGTATGGCAATGTTGATTTGTTTGGTCTTGGTGCAGTAGATCAACTACACTGCTGCTGCTTTGATTATTATTGCAGAGCAAATACTGAGACTTGCTACTGCCAGTATATTCAGTATATCACCAGTACATGCAGTCTGTAAATATAACACATTGCTACTACAAATATAATATTTATGTAACCTCTGTAGCAGATCTAAACAAAAAGGTGGAGCTGGGGTGGAGGAGGGTCTACAAAAAATGTGCTGCAAACATTGTTAGCATATATAACAACACAGAGCATATAAAATCTTATGGAGCAAGTTCATTGGCTGTTGAAGCAACAGCAACAAATCTCCTGCGGACTGTAGTTAATGACGTAGGATCAGATTAGTTCCAAGCCAGAACTTTGCATTTGTCTTCTTCTCTAACGCATTTCTCTATGGAGCTGGTCACGTGATTGATTCAAGACTGCATGTAACTAAACTTGAACTCGAGCATGATTTGTATAAACGGGCAATAATGTTTAGTTCCACTTTGAAGTAAAAACAATAATTGAAGATATATTTTTTTTATTTAGGGTAAATTATATAGTCGTGTTTATCATTACCGTTTTAACAACAACGGTAATGTCAAATGTGCCTGTTGTGTAATAATACGCTAAATTAAAGAAATATTTCATGAAAACCATGACATGCGGTTGTAAGTAAAAGCATTAAATATGTTCAGATTTATCCTCGGCCGTAACACCTTGGGTCTTTAGCCAGTGTGAGACAAGGAACCTGGTGTGATTCCAGTCTTCAGGGTGACTGCGGGTGCTCACACAAGGAGACAGGATCTCTAACTGATTTTCCCACTGTTCTCTCTAGGCCTCAGGCTCAGTTTTCTTTGTCTTTCGTTCCTTTTTTCTACTCTAAACACCAAAGGCAGATGTGGCTGATTCTAACCTCATGCTGTGCTGGACTGAACCCTTGAGAAGGAAGCAGGTGGTCTGGTCTGTATACATGTGTTTGTGTGTTAGTAGTTTGAATTTCCCATTGCTCTGCTGGTTCAGGTAGCCTGTGTAATGATTTCTCAGCAACTGCAACAAGACCTGAGGGACATGCATTGTAGCTTTTAAACACACAGCAAACACCACAGAAAGAGCCCAGTAATGGCTCTAAAAACTTTATTTGCTGTATAGTAGTCTGTTACACATTCCCAGCCACTGAGTGTCGGTAATTTTCAATCCACAAGAGTGATATAAGAATACAGAACTGGCTTAGTGTCTGCAGTGGAAGTGCACAAGCCCTGATTTTAGTTCTAACTATGTTTATTATATGACAGAAATATAAAAAAAATAGATTTAACAAAAAATATCTAAAATTAATTAATTAATTTTAAAAAAGCATGATGGCTCAGTGGTTATCACTATTGCCTCGCAGCAAGAAGGTCATGCTCTCTCCATGTTCACGTGGGTTTCCTCTGGGTGCTCTGGTTTCCCCCACAGTCCAAAGACATGCGCTATAGGTGAATTGAATAAACTAAATTGGCCGTAGTGTATGAGTGTGTGAATGAGTGTTTGGGTGTTTCCCAGTACTGGGTTGCGGCTGGAAGAGCATCCGCTGTGTAAAACACATGCCTTAATAGTTGGCGGTTCATTCCGCTGTGGCGACCCCTGATAAATAAGGGACTAAACTGAAGGAAAATTAATGAATGAATGATTATATTTATATAAAACATATTTATTTATTTTTTATCTATTTATATATATAATAATAACACATTAATAGTAACATAAATAGCCATAAGATTTTATGGCACCAAATATATAATGGCACTTATATAACAAACTGATTATGCATAATAACCAAAGCATTGTAAACTCAGACAGTAATTGCCTTCTAAGTATAGTACTGAAGTGCAGAATCTGATACACCAGTAGTGATTTAATGGCTGACTGTGTTTTGGATGACATAACTTTAGGAACACAACTTCTCAGAAAGAGTCTACACTGCTGACAGTGTGACAAGTAAAATATGCCATCAGCACATGAGAAATTGCTTAGAAGTCTCTTAGAAGAAATGTAATCCCATTTAAAGCAACAAGAAGGTCTAAGAAGTTAACATGCTTTATAATAATAATAATTTAAAAATATATATTTGTCACACTTTTGCAGCACCTCTAGCACCTCTAGTTAAAAAATAGGTGCTTTTACTTGCGTACATGTGCTATCAACCTGCAGTCACTACATTGTTTATTTTTTTGATTGGCGGAGTAGAATAATCTGCCCCATGAATCTTGCATAGAACAATCAAATCAGACAGACTGACATTAAGACAGATGCTTTAAAAATGTAGCAAGCATGTACTGTGTAGAAGCATAAAATAAGTCCAAGAAGATGCAAAATCTTTACATGCAATGACCAAAAAACAGTTTATGCCTCGTTTCCACTGAAGGGTACAGTACGGTATGGTACGGTTCGGTACGGGTCACCTTTATCAGGCTTGTGTCTCCACTGCCAAAGGATACCAACGGTACCCTTTTGGTGGGCGTGGTGTTCCACAGAAAGCTGCAGTCGATGTCATTCTCGCTTAAAGTTCAAATATCGTATGAGAAGCACTTCTTACTAAACAAATGTTTTATATGCATAAATACTTGTGTATAAATGTTTATTACTAATCTTTCTATAAACATGATTTTATTATAGCTGTAGATCAATGCTAATACGAAATAGCCTACTGTAATGTCTGTGATTATATAAATAAAAAAATAAAACATTTATGAACACATACAGAGACTTACAGTCTCTGAAATGTTACCAATTACAAATAAAAAATACCCAAAACTTACATATTTGCCTTAATTGGGTTTATAAACTATACGAAACATATAAAGTCAGTACAAACCTCTCATCTTTATTCTTCACCAGCACGTAACGTTAACATCTTGATGAACATCTTGTTGAAATTCCGTCATTCCGAGTTCATAATAGTCCAAAAGGCAATGATGTTAATTAAACATGACAGTTTGTTCATCTTTTAGCTTGCTGAAAACATTATTTGCACCTGTTGTTACTGTCAGAAGCACTTTAATAATCACGCACACATTCGTTATTCAAATTCAAGTTTGTTATTTCAAATATAGACAAGCAGCAAGCGGTCGCGAGCTCTCTGGAGAAAGTGAAACCACTCTCACTTTAGACCTCGTAAACAACAACAGGACACACGCAGATTCTGCTCTTCTTCTTCTTGGCATTGTGGCTGTTCATTAAGCTAACAACATGGTTTGTTTGCACTCGGATCAACCATGGCTCGTTATTATATGTATATATTATAACAGTGTAATGTCTCGGCTGTGTATTTAAAATGGTGCAAGCGCTAGTGACGTTTCACTGTAAACCAATAGCGTTCAGCTGCTCATCTAGCTCCGCCCTTTGGTACCCTTTTGTTGTGCTAGGTATCATTTGGAAAGTGGTACCACAAAAAGGGGTATGGTACGGTTCACTTTTTGGTACCTTTTGACAGTGAAAACGGGCATAAAAGTGTACCGACCTGTACCGTACCACTCAGTGGAAACGGGCCATTAGACCGCATGTCACTGATGAGAAAATCGTACGATGACTGAAATTGTGCTAAATGCACTACAGAATGTTACATTTTCAATGTACAAACTGCATGGTTCTATGAGTGCTGCATGAGCTTGGTTTATGGCACCAACTGCTGTACACAAATAGCATGCCAACAGGGTTCAAAATGCATAACCAAAACATTAACATATCGTCACAGCTAAATTTTTGCTCCTTGGGTTATATAGATATTACTACACATGTAAACGCATCAACCTGCTTTCTGTCATCTTGTTATTATAAATACATATAATAATTAAATGTGTTCTCACCTTAAATTAATGTCACATTTAAAATTTATTAGCAATACACTTAAAAGAAAATGCCAATGATGTTACAGCATAATACTCACCGCACAGTACTTTTGAGTACTTTTAGAAAGGCTATGTTTTACTAATGCTTAGAGCAGTAATTAGAACAGCAGGTTTTGGGAGGTAACTTCTACATTTAGTACTCTTTCTACCACTACATACCACCATGGTGACCAGCATAATAGTATTCTCAACAGGGAGAAATGATAAAGAATATCCCATTCCCTGAGAGTCTCAAATCTCTTGAAATGTCTTTCAAGACGTGCCAAATGTACAAACCTAGATGCTATTTTAAGCAGCTCGGAACCCTGTAGATAAGAGTTTTTTCCCTCTGAGGACTAATAAACACCTGTCTGAGAAAGCAATTTTAGTCAGGTATTGCTATTGTTGTCTGCAATATCAACCAGATGGTGCACAAACTGTCTCGGCGAGACTATGGTGGTCTTATTAAAATACCACAAAAGCCCTAACTTGCACATGCATCTGGATTGTAGTCTTAAATTTGCAAACCGCAGCTCAATAATTGGCTTGGTAACACAAGCAATCAAACATGACAATATGTCTTTGTCAAATGAGTTTCAGACAGTCATTCCACTGACCTGTAAATGTCCTGTCATCATTATCCTCCAATACAACCTCTACTAATACAGACAGTCAGCAAAACCTCAAAGTGAGACTTCCAGGCAATTTTGTCTTTTTTTTTTCCTCTCTCTCTCTCTGGTCTGTCAGTGTGGGACCAGGTTGGAAAAGCGTCCAGGAGAGTAAGGTAATTATCCATTCTCTCCTGTCTGCCTGCTATGTACAGACCATTCTCCAACTGCTCGTTAATGAAGAGTCCAATCAAATGCAGCCGACACTGCAGAGCAGCACCATTTAAAAACCACACGTCTAGACAACGGGTCGTTTTGACACACTCGACATGGCAATGAAGATGAGGGACTGTTTTTGGGGTGGGAACCATTACTTTAATCATTTATACAAGTATGCAACATTTTAGTTCTTCTCTTAAAAACGGCAACTGGTAGTAATCAACAACATCGCCTAAAAAGTTTTAGCTAATTTCTTTTATAAGTTGTAAGTTCTTTTAAAAAAATTTTCTTATACAATGACACAAAATCATTCCTGTTTGTTTGTGATTCGCTATAACCGTATGCATAATCATTCGAAATTTAATAACAGACAGGCTAAAACAAAAACTCGTATTGTTTGGAAATTGAAGCTACAGTGTGTGGGATCGGCAGTCATATCCTAGCTGGTAAACAGAGTCATTAGCGCTAATGATAGAGTGTGTTTGAATACAATGTGCATTAGGATAAAGTGTGGGCTTCATCCAAACTGATTCCGCGAGCCCATAGCGGGAAGCTTGCACACACTAAGGCCCTGTGTTAACTATTATTAGTAGTATTCATCTCCACCCAAATTGAGACTAAATCAGCTGACTGAACTAACTTAATGCCCCAAGCACATTGCTACGCATCAGGGGGGGAAAGGTTCATGAGCAGAGATGAAAAAAGCACTATAAGAACAAACACAAGAAATGGTGCTTTTATGTTTTACTTATGACACATGCAAACCAGATGCTTACAGAGCTCTAGGACATATCAACAAGTCTTCTCGGTTAGTTGAATCTTGGTTCTGGGTCATCAGTTCAGACAAGGTGATGTCCTTATATTAGTCCATATTAGCCTGTGGCATTGGTTATTCTATACTGAATTATATTCATGGATCTTCCTCAATGTATTCTTTGATTACAAGACAAATCAATTTTTACTGTAGAGCAGAATACACAAAATTATTAGCATTGGATAAACTGAGCAGTGTGTTTTTATCCATACAATAAAAAACAAAGAGGTCCAATGTTTTGCAAACACCATTGATTTTCAGTCAATGGATAAAAATGGATCTACTTATGTGTTATGGAAAAGAAAATAAGGCATATTTATCTATTATAAGTATAGATACAACACAGAAAACAAATAACTAAAGCGGTTCTCAAAAGAGTTTGAAATTATACATATTGGATATCTGGATACTGAACACATCACACTTAACTTAACTTACAAATTAACATACACTTAGCATACAAAGGGCACAACAATATGCAAACTATTACAGGTCCAGAAGTACAATTGCGTTTTATTAGGGGAGAGGAGAAGGAGAGGGGTGTTGTTACCAGCGTTGTTTGCTAAAAGTAACATTTTGAATTACCTGCAAATTGCCAGTGACTTGTGAAACTGTACAGTCCATAACTTTTTTTTTCCAAACATGATTTCTGCAATATTTAATTAGAAAATAGGCAAAAATATGAGGGAAAATAATTTAACTATAATAATGTTTTCATTCATTATTATTATTATTATTATTATTATTATTATTATTATTATTATTATTATTAT
>CAIGQW010014484.1:4885292-4912498 GCA_903798125.1 Danio choprae | reverse complement strand
ATTATTATTATTATTATTATTATTATTATTATTATTATTATTATTATCATCATTATTAACATATACACTCACCAGCCACTTTATTAGGCACACTTGTCCAACTGCTCGTTAATGCAAATTTCTACATCACATAGCAGCACAAGCATCTCTAGAGATTACAGAGAATGGTCTGAAAAAGAGAAAATATCCAGTGAGCGGCAGTTCAGTGGGCCAAATGCCTTGTTGGTGCCAGAGGTCAGAGGAGAATGTCCAGACTGGTTCGAGCTGATAGAAAGGCAACAGTAACTCAAATAACCACTCGTTACAACCGAGGTATGCAGAAGAGCATCTCTGAACGCACAACACATCGAACCTTGAGGCGGATGGGCTACAGCAGCAGAAGTCCACACTGGGTGCAACTCCTGTCAGCAAAGAACTGGAAACTGAGGCTACAATTCGCACAGGCTCATCAAAATTGAACAATAGAGGATTGGAAAAACGTTGCCTGGTCTGATGAGTCTCAATTTCTGCTGCAACATTCGGATGGTAGGGTCAGAATTTGGTATCAACAACATGAAAGCATGGATCCATCCTGCCTTGTATCACCTCCATTCTCCCTGGTGTGGAAGCTGCCGTGAGAGCACATCGGCTGCACGGTTGAGCTCGCCGGGGATATGAATGGCACGCAGCAATTTCAGCCGCGTATGACTTCAGAGGAGCAGACGGCGAGCGAGCTGAGACATGCGGGGGGAGCTGATACCCCCCATGCGGTTGATATACGCCATTGTCGTCGTACTGTCCGTCCTGACCAGCACGTGTTTCCGCTCTAGCATGGATAAAAAATGGCGCAGAGCGAGATACACTGCCAACAGCTCCAGGCAGTTGATATGCCAATGCATCCAGGATCATTTCCACAGACCCACGGCTGCATGCCTGCAACACATGGCCCCCCCAGCCCATGCTGAAAGCATTTGTCGTCACGACAACGTGCCTGGACACTTGTTCTAGAGGCACACCTGCCTGTAGAAATGCAGGGTCCGTCCAAGAGCTGAGGGCATGGCGACACAGCAGCGTGACAGTCATCCGGTAAGTGCCTGCGTGCCATGCTCGTATGGAGACTTGATCGTGAAGCCAATGCTGAACTCTCATATGAAGCAATCAGAGCGGCATGACCGTGGCTGTGGAAGTCATATGCCCCAGGAGCCTCTGAAATAATTTCAGTGGGACCACAGTTCTCCTGTCGAACTCCTTCAAACAGGTACTTCAAAATCAGTTCAACGTGCTCTCAGGAGAGGCGCACTGTCATGGTGATTGAGTCCAGCTCCACCGAGAAAAGAGCAAGCCACCCCTGTGCAGAGCATCTCTTTTCTCGGTTGACCCGAAACCCCAACAGGTCGAGGTGCCTGAGCACCCTGTCCCTGTGCATAACCAATTAATCCCTTGAGTGAGCTAGAATCAGCCAGTCGTCGAGATAATTGAGTATGCGGATGCACGCGAGCCGAAGGGCCGTTTCGCAAACTGAATCGCATAGCCGAGTCTGATCGTGCTAATGAGTCATTGCGACGGGCTGGGCAGCGCTAACCAGGCTGGCAGAGCTCCAGCAAGTGGCATCATCGGCACGATCACTGACGCACCAGCGGTGGGGCAGCAAGGAGTGGGAGGGCTCACCCCAGAAGCCATGGGGTCCCGAGGAAGAGCAGAAGGTAATGAAACCACACTCACCTTTCTCCCAGGGTCCTGTGTGTGTGTGGGGGGGGGGCGGGAGTTCGAGAGAAGGGAGCCCATCCTCTACCACACTCCATGCCCATGGCGAGACGCACCGATCCTGCGAGCTGGAAGACATAGCGTCCCGAGCTGGCAGTGTTCTGGCTGTTACATCCAGAGAAGGGGGAAAAAGCTCTTTCTTTGAAAATTTGGCGGCAACTGCCTGGTGTTGAAAAACACCGTTTGATGTTGTGCTCGGCCCTCCACCAAGGAAAGAGCAAGTCCCCTCTTCTCTGGATCGCTTCGCGGTCCGCTTACTGGACTTACTGGCGAACACGCCAGCCTGGGAAATTGGTGTGTTAAGAAAGCGAACTGTCAACGTCACGCATCTCAGCCAGGACCACTAATGTGGCCATTGTCCTTTCCAGGGCACGCGCAGCTGACTTGATGGTACGCAGAGCATAGTCGGTTGCGGTGCGGAGCTTATGCATCAAGCCTGGGTCAGAACAACCCTCGTGCAGCTGAGCCAACACCTGCGCTTGGTAGTGCTGATACGTGGCCATCGCATGCAAGGCAGAAGCAGCCTGGCCCGCAGCAGTGTAGGCTCTGGCCCTGAGGGACGCAGATAACTTTGGACGGAAGACGAGGCTGACCACGCCAGGAAGAGGCACCATGCAGGCAAAGATTGACCGCAATGGCACGCTCAACCTGGGGAATCGCCTTGTACCACCTGGCTGCTCCACCGTCAAGGGTGGTGAGGGCGAAAGCGCATGCAGATCGGGCAGAGAAAGGTGCCCTCTAGTACTGCGTGAGCTCACTGTGCACTTCCGGGGAGAAGGGGACGGGAGGCTTGAAAGGCTTGGCCTTCTTCTTAGCCTCCACGTAACACCCATCTAGTCTGTCCGGCCGTGGGGCTGGGGGATAAACCATCTCCAGACCCACCGCCGAAGCAGCCCGGGAAAGCACGGCCATCATATCTGCTTCCAGATATGGATCCTCGTCAGAAAGTGATAGCCCACCCTCCAATGCAGCTATGGACATCTGGTCCTCGGTGTCATCGAGTGAAAGGGCGACCATCCAGGAGGATGTAGTGCTTCTCTCACTTGAAGCTTGGATGAAACACGCTGAGGACTGAGGGATCTGCGAGCCCGAGGGCAGCGGATTGGCCCCCACGGTAACCCACAGATCTGCCCGAGTGCCAACCGACTTGCAGGGGACAACAGGGGTGGTTCGCCCTTTTGCAAGAGCGAGCCGCAATCTTAGCTGCGCAACAGACATAACATCACAGTGATGACATGCTCTGCCGGCGAGCACTGCATTAACATGCTGGACCCCCAGACATGCCACGCAGTGCTCGTGCCCATCATCCGGGGACAGGGAACCACCGCATCCGAAAGCGCACGGTCGGAATGACATTTTAAAAAGGCGCGTTGTTCAACCGTGTTGCTCTTTTAGGGAACTTGCTTTTACTATACAAACCGCTCTTGAAGAACCGGACCAGAGAAACGCCCAGGGATGGGAGAATGGACCCAGCTCGACCGACCGCTGCTTGCGTTGTAGCTCGCTCTGAGACCGGGAGAAACAGCCTGTCTGTAGCTAGCAGCTTTCTCTTTCTTTCTCTCTCTCTCTCTCTCTCTCTCTCTCTCTCTCTCTCTCTCTCGATTGGTGTCGGAGGAACAGCAAAAATGACTCTTTCAGTTGCGTGAGGCTTCAGAAAGTGAAAACGTATTGTTTCAGAGCATGGCTGGCATTATTATACACGATTTGATTGTGATTGCTGCCAGCTGTGTGCCCTGACACCGCCAACTCATTGGCATTTCACTGGCTCGTTTTATTAATCTTCAGATGATTGGCTTTCTGACGAAATCCCCACAGTGGAAGTTTCCACATAGCATTGTAGTTCCCCTCCCACTGGGGAACTCACTTTAACACACTATGCATAGATTTTATATTTATATAACTGCAACACAATCTTTATGATTTGATAAATGTTAAACCATACGACATTCTTGTTTTTCAACCAACTGGCAGGTACTCTAACACTCTTTCATATACTCACCAAAGCAGATTTTTCTCACGTTTGGTGAGTGTTAATTTTAGGTCTAGGTTGTGACCCATTGAGAATCACAACCTGCCACAAACCTGCCAGCATCCACCAAGAAGACAGAATGAAACAAACAAATAAATGCAGCAGACAATCCAAAACATATGTAAAACAAAACATCGCAGGACACCTGCTCCACCAAACCCAGTTTCAAACAAGACCTCCAGTGCTGCGAGCTGCTGTCTTTTGCCACCCAGTGAAATCAACATTTATAAGAGTGGTAATGAGCGTTTTCCTTCCCGTGTGACAGCGCTAAAGCAGCGCTAATTACATTAGCATGAGCGATGAAATATGAGCTAGCTGACACACAGTTCCCTCAGAGGATGATGAAGGAGCAGGCCGATTTTTTAATAAACACGGTGCTGGCGAAATATCATCTCCTAACTGCCTTTGTATCGAGCCGCATACACTTCTTCTGCCAAGATCCACCACTGACTCCCTAGGAATTTATGTACAAATAACTACTTTTTAATAGCCCTGTAATGTGATTTCCTGCCAAAGAAATATTCAAATAGCTTTCAAAACCAGTACAGTATATTATGAGCCCCGAGCTAAAGTGAATGTGGAAGGGTGGGGGGAAAAATAAAGAAAGAGAGACAGATTATTTTTTACTCTGTAATTATTATACCATTGTCATTTGTTGGAGAGGAAGAAAGACAGAGCAACGCTGCACCATGTCTCGCTAGGGAGAAAACGGGATTGTTTTCTAAGAATCAGGTATAAAAACACAAACAGTAATTGTCACATTTAATTACCAGAGTCATTTACTTTGCCCCATCGCATTTATCACACATTTTCCTCATCGGATTACAAAATAATGTCTCTTTCATTAAGGATGATTGGGAATGAAATGAGATGCAGGCTGTACGGCAGCTTGTTTACGTGTATGTGTACATTTTAAATTGCTTGCTAAATGCAAATGGGGGTGTGAACTCCGCAGCATAAAGCACACATGTGGTTATTATATTTTCCGAGTTTGTGACCCCGACGTTCTTTTATGTGGCCTTAATGAAGCAACCGCAGGATTCTCAACCCACCGTGACATTCGTTTGAGTGTCACTGAAAGAATTTCACTACTTCTCATGTGACCATTATGATACCGTGGACTGCAGAACTGAATTAATTGCCTTGGCACTGTGGCTCACTTTCCATTGTTGTGCTTTCCATTAAGACTAGGGAGCAGTTGCAAAATCCCACAGTGGATTGCATATGTGTGTGCCAGCAAAACTCGGAATGTAGAATACATTGCTGAAATGCAGAAAACAAGAGAAAAATGAACTGAACGTGTGGAGAACAATATAATTAAAAAGGGCTCCGTTTGATTCAGGGACAAACAACAAAAGTGGAACAAAAATGCTACAAGTAAGACAGCATTCACGAGGCATTTTCTGTTTTCTCTGAATAGGGGAAAGTATCTCTAGCCCCCTACAGTCAAATAAATCATTTCATTTAAAAATCAGCCAAATCTTTACTACAGTACACACTACGGAGTGTAGCAGCGCTTCTCAAAGTCCGGGCAATTCAATCGTGTGTAAGGGACTTAAAGTGTGGATTTCGTACTTTGATAAACACATATTAAACATTTAACTAATTGTCCAAACTGAAAGAGAAAGTGAGATATTTAAAGTTTTCCTGCATGACTTTCCTTTCTTGGCATAACATTCGGTGAACTTGTAACGCTTGAAATAATCAGGTGAAATTTAATGTCTTCACAGAGACATTTAATATTGGAGCATCTTTTTTTGTTCTGAATGTATAAAACAGTTGTAATGAATAGATCGTTTTTAAAAGAAAACTGCATTAAAATATACATTTCTAAAGATGAAGAAGTTCTTGACTCATTTTTTGATTAATTTGACAAATCTTTGCTAATTACAAATATTTACTCAATTAAATTTTTATTTCACATGTATCCTTGTGAAATTTAAACATGATTCTACAACAAATAAACAGAAATAATGAATTGTAATAGTTCAACTAAATGTAACCACAAATGAACTATTATTATTATTCTCATGGCTTAGTGGTTAGCACGGTCATCTCACAGCAAGAAGCTTGCTAGTTCGAGTTCCGGCTGGGCCAGTTGGCATTTCTGTGTGGAGTTTGCATGTTCTCCCCGTGTTCGCGTGGGTTTCCTCCAGGTGCTCCGGTTTCCCCCACAATCCAAAGACATGCGCTATAGGTGAATTGGATTAATTTTTTGTAGTGCGTGTGTGTGTGTGTGTGTGTGTGTGTGTGTGTGTGTGTGTATGAGAGATTGTATGGGTGTTTCCCAGTACTGGGTTGCGGCTGGAAGGGCATCCGCTTCATAAAGCATATGCAAGAGTAATTGGTGGTTCATTCCGCTGTGGCAATGCCTGATAATCAGGGACTAACCCGAAGGAAAATTAAAGAATGAATATTATTCTTATTGTTATTAACTACAAGCATACAGACTATGTGATCTCTGTAATATCTTGATTTACAAAACAGACCCTCAAACCTCTTTAAGGGTGCTTTTACACCTGAGGTTCGGTTCATTTGGTCTGCCAAAGATATATTGCAATTACTTCAGAAATGTGTCTGCAGGTTATCATGGAGATGTTGCTAAAGCACTGTAAACAAATAATTGCCCTCATTACATAATACACAATTGGTTTAGCCAAAAAAAAGTACTTTTTGCAGTAGGGTCTGTTTGAGTCTGGATCATGTTCTCACCACAAACTAACCGCTCCAGTGTTTTTTTTTAGAAAACATAATGAGACTGGATTCACATCAGCAAAAACTTACCACACCAAACAGTAAAACAAACTCTAAATAATGCAGGTGTGAATCTTCAATGGGAATCGTCCCATTAGAATAGTGGAATCAGGCATTGGATGTTAAGAACTGCAACTCAGAGGTCATTTAGTAAATTAGTCCTGTCCAAAACGTGCACTCGTTTAATAAAATATGTATGCCATACAGTATGTATTAAACCAAACTATATTTGAAATACATCTGCCAAACTTTTTGTCATTCTGTGCATTAGTAATCCAGACATCACCACTCCAGTTCAAGTGCTTAACACAGTATGTGTGTGAAATTGTATGGTAATGCTTTCTGGAGATGAGACTCTTCACAGCAGACCTCTTGGAACCCAAAAAAAAAAAAAAAAAGTCGGGAAAACCCAGCGGCCTCGCCCAGGCCATGCCAGCCAATCAGACCTGTAGGCTCAAATCTCTCCATACACCTCCTCCGCCCAATAGGAAAAGAGTCCCAAGCTGTTCTGTCGAGCATCTGTGTGCATGAGTATGTGCGAGTACAACAAAGCCAAAGCGATTCATAAATAGCCTTTGTTTTTGACAAAAATATTTCTTGAATGTTGAAGCTCTACTAGAAAACATGATCACGTGTGCACAACTGATGTCCTTGGCTCCTTTCAGAGCGTGTGTGTGTAGAGCACCAGAAGTGACTTTGACAAGCTGATAATGGGGCTCTTTTTGGGGCTGGTGTGGTGTGCCACCTCTCTTCACATTGGGCTTATCTAGCTCTCTCTGGGGAAGTGGACATAGAGGGGAAGAGCGAAAGAAAGAGATCCTCAACTGACGTTTACGCCCTTATCGCTCTGACAGCCGCCGTTTACAGGAGAGCGGAGTGCCAGTCAGATCATTTACAGGAACAGATTAATACTGCCCAATGTGTCTCTCTCTCTCTCTCACACACACACACTATAGAGGTTTGTCTGTGACTGAACACACACACATATTCTCATCCCTTCCTATTGCTTCTGACTCTAGACTGTCTCACACTGGCCTTCGTGCACAGCAGTGTGTTTGTGCTGTGAAACAGATGACGTCTATATGGAGACCAGAATTTGTGATGGGAAATAACAAAGCACATTAATTTGTGTCTCTTTTAAGACTCTTTGAAGACTTTTATATCTTTGTTTAATTAATGTTTTTAGCGTATTGTTTACAGCAACAAATACAACCAGGGAAAGATACATTAGAATGACAGAATAAGAAAGTGTTAGTTAAAAGAGAACAAGAGCTACCCGAATAAAACAATAGATAAAATAAAACAGAGTAGAATGATAGAAGAACAATACACAAAAAATAGACATATGGACAAACAGACATTCATTCATTTTCATTTCGGCTTAGTCCCTTTATTAATCTGGGATAGCCACAGCGGAATGAACCACCAACTTATCCAGCATATGTTTTACGCAGCGGATGCCCTTCCAGCTGCAACCCATCACTGGGAAACATCCACAAACACTCATTCACACACATACACTACAGACAATTAAGCTTACCCAATCCACCTAAAGCGCATGTCTTTGGACTTGTGGGGGAAACCGGAGCACCTGGAGGAAACCCACGCCAACAGGCAGAACATGCACATGTCCACAGGGAGAACATGGAAACTCCACACAGAAATGTCAACTAACCCAGCCAAGGCTCGAACCAGCGACCTTCTTGCTGTGAGGCGATCGTGCTACCCACTGAGCCACTGTGAGGCCCGACAAACAGACAGACTTTTATAATATATAAAAACTATGGAACTATGTCCACATTTTTCTGTGGGCAGCACAGTTCTGCTTAATGTGCCAATGTTCCAGTGTGGCTACAATTTCAGGCCCACTCTGCTAGGGCTGGGTGGTATGACGATATATACCGGTATGGCAGAGTGAAATGTGTATCGTAAAATATTTTTTTATTCTGTGTATACCGTGAAATGTAAATAAGTGGACATGGTTAACAAATTTTTATAACTATAACTATTTTATATTGCTTCATAACAAGAAGTGTTTACTTAGCTTTAATATTTATAAAAGAATTTTAATTGCTTATATTTAGTATTTTTGAAGGAAAAAACTGTTTGATATTTCCTTAAAGTGTTTACATATATATATATTACATATATATTTTCATATTTAGGTTTTATTTTCTTGTCACTTGGGATATATTTGATATCTGTGAGAAAATGTCAATAGAACTATAGATATAATGAGAGAATGCAAAGCAATAGATATAACAATAGAACGACAGATAGAACGATGGATGGATGGACGGATGGATGGATGGATAGATAGATTTTACTGGCCAGCTAATCTGTAGCAGCAAATAATCACAGATTGACACCAAAACAAATACATTTTGTTTTGTTATGCTCATAAGATTTTTTTCTCTTTTGCTTTCTCCATCCCTTATTGGTAAGGCTTCCAGACGCCCCTTTATCCTAACCGACCCCCCCTTCTCTCTCTCTCTCTCCCGCTCTAATGAATCATCCAGAACTTTTCCTTCAAAGAAAGATGATAAAGCCCCTCTGGCACAAACACATATTGCATGCATTCATCACCACACAGATTTAAGGTATGTCAGCTTGCACCACCAGCTCCAGCAATGGCGCACACACACACACACACACACACACACACACACACACACAGACTTTAATATATCTACAATTTAAGAGAAGCCAATGGTGCTCAGTCTCAGCAGATCCGTTTCAGTCTAAGTCGCTGCTGTGCCGTTGCCCACACGCACCGTGTCCACTCCTGGCCGTCTCGGGGTCTTGACGCTGCTGTCAGATAAAGGCACAGCTCTATTCTGTGGTGGACAGATGAGGCGGCGAGTAGACAGGTAGGCAGGCGGCAAGCGTGGAAAGGGCAGACAGAGAGCTGAATACTCATCCAGGGATTCACACACAACAGCTGACTGGTATTCAAGATCTCACGCACTGTACGGAGCAGGGCAGAATGCACAAACATTAGTGCTCTCTTTTTTTCTGAGCGCATACACATATACACACATTGCCAAACACTTTCTGGCTAAAACTTTCCTTTATTGGCCTCAAAGTGTCTCTGAACCCTGGGCAAGGAGCACTTTTCTATTACTGCAGCAGTCACATATTTTAAAGAACTGCTGCTTGGAATTATTTGAAAATACCCTGATGTCTTTAAAGAAGTGGGGAAAAGAAAGGGGGGTAAATAAGAAGGCAGGACTAATGAAGAATCTTTCTCTGGTGTATTAGCTCTGTCAGTATGATTTATTTGAGTGAATGTGAATGCTGCCATTGAAGTCTTGATGTCCAAGACTGATGAAAAGATGGACTTTAAATATAATAGTATTTAATGAAATATAAAAGTAACATGGATCAAAGACATCTACACTGACCAAGTCAACTGTAAAAACAACAGAACCCTCAAACATACTGTTCCGGTTTTCTTATTATTTTATTTTGGATGTTCACCAAGTTCTGGTACAGTAGATTCAACATAAAAATATACAATTTAAAAATAAGAATTTGTTGTTTTGTATCTTTAGGTAAAGTCATAAAGGAATAGTTCACCCAAAAATGAAAACTCTGTCATCATTTACTCACCCTTTACTTGTTTCCAACCTTTGTGAGTTTCTTTCTTCTGTTGAACACAAAAGAAGATATTACGAAGAAAACTGAAAACGTGTAATACTATAATACCTGTAATAATATAAAACATAATAATAATAATAATAATAATAATAATAATAATAATAATAATAATACAATATTTGGGGCGTAATAATACGGCATTTGGAGCGACACGGTGGCTCAGTGGTTAGCACTGTCGTCTCACAGCAAGAAGGTCGCGGCTGGGTTAATTGTAATTTTTTGTGTGGAGTTTGCATGTTTTCCCGGTGTACGCGTGGGTTTCCTCAAAGTGGTCTGTTTTCCCCCAACGTCCAAACACATGCGGTATAGGTGTATTGAATAAACTAAATTGGCCGTAGTGTATGTGTGTGAATGACTGTGTATGGATGTTTCCCAGTACTGGGTTGCAGCTGGAAGGGCATCTGCTGTGTAAAACATATGCTGGATAAGTTGGCGGTTCATTCCACTGTGGCGACCCCTGATGAATAACTGGAATAAGCCGAAGGAAAATGAACGAATGAATACGGTATTTTTGTTTCCTACTATAAAGTCAATAGTTACAGGTTTTCAGCTTCCTTTAAAATATCTTCTTTTGTGTTGAACTAAATACAGAAAAAGGATTGGAACTACTTGAGGGAGAGTTAATAGATGGTCAATTTTCATTTTTGGGTGAACTATCCCTTTAAAAATGACACTGTATCCAAACTACAAATGGGAACACAGTGGATGAAGTCAACTGGATTCTGAATTTGATGCATTCTAATAATAAAAGGAAACAATCTGGCCAGAAGAGAAGCTTATTTATAGAAATTAATCGCATTTAGTTTATTTTCAAAATGCTTCACAAGTCTACCAGTTGCTTAACAAGGTTAAAATACAGTAAACACTCAAATACCAATGACATTAAACTAACTATATTTATCCTATGACATTCAGAATCCTTTTTCTCTCACTTTTTCCACACAAATGCTTATTGACACATTATTTACAGCAACAGCTGCCATGCTGTTCTCTAAGGAAGATTTTTTGTCTCTTTTCTGTTATTAAAACAGCACTTGTCATGTATTTATAGAATCTAGTAGCATATTAAAATCACACTAGCTTTAGAGTATATTCAGAAAGTCTTCCTTATACTGTATTTGAATGGAATACTTGTTAAATGTTTTTGGCACTATGTTACAGAAGTGATGTACTACAATAATAATGTTATTATAAGCAACTCCAAAAAATAATTACCCATGTACTTCATTAGCACAAATCAGTACCATAAAATTAACCCCGATGTAAAGTGTGAACTTAAAATCAATGCTCATTATTAACAACTTTCTAAGCATTCCAACTATTTTTTCCAATGCTTTGCCAAAAATCCTGAGCTAAACCTTGAACTTTATGTGTACTGTATGCTTGCCAGTAAAACCGTTTCTTACGCTCAGATGCTCTGCAAAAGCCGTCTCTTTTTGAACGGAAACTCTTAAATGCTCCGGTCTGAAATAATTTTGGCGGATGGTATCAAAATGATGCAGTTCGGTTTTCTGAAAAATAGCTTGTTTATAGGTCTTCAACATTTCATAATATATCTGCTTTTAAACTTCTGACTGAACATTTTGGCCGGCAGCTGTTTTTGTTATATTTTAGTCCTTATCATCTCTCACCATTTTTCATTGTGAGGTCTCAGTTTAGTCTAAGTATTTATTTTGTCACTTTGTGTTGCATTAAGGCCTCACAGTGGCGCAGTGGGTAGCACGTTCGCCTCACAGCAAGAAGTCGCTGGTTCGAGCCTCGGCTGGGTCAGTTGGCATTTCTGTGTGGAGTTTGCATGTTCTCCCTGTGTTGGCGTGGGTTTCCTCCGGGTGCTCCGGTTTCCCCCACAAGTCCAAAGACATGCGGTACAGGTGAATTGGGTAGACTAAATTGTCCGTAGTGTATGAGTGTGAATGGGTGTGTATGGATGTTTCCCAGAGATGGGTTGCAGCTGGAAGGGCATCCGCTGCGTAAAACATATGCTGGATAAGTTGGCGGTTCACTCCGCTGTGGCGACCCCAGATTAATAAAGGGACTAAGCCGAAATGAAAATGAATGAATGAATGTGTTGTATTAATGCTGATGGAAATAGAAGAACGATTGGCTGGAGCTCCATCAGTATCTGGAATAAGTAGATGAAAAAAGACAACAAAGAAGACACAGACTAATGTGATGATGGTAGAGATCAAAATGAGTAAATAACGCGAATAAAACAAAAATAACTACAGAAAGCACTACAAAAAAAGACTACAGTGACTTAGGGGTGGGCAATATTGCAAAAATATCATATCACAAATTTTTTTCCAAGAATATCATGATTCTCGAATTGATCATGATTCTTTTAAATGTTTTGTTTTATTAACATCAAATAGATAGAAATAAATTAATACAGATTAGGAACATCATCAGTGTAACGCCATGGTGGCGGATGGTGACAGAACGAGACGGAGAAGGATAAACATTACAAAACGGATTTATTGAACACTTACGGGGAACAGATACTGGATACGGGAAGACAGGACGAGACAACCACACGACTCAGACGAACCAAAATACCGGACAACAATGGACACAGACGAAAGGGTATATATGGAAGAGGGAATGATTACACTGATGACACAGACGGGATGAACACAGGTGGAACAGATGAACAATGACGGTGGCGGGAGAAGGACAAAAAGGAATCACATGACAACAACAAATGATGACGCGGACGAACACTGACAATCAGAGTGAGCGAATATTGACAGAATAAACATTTTACAATGAATTAGCTCTCAAAAACAAGCAGAAGCATGTTGAGTCTATTAGCTTGCTGGCCCAACTTTTTTCTATCAACTGTTTGCTTTCAGTTTAGACACAGTAATCAAACGTTTTTATATGTAAATCCAGCCTGGTCTCATGAGGAAACGTATTTTCAGTTTCGTGGCTAATTCGTACAAAATTTGTACAAGTTCAGTCGTACGAAAATGTACCATTTTTAAAAGGTGTGGCACCCAACCCCATCACTAAACCCAACAGTCATTGGGGGATAAGCAAATCGTACAAAATTGTCCGAATGAGATTGTATGATTTAATACGGATTAACCACAAAATCCAAAAAAAAAGTTACGAATTGTCATGAGATGGTAAATGAGTGTTGGTAAATGTTTGTATGGTTTTGAGAGTTTTTGTGTGATCAGACTTTAAAAAGACTTTTTGGTGCTGTTAGGTTTGTAGTGGCGTGTGCATAATGCTGTCCTGAGGTGTGTGCAGACTAAAAAAATACTGTTAATGTTTGACCGGCAAGACTTTAAAACAAATGAAACTAATATCAATATGAATAAGTGCCATGACTGCAAATCTATGACTGAGTTAATATTGGATGTTAATTCATGTAAAACAGCTTTTTTGAGACCGTATTACAACGGTTGCAATGAGCACGATAATACGATATTCCTTCAAAAGCTGATGGTGAAAACATTTTAATTGTCCACGTTCAAAAATCTTTATATTACACGCGCTACTGTGACTTGAAAGAAAAAAGATGATATAGAATACATCTACAAAGACTTAAGTAGAAGAATGAGTCAAAAAAAGAAAACTACATAGAAGAAGCAACATAGGCTTATTCTGAAAACGATAATGAAAAGCCCTATATATGTTTCTGGAGACTGCAAATTATGTAGCCAGAGGTACGTATGGCTGCATTTCATTTTTAAAACAAACGCTACTGGGTGGTATGACGTCGTTACTTTTTGCACTTACCAGCTGACCGCTTACCTCCTTATGGAGGGCTTTCCCCCTGTAACCAGTTTGTCCCATTAGCCATGTACGTCGCCGGACTGCAAAAAAAAAAACGTACCTCCTGGGACATATTTTGCGGTCTCCAGAAATGTATATAGAGGTATGTTTTCAGAATGAGCCTGGGTTGAGTAGAAGAGTACCCAGAAATGAACTGTAGACTACGAACAAAAAAACTACAACAATGGTATGGTGAAGACCACACAGCCACAAAGTCAAATACACAGAAGATTTTGCAAAAATAAAATGCAAAGACGACAATGGGGAAGATCACACAGAAAAAAAACTGTTTAGACAACTGCAAAGAACACCATGTAGAAAAAAATCTGAAGAAGAAAACCATGAAGAAGCTTATGATAAAGAAAATAACACAGAAGACAATGACAAAAAATAAAACACTACAAAGAAGAAACCACAAAGACAAGTAAGAAGAAAAAAACTTCTAATAATAATAATATTTTTTAGGGTGGTCCAGTAACTTTAAACAAAAAGGACAACGGATGTCATATTGAGTATTATGTGCTATCAATCACAATGCAAGAAAATATGATTGACGGCTTACCACACATTCACCCACAACATCAGTTTGCATCAGTAGAAATTCTACAAATTTACAGTGCCTCCATCAGGGACAGACAACCATCTGTTTACACATTTGAAACATGTAATTGATTTTAAATCTCTCGGATAATTTTTATAGGCACACAAAACAAACAATACAAACATGGAGCAGCAGTTCAGGGCTCTGGTCAGACCCCCCCTTCCAACCGCAGAGTGATACAATGTGCACACAAGCTTGCCAAAACAGCAGCTAGACAACAGAAGTCCGGTCAAATCAATACTAATGAATTCTGGGGGTTGAAATTCCAGACAGATTTCATTGTGGCCGGGACTTCATAAACAATACATTTTCATTAAGACCTGCAAATGAAAACTTAGCAAAAAAACAACAACAACCAGGGCCACTGGATGGAAAACCACTTGCACCCAAACATCTAATACTACAGTGATATTGTTATGTGCTGTGTATTGTATTACTGTGTAGTCATACGCTGACCATAAAGCGCTCTCATATTTGGTCATATGAGCATTAAACCGATTGTAACCGTGGCAGGGAAGTCAACCTCACCTATCAACATGTCTTTGTGCAAAGGCAAATTAGTTTACCATTGACTGATTTTCTAAATACTGATCTGTGTGCTGCGCTGTGGTACAGTAATACAATTAGTATATGGAAAATGTCACTGAAAGGCAAAAAGAGAGCAGCAGTGCTAAAAGAGAAAGAGGGAATGTGATGTATTAGTGTGTTAGTGTAGCAACCTTGAAATTAATTGCACTGAGAACCGAAAGTCCACATTACAAAAGATTTTTTTTAAACCTGCAAATACATAAAGAGCTAAAAGTATAACTTTTAAAAAACATATAAAAGTTGGGACATAACTTCCAGTTGAGCTCAGTATTTTTTTTTGTCCATTTCTGATATCTTTTCTGATGTGAAAAAGTATGTATAGGCTTTTTCTTATCTTTTGATGCAATTTTGCACAATAAGTGCACACAATTAACATACTGTACTTAGAAAAATGTGTGTACTAATTCTTGGAGAACATTTTTGCTGTTAAAAATACTAAGAACATTTTAAAGCAGTAAAAATGTATACAATATACATCATGAACTGAGCATTCTAAGTAAAAATACATCATTTATTTAATTTCCTTTTATTTTCATCTCATGAGCAGCATTTCTACATTCATTCATTCATTCATTTTCTTTTCGGCTTAGTCCCTTTATTAATCTGGGGTCGCCACAGCGGAATGAACCACCAACTATTCCAGCAAATGTTTTACGCAGCCCTTCCAGCTGCAATCCATCACTCGGAAACATCCACACTCATACACTACGGACAATTTAGCTTACCCAATTCACCTGTACCACATGTCTTTGGAATTGTGGGGAAACCGGAGCACCCGGAGGAAACCCACGCAAACACGGGGAGAACATGCAAACTCCTCACAAAAATGCCAACTGGCCCAGCCGGGGTTTGAACCAGCAACCTTCTTGCTGTGAGGCGATTGTGCTACCCACTGCGCCACCGTGCTACCCACCGCGCCACCAGCATTCCTACAGTTTTAGGGATTTTTAGTATTTAGGAGGTTAGTGTTGTCTACATTTAAACCCACTTAACATTTACAACATTAAAAGTGTTTAGATTTATAAATACAACCATAAAATGTAATACACAGTATCTGGAATTTTCATCATACATCAGCAGCCATGATAAACAATACATTAATTATTTCATACATTCAATTAAACACTAACAAACATTGATTTCATCAAAGATATGCAACAGTTTACAGGCATTTTAAGTGGTCGAAAAGCAGACAAGCTTAAAACATTTTAGACCCCATTTAAATCTGTATTTGGTGTCATCCTAGGTGATTAGATGGACAAAAAAACATCTTAATATCAGGTGTAAACAGGGCCAAAAAGTCTTCATTTGGTTGCAATAAACTCCTTAACTAAGACTCCTTTAAGGTACTATGAAATCAATATGAAAACAGTGATTCAACAATCCAGTCAATTCCTACCTTTTGTGTATGTGTGTTTGTGTGTGTGCATGTGTATGAGAAGCTGAAAATATTACAGCATAACCTTTGTATCATGATGACTTTAAGCAAACCTTTAGTGATTGTTTATTGCACAAAGGCTACAGTAGATGTTCTTTGGATCATTTAAAAGAAATGAATAATAATATCTTAAGGCTATAGATTTTATTTACAGACTTGTTCATGCAGGTTGCAACAGCGATTCTGTTTTCCGTTTCTAATGAAGAAAATTGTATAAAAAAAACACTCTTATTCCAGACTTCTGAGCAATTTCAGTATAAAGTTAAAACAAAGTGGCAGGTACGTATACAGGATAACACTTATTAATTGTTTATTTCTACCTATAATATAACATCTAAAAAACTCCCAATCTGGGAAAATCTGGCCTGACTGTTCCATCACTGGATAAGATCCAATCATGTGATTAGCTGTCTAAAACCACTACAAGATGCTATATGCTATACTGTACCAGTATGTCACTGTATGTTCTATTGTTGTCTTTAACAGAAGCACAGAGCGATTCTCACCACAGTTAGAGAATAAAATATCAACCACCCACACAAGAAATCAAAAACACCTTAAAAGGAAGAAATACTGTAATATGACACACCTGTGAGACTAAAGACATTATATACAACACATTTGCCCTATTTGTAGCAGTTATATTTAACTTATTTGGCACAAGCTCACCTAAGTAAGCCTTGAAAAAAAAAGGGAGAAAAAAATAAATGGATGTTTGCTGTACTAACAAATTGTACTTTAACCCATGGTTCCTAGGTTAAGGAAATCTATTGATTCGTAAACCTAGAATGGTACACCTACTACATGCAATCCTGGGTCCCTGAAGTTCATAAAGCACTGTGTAAATATCACTGGCTCTTTAGTACTGATTGCCTCGCATTAAACTCTCACTTAGCAAATAAGCTGCTGCAACACCATCTCTTACAAGAGATAAACATGCTTTAATGTGAGTGTTTAGTTGTGCAAGTATGATGTCTCAATAACTACATGTAAACAGGTGTAGTTTGCACTTGGGATAAACTGCATTGCCCTTAACTCTATAAAGCTAAAGCAAATTTAAAGAAAGAATCTTGGTGTAGAGTTCATGTCTTAAAAATCCAATGAAGGAATTCAAACACTTGAGCACACACCAGATGACATAGTCGGTCCCAGATGTTAATTTTTGCAAAATAAACCCTGTGGAGCAGTGATTATACAATTAATTAATAAACATACAGCCATGAAATGGTACGTTGACATATTGTTTAAATCTTACCTGTATATTATATGGCATTCATGTAGCTTTAACAGTAGAGCATGTCACTTGCAATGCCAAGGCCACTGGTTGTAAATTAATTTGAATTCAAACATCTGCCAAATATAAAAATGTAAATACAAAACAGTAATCCTGGCAGCAAGATGTTTAAGCACGTTCTGTCCTTTTCTCTGCAAACTCCAACTCTCTCTAAATCCTCAGGCTGATTTATCTCTCATCTAGTCCAACAGGTCTGAGAAAATATTTTGGTCAAGACCTTGGCCGCCTCTAATATTCAGCCCAGAATATCCAGCACTGTGAAGCATTAACAGACCAAATCTTAAACTTCCCGATCTGTTCAGACACATTGGGCCACTCTAATAATATCAGACATCAAATCTTAAATTGGGATATTAAGTGTAGAAATGGCTAAAAACTGAGATCATTTGACATTTGAAGATAATCTTAACATGGTAATGTGCATGCCCATAGATCCAAAAATGTTTGAGTCCATCATTTAATCTATTTTCCAATGTAAATGTGTGTATAAATTAATTTGGTTGTTATAGCCTATAACGTTTAGATGTTTTGATTATTTTATACACAATAAAATGTATAACATAATATTTTATACACATTTGTTAACTAAAGTTCTAATTGGAATTGAAATGTAAACTTTAAAAAACAGAAGTGATTTTATTTGTTATGTTTTGAGCTCCTATATGCTCAAAACCACTCTGCATAGATTTGTGCAGAAAAAGCTATCAGATTCTGTCAGGCCCTGGTAACAGGGCATGCAGAACATTGCGATGTGCCTGTCTGAGATAAGAAAATCTGTGAAGGTTGTCCTGACACAACAGATTTCATAAGCGGTTACAATTTAAAAAACAAAGTTTAAGCCCAGCTTCAACTCTTGCATTTAAAGCCAGGCTCAGACTACAGGAATTTCTCAATCCTAACCAATTATGAAATCTGTAAACCTCATGCAGATTAGAAAAACCTACAGACGTTCAAATCTCATACACGCTCACATTTGAAATCTAAAAATCTGTAGCACCACATACAAGATATTTTTAAGATTATAATGCCAGAGGGAGCACTACACTATGTCATGCAGCAGATTGAGCCTGACATATTGTAATGTTTGCATTTGTTAGCTCACTTGATGCATTCAAAGCAGATGTGATTTCTCCTTGCACTTTTCTTTGTTCTTACCAAGCGGCAACATCCCGCTCTTTCTCGTGAAACCAACATGGAAGTAACTGAAACTTCAATTCATCGAAATTCCGCTAGGCTCCAAAATAGAGCACATTTCTATTGACCCCAATGTTAAAATGGGCAAAACGATTTTTTGGATTTTTATTATCCTTCATGACAACTGTGAGGGGGTGATTTTTTTTATAAGACATCCATTTCATTTATATTATGCATAATTAAGGGAGTGGCCACTTGAGTGAGAGCTAGGTCTTACTGCTCGCCATCATGCCACTTCAGCTGATTCCGGCTGATTAGCCACTGACCTCAGCATATATATCGTATTTTTGTGGCTTTACACAGTCAATTGCCTTTTGGGAGTATTTCTTACAATTACCAGATAATACGGCATGCTGTGCACTTAATTGTGCTCACAAACCATTTAAGTCGTCTCTATTTCCCCGGTGAGTGAAATTCATATATACCTTTATCTATAAATGTATTTGTTTTATTTAAGATAATTTATTTATCATTTATAATTTTCTTTAGAGGGCCTCACGGTGGCGTAGTGGGTAGCACGATCGCCTCACAGCAAGAAGGTTGCTAGTTCGAGCCTCGGCTGGGTCAGTTGGCATTTCTGTGTGGAGTTTGCATGTTCTCCCCGTGTTTGCGTGGGTTTCCTCCGGGTGCTCCGGTTTCCCCCACAAGTCCAAAAACATACGCTATAGGTGAATTGGGTAGGCTAAATTGTCCGTAGTGTATGTGTGTGAATGAGTGTGTGTGTATGTTTCCCAGTGATGGGTTGCAGGTGGAAGGGCATCCGCTGTGTAAAACATATGCTGGATAAGTTTGCGGTTCATTCCGCTGTGGCGACCCCAGAATAATAAAAGGACTAAGCCGAAAATAAAATAAATGAATGAATGAATTTTCTTTAGAGGGCGTAGCACGATCGCCTCACAGCAAGAAGGTCGCTGGTTCGAGCCCTGGCTGGATCATTTGGCATTTCTGTGTGGAGTTTTCATGTTATCCTCCGGGTGCTCCGGTTTCCCCCACAGTCCAAAGACATGCGCTATAGGTGAATTGAATAAGTTAAATTGGCCGTAGTGTATGTGTCTGAATGCAAGAGTGTATGGGTGTTTCCCAGTGCTGGGTTGTGGCTAGAAGGGCATCCGCTGCGTAAAACTTATGCTGGATAAGTTGGCGGTTCATTCCACTGTGGCAACCCCTGATTAATAAAGGGACTAAGCCAAAAAGAAAATGAATAAATAAATATATTTTCTTTAGACCTGTAATGCACTCCAGAATCTGACAGATTGATTAACTGTAGGCAATAGAACAGTCATCTGAAACATTGTCATAAACTAACACAGACTATAAATGAAGTATTTGGAAGTAATTGGTGTTTTCCTCCTGTAGAAAAACATCATAAGACCAATGTTTAGTGGCTCAATGTATTGCAACAGATTTTTTTAAAGACCAAACACAATAAACACTTTATTGATATAGTATACGACCAAGAACATGTGGTCAGAACACAAACGAATCGCAGGTAATGAAGTGTTAAGCGTTTCTCCCAAAGAAAAACCCATCTAAGCAAAATACTAGCAGGCATCTCTAGCCCCGCCTCTTTGCCCAGTTTTGGTTACCCACGGTCGGTGTGATGACGTGCAAACAATATGGCAACATTGGCCATGCCCACTTGTATCTTCATTTGCACTCTTCAGGAACTTATGGGTGACGTCACGGATACTGCGTCCATATTTTTTACAGTCTATGGTTCTTACCTACAGTTGTTTGTTTTCCAAGACATGCAGTAGCATTATTGACAATCTTCCACAGGTATTTCTTTATTTCTGCTGTCCAATGGACCCGCATAGTAGCTTGATTTGTGGTAACACAATGGCTATTACAAAAGCAATTAGATAATCATAAAAATCACAATTAATCCTGATTTAATCCTGATTTAAGATCCTAAATATCAAGCACATTTCATATTATGGGATGTGTCACCAATGTCCTAGACAAAATTTTAAATCAGGGAAATATTGGCCTAAACCTCCTGTAGTGTGAGTCCAGCTGAAAATGCAAGATGCCTCCAGTCTAATTTGCATTAAACAAGGTGTCCACAGTGCGATACGAGAGACATGAAAGTAGTGCTGATTTCAATTACTAGGAGAAGAGTACTGATGTACAGCATTGCCATGGATAACAGCAAATATTTGGAAGAATTTGACAGCTAGATGGCATTACTGATAAATTAAAATCTATTTCTCAAGATACACGTGTAATAATTAGAGGTGTAACTGCATATGGAAAAAGATTCGGCAAGTACCTTGGGTTACTGTGCATTTTCAGTGTAGCAGTAGGAAAAAAATGTAAACTTAAAATTGCTTTTTTATACTGATTATTAAACAATGGTTTATTAAATAAATCATTGGTCTGTCAATTGTGATGCAAATAACAACAATTAACCACCAACTAAGAGCTATTAAGTTTTAGATATAACACAAAATAACCAAATTGTACACAAACTTTTCAAATGCTACAGTTTGTTGTGAATTTAGGGCTGTGCAATATGATGATTTATATTGTATGAACAAAATAAAAAGGGTAATTTCACATTATCTTATATTTCATGGTGTCACAAAACCCATTGTTTACAGTAATACTTTTACATAATTTAGCAATATTACATGCCATTATGGGTTTGCAGACATAAACATGAATTACAGCATTGTGAGAAAGACTTTTTTGTTTTATTTTTATGTTGGAGCTTTTTTTATGTTTTTTTTTACTTGTATATCTATTTATTAATTTGGTATTTGTAGATATTTATTTAAGCATTTTCCACAAAGTTAAATAAAGTGAGAAATATAAAAATCACATTTTTATGTAAATTTCTAATTATATACATTAAAAAAAATTGTCCTTTACACGGGGTCAATGTATAAATATAAACTATTAACTGACTGAATTAACATATATATATATATATATATCATTTATGTTAATTCAGTCAGTTAATAGTTTATATTTATACATTGACCCCGTGTAAAGGACAATTTTTTTTAATCATATCATTATCAGGATATGAGATGACTTATTATGATATCAAATTTTTGTCATATCACCCTGCATATCACCCTAGTTGAATCATTAATTTACACCGTGGTCATAACAGATTAAACTAAATCTAATGAATATAAGGGTTAATTATAGCACATATACAGTATTTAGTAAAGATGCTCTTATTTCAGTACAAATATGTGGAAAAACATTTAACCCTTAGTAATAATTTCATAAATCAATTTTAAATTCACATTATTATTGTAAACAACACTAATCACCATTAGGAATTAAGAGCTGCAAACCATTACATTTCCAAGTCAAATCATTTGTACACTAAAGATCAAAATTGTTCCATCTGCATCGCATTCCGGGAAACCATTTATGTCACATTATTTTATAAACTATTTCATGAGTCATTTCCATCTCCCTTTTCTATTCCATTTCAAATGACTGAAGGAAGAATTATCCCCCCAAAACCCTTTGCATGTTATCAATATGTGTATGCGATACTGCAAGCAGCCAAGGTGAGTTCAGTGGTAAATGCAATTCTCCCTCTTCCTTTGGGAGAGGAGGTGATAATAGAGGTGGATAGTGCGGCCCAAATCACAGATTACAGCTGAATGTATGAGAGGGTCTTTTTCCTCCTCGTCTTCTCTCATAGACTAGAAAGATATGTAGCGGCAGAAAGATCAAGGCCACCACACTTACCAGAGTGTGTTATCGTCTCTGTGCATCTCCGAGCTGTGGAGTGGATGGGGGGGAAAACTGTAGCGGAGTGTGTTCCCCGGGGATCCTGCCTGAAGGGGTGCGAATGCAGCTATCGTGTTCATCCAATTCCCCCAATCGCTTCAAACATTATCCGCCCATCACTTTCGCTTACTGCAGTTGTATTTAAGAAACATATTCTTGAATGGCAACAGCAAACCTACAGAAGAAAAATCTATTTCATTATGTGTTCTGCTATTATTGTAAAGAGTAGTTTGTGGCATTTATACAAATAAGAAGACTTCTCAAAAGTAAGCGTGATTGCTATTTGTTACTCATGTGTTGCGTGAGTGGCCCAGTGTGTGTACACTTGGAGTGATTGTCTCTGTGGGTTACCCTGCTGCGTATTGTTCTTACAGCATGACTGTGATCTTAGTTTCCAGTTTCTGGGTCACCCTTACCATTTATCTAAATGTCTGTTCTCTCCAAGTGCAAAATAAAACAAAAAACACTTGGGTTATTTGACGTAAGGGAAAATACATTATAGACATTTAAATGCCCCATGCAAAATAAACCCATTATTAATCATTAATATTAAAGCATGTTTTGTTACTGGAATGGCAAAATGACTAGACTGAAAGCATTATGTATATTACTTGTGCAAAAATTACTGAATAGGTTATTTGAATTTAATAAGAAGAATTCATTGGGATTCATTTTCAATTCTCTTGGTTTTAAAGTCGGCATGAAACGGAAGTAAAGATTGTCCTTTTTTTCTCCATATCATTTTCTTAATTGAAACCATCTCGAAATGAGAAAATAAATCAATTAATTAAAAAATAAAAATAAAAAAAATCGGGCGGTGCTGATTTCATCCTTTGGGAACTGTCTGGATTTTTGGAAGTTGAGTGCTGCTAACAAAATGGACGGAGACTGACAAATGGACCGCCCTAAAGGCATTCCATGTGACCAGAGGTGAAGAAAATGCATTTCGAGGGAGGAGGTAAAGTTATGGTATTTGATTAAAGATCAATGAGGGTCCATAATCTTTAATCAATAATGAAGTCCACCGATAGATCGTTTATAACAAGCACTACTTTACACATATAAAAAGAAAACTACATTTTAATTTAATGCCAACATTAATACAAAATGATACATTATATATAGACCTGCATTGCTTAGCATTTAAACTCACGTTTAAGGCTGAAAATAAAGATAAAAAAATTATCAAAATTAAAGTGTGTATTTTACAATATGTTCAGCTGTATGCTGTGTTAAATGTGCTCACTGTATGTGTGTACTTATGATGGCAATATTATCAGCTTAACATCTTAAACAGAAATGTCAAAACAGCACCAGAAACTTTGTTGCACTGAAATCAATGTCTACTGCAAGAAGAGGCATTTCTGACACCTGTATTGAATGGTAATAGGAATTACTGTAACTATGATGTGAAAAAGAGGCATGTTTGAGCATTTTATTCTGTTTTTGGTTCATTGAGTTTGTATGAAAGAGTTTGTTTGGTGTAAACCAATGCTTGGATGGCAGTTTTCACAATGGCTCAAATGAACCGCACAGTTCAAGTTTATTTTAGTCTAACCATATGAGCCAAGTGTGAACACACATTCAATTAATTACAAGTGACAGTGAAGAGAATTATAGTGTTACAAAAGATTGAAAATAATTTTCTGAAGACAAGTAATGACTGCTGCACAATCAGGTTTGCATTTAATCATGGTCTTACATTTTGAAAATGTTAAAATTTGAATACAGTGTTAATGTAAGCTCAATTGCAGATGTCAAAATTTATTTGATTGGCAAGTAGTAAGATGTAGGGACTTCACTAAAGATAAATGATGTTATGGTTGTTTCAGTAAGCAAAATCACAGAAGAGAAGCAGCACCAGATGCCCAATATCTAATCACACAGTTAGCCCGGTGCGTAGATCCAAGAAAACAAAGCCAGCAGAAATTAAAATCTGTACATGGTTATATACAGGCCTTACACCTTCTCAAAAAAAATTTTTCAGTGCTTAATCAGAGGCCATAAAAAAGAAGGTGTAAGAGCTGCATATAACTGTGTTTCAGTAGAAGCTTATAGTATACGTAAAGTTGAGTGATACTAGTGCTCACAAAGCCTGTAAGAGGTTTATTAAGCAAATTATTGTATTATTGTCCTTCAAAAAAAATCTTTATGGGTCATTTGATTTTCTTCCTCTTGGCAAAGTCATTCCAGCCTGTCAGAGATGTTTACTGTAAAGCAAAAAGTGATCCACATTGTTTGGATTGCCTTATGGCTCTCAAATCTGCTTTTTCACTAAGTCCACACAACTGCAGGATGGTTAAAAGCCTCAAGCTTGTAAAGAGATTAGTAAAGATGTGCTTGTCTGTGTACTGTGTGTTCTACTTTATTTGGTTCTGATTAGTGTATGGACAGAATAAGACTAATTTGTTAAGTAAGAAGCAATGCCAGATTCATTTGGAAATGTCACCATACATCATGGTACGTGTAAAAATGCCACTGGAGACAAGCTACTCAATTTAACTTCTTTCTTTAGATAGTAAAGCAGTTCTGGAGCTTTTTCCTTGGCTAGACAGAAAGGACGACTAGTGTGTAGACCATGATGCACTTGTTAATATGAACTGGAGAATGAAGGCAGAAGGTAAATGGACACATGCTCTCAAAAATACTCTCAAAAGTTTTTTGCATCTATTTAACATTCGCAAAACATTTGCACTTGCATAAAAGATCTTTATAGTGGAGAAAAAAAAAGGTTCTTTTGATTATTAAAATGTTCTTCACTCAAATAATAATAAAACAAGATCAACCAAGGCTGATTGGGAAAATGCCCTATGAACATTTTTTTTTTAAATCATTAGAAAATAAATTAAAATCACATACTGTACAAGTCACAGCAGTTTTCAGATAAAATAAACACTGGAGGCAGTAAAACACCAATAACTTTATGTTATTGGGGAGGTTATGAGTTAATGAAGACTCTCCTTCTGCAAGGTTTCTTGAACGATGTTATGTTATCACTCCAAAAGACTTTCCTCCTAAACTAAAATATTTTAATTCAATTTTTTAATTTTCTACAGATTGTATGCGCATACAGAATTATATGCAGAGTGTTTGAGCTCTAACAAACAAGCTAAAGTCATGTGAAAATAAGGTACAATTATTTATATATATTATTTATATACATATATATGTAGGTGTTATTTTCAAATGTTATGAAGCAATAACCTTTCACATTTTACCCTTAAAATTAGCATGCTGTGATGAACCATCACAATAAAGCATGGCAACTGTCCCATTTATCCGTTTCTGATAAAACTGAACATTTTTAGTGCCAGCCACTGAACATTTCACTTATAAGAAGATAAGAAAGATAATATATTTTGTTGCGAAAATATGTTATATATATTTAAACCAATATTTTTAAAGGCCTTGGTTGAAATGTAATGTTTTTAAAGACCTTTTTAATAAAAGCTTTGGTATGCTTAGCCCCTTTTAAAAACCTTATTTTTTTAAAAGTGCAGGTTGCAAAACAATGCACTGGTAATTTCCTGCGATCACTCATACAGTATCATTTTTGTCCTTTTAACATCCGTTTCTGTTGGACCAAATTTTCCTTTTCTTCCTTTCATTTTTCCTTCATAGGCAACAGATTACAACCAGGCAGTTGATAGACCTGATCTCCAGGTTTGACCTTCTAAGAGGCTGTGCAATTCCGCCTGTCTCCTTCCCAATCCCTCCCACCAGCCACTCTCTTACTCTGTGCTAAGTGATGGAGATGCAGCTTCATTGAAAATGACGTCTTAAAGAGCTAGAAAAAGGTTACAGTGGCTGACTTCATGACACGGGTACATTATTTATATCCAACTTCCCCACAGTGCTTTGGTCACCTTATTGGTGAAATGAAGGATTTTTATATATCCAAGAAACCAGTAGCACACACAAACACTACAAGCACAAAAAAGGCATTTAAAAATATATACAGTTGACAGCAAAATTATTAGCCCTCCTGTGAAATATTTATTCTTTTTGTAATATTTCTCAAGTGATATTTAATGGAGCAAGGAAATTTTCACAGTATTTCCTATAATATTTTTTCTTCTGGAGAAAGTCTTATTTATTTTATTTTGGCTGTAATAAAAGCCGTTTTAAAAATTAAAATTTAATATTATTATCCCTTTAAGCAATATTTTTTGTAAATTATTTGTATACATTGATTTGCCTAATTACTCTAACTTGCCTAGTTAACCAAATTAACCAAATAAAGTTGAAATACCAGCATATTTAAGCTGAATACCAGCATCTTGAAAAATAACTTGTTAGAAACTAGTTATTAAAACTATTATTATTATTATTATTATTATTATTATTATTATTATTATTATTA
>CAIGQW010014484.1:4858418-4877444 GCA_903798125.1 Danio choprae | reverse complement strand
TGTGTGTGTGTGTGTGTGTGTGTGTGTGTGTGTGTGTGTGTGTGTGTTTGGAGGGGTGTACTCTGGAGGGGCTCTCTGCACTCGAGATGTGGAGATATGGAACGAGGCATTAATTGAGCTGCCTACAGAGGGGAATAGCATAAGGAAGAGCTCATTAAAATGATTATTAAAGAAACAAGCAGAGCAGCAGTGCTCAAGCATGGCCAAAACACTCAGACAGAGGGGAAACAGCTTGTGCCGTTCTGCCATGAGGACATAACTTACACTAAATACGGAGCAAAAAGTCACACACTGAACAGGGTAGTCAAATACACGCAGACAAACAGCATGTCAAAACAACTGTGAAATATCATGTGTATTTGGCAAATCTTCCATGACAGAATTTATTATTTGTAATTAAGCTTAAATTTGCAGAGACGCCATACCATTGTTAACTGGAAGCAGCGTTTTCATTTTTAGACACATTTCAGCTACTGGAGAACTTCTTCTGTTCAAGTGAAATTTGGTTCACATTTAACATTCCAGCTACTGTAATTAAAGAGTGTATAACCTACTGCACCTGTTGCTTCATTTTTCATTCATTCATTTTCTTTTCGGCTTAGGTCACTTTATTAATCAGGGGTTGCCACAGCGGAATGAACCGCCAACTTATCAAGCATATGTTTTATGGATATGCTTTACGGATGCCCATCCAGCTGCAATCCATCACTGGGAAACACCCATACACTCTCATTCAAACACAAAAACTATGGACAATTTAGCTTACCCAATTCACCTATAGCGCATGTTTTTGGACTTGTAGGGGAAACCGGAACACGGGGAGAACATGCAAACTCCACACAGAAATTCCAACTGACCCAGCCGATGCTCGAACCAGCGACCATCTTGCTGTGCGACGATAGCGCTACACACTGCACCACCGCGCCGCCCTTGCTACATTATGTCTAGGTTTACTGTCAAATTTTCAGCTCGACCAGAAAGAATGGTAATATTTTGCACTTACGCACTTATTTTCTAGCAGTGAGCTTGTCAAGTATGCATGCTTGATTTTTTTGTTTTTTTAAAATGAAAATTAAATTAAACGTTGTTGTTTATTAACATTATTTTCTTTCAGAATATTCATACTGTAAAAATGTGGCTCTACAGAAAGCAATCTCATGTTAAATATAGAGCTGTCAATTAAACACTTTCATTAAAATTTAATTAAACTAAATGAAATTCATCATGCTGAAGGGCTCAGATGCAATGCAGTCAAGAACTTTCATCTATCACACGTGTACATTTTCAAACAAATAAACAGCACAGATTAAACACTATGAAAATAAAACTAAAATATATATATAGAGGCAGCGCAGTGGGTAGCGATGTCGCCTCATAAGCAAGAAGGTCGTTGGTTCGAGCCTCGGCTGGGTCAGTTGGAATTTCTGTGTGGAGTTTGCATGTTCTCCCCATGTTCACGTGGGTTTCCTCCGGGTGCTCCGGTTTCCCCAACAAGTCCAAAGACATGCGCTATAGGTGAATTGGGCAAGCTAAATTGTCCGTAGTGTATGTGTGTGAATGAGAGTGTATGGGTGTTTCCCAGTGATAGGTTGCAGCTGGAAGGGCATCCGCTGCGTAAAACATATGGATAAGTTGGCAGTTTATTCCGCTGTGGTGACCCCTGATTAATAAAGTGACTAAGCCGAAAAGAAAATGAATGAATGAATGAATGAATGAATATATATATATATATAGACTCTTTTTGTAAAATATCTTTAAAGATTTACTCATTTCATAACTTTCTTAGCAAATATTATCATTCATTTTAAAGCATTTTAACAATTTATCTGTATAATTCATTCATTCATTTTCCTTCGGCAACCCAGTACTAGGAAACACTCTCAAATGCACACACACACTACAGCCAATTTAGTTTATTCAATTTACCTATAGCGCATGTCTTTGGTCTGTCGGGAAACCGGAGCACCCAGAGGAAACCCACGAGAACATGCAAACGCCACAAAGAAATGCCAACCAGCGACATTCTTGCTGTGAGGCGACAGTGCTAACCACTGAGCCACCATGTCGCCCTGTATAATTAATTATTTTGTGAATTAAAATTTTGACATAACATTGTACTATAAAAAACCCTGAATGTTTCAGTGTTTAAAACAGTGTTGGTACTCCAAAAACAGCTTTTATTGAAACCAAGTTGCCAAAATGACAGTGCAACAATGGTATTCATTGGGCCCAAGTCCAGTAAGTTATATAAAACCATTGAAGAATTAAAAAGTCTTTTTTTTTATTCTTATTTCATTAAATTTTTACAGTAATTTGTTCTATCCTTTTTTTGTTGTTGTTTAAAACTGTAAAAAATGTTGGGAAAGCACATTCTGAAACCTTATATAATTTAATATTCTCTACTGTTCAATTTGTTTCAACACACGACAGCATCCATTTATTTTGAGATTCAAAATTGCCACCCAATCATAGCACTGCACAGTAAAAAATAAAATCACCATTTGTTCAGCCCACTGTACTTTTTCTGTCATATATACTAAGAATTGTGAATAACTATTGATCTACATAAAAATATATGTTATGTCAACGATATTCGCTAAAATGTTAATTCTACATGTTTGACAGAGTTTTCTGGACAAATATTTTTGTGTTGAACCGGAATGTTGACATTTAAATAATTTGCAGATGCGTGACGCGACGATCGAAAACTAAGCTTGTTTATCTATTGCTTGTAAGAGGGGTGACACAGTTGGTAGCACAGCAAGAAGGTCGCTGGTCCGAGCCCCGGCTGGGTCAGTTGGCATCCCTGTGTTCTAATGGGTTTCCTACGGGTGCTCCGGTTTCCCCCACAGTCCAAAGACATGTGGTACAAGTGTGAATGGGTGTTTCCTAGTACTGAGTTGCAGCTAAAAGGGCATCCGCTGTGTAAAATATATGCTGGATAAGTTGGCGGTTCATTCCACTGTGGTGACCCCTGATGAATAAAGGGACTAAGCCGAAGGAAAATGAATGAATGATTTTGTGTTTGTCATTAAGTAAAATGATTAAAAACAGGGTGATATGCTAACTACTAATTACTTATTTTGCAAATTTTGAAAAAATCATCCACTAAACAGAAAAACATTTATTGACTCAATAGCAGTAACTGTTGCTTCAGTTGATGTGACAAGAATATCTTTATTAGTAAAATACAATAATCAACATGAATAAACAAAATTATGTTAGCTGAACAAAATATAGTTACTGAGAAGAACTAAAAAACAGTTGTTGAGACAACTCAAAGTTGCCTTGTTTTTTATGTTTTCTCAACAATTTATTTTTTACATTGTGGCCATTTACTTATCACTTTAGACAAATATCAAGTGTGATCTCAGGTGACCAATTGCCTATATATGCTAATCCTATAATATTACACAGTGGGGACCAAAGACTTATATATGACTTTAATGGAACCCCTTGAGTGTTAAGTGCAAAATCTCCAGATTGTCCTTTCTGCTCTAATTAGGCTGCAGCACTTCATCCCCTGCTGGTACCAACAGACACTGGATTTACCTGTCCATACAATTTATGGCATAAAAATCAAATCACTGAGCTAGAGCTGAAAGGTCTGCAGGAGCTAATATAAAGGGACTTCAAACCTTCAGATTCATTTTACCTGCATACAATTTTCTAAAACACAGACAACATAGTAGGAGAACAATGGGAACATCTTATCCGATTGCTCTGAAATGGTGGAGTCTAAGCATAGTATGAGAAAGAAGGTAATGATGGAATGACAGAGGAAGCAGAGCTGCTGTTGAGTGCCTGAAAAACCGGCTCCCTCCATGGCTCAAGTCTGTGCTCTCCTCCTCTCTTTGACATGCCACGGTAGGGTTCCTTTATCAGATCAAACAGCTGACTAATCTGCTAATAGTCAGCGTGTGTGTGTGTGTGTGTGTGTGTGTGTGTGTGTGTGTGTGTGTGTGTGTGTGTTTTAAAGAAAGAGACAGACAGCGAGAGGGCACAGAGGAGCATCTCTTTGAGTTTGTGGCTCTGTGTATTTAATCCGATGCCCTCCTTGCTATTACTCACTTCCTGTCTCAAGAGCACTGAATCTTTTTCCATATATTACAAATTAAAACACAGGACAAAAACTTTTACAGACGCCTGAAGAGAGAGAATCCCTGCTGAAGAGTAAATGTGGTTGAAAACGGGTGATACTCTCATTTATGGCATTTCACTGAGGCTGAATCAACAATTCGCCAATCAACAACTATGCATTCATCTGACTGGGAAATCCATTGTTTTTTGACAAACACTGTGGTCATTTAATATAATTCCTATCCAAATTAATATTTCAGCTTATAGGTAGTAATTAAAACAATAGTCATTTGTTTTTGATGAATAGTCAAACTATTTAAAGCCTATAGTATGTCACAGCCCCAAAACTTTTTTTACAGCCCCAAAACTATGGCACTTTTAATATATTCCACCAGAAGGACTATAAGGTAATTATTGTTTCTAGTGTTGTTCTGCAATGTCATACTTTTTTACCCCAAATATTTTCTAAACATGCATTATGAACATTATTATGGTGTAGCCATGAATATGTTGTTTTACATTAAAAATAAACTGTTAAAGACTAGTCAAAATGTCAGATTAATTGGTGCCTTTAAGAGATGCTCATTCAGATCTGAATTAAATTACCACAAGAAGCCAGTTTTAATCAGAAGACAAAAACTGAAATAAGTCCAGAATTCTTTCCTGAGTCATGGGGAAAAATAATAGCCTTTCCATTCAAGACAATCATGAAATTACTGACTATAACAGGTTACAACACAAGCTTTATTTACTCTAGTTTGTTTTTAAGTGTGAATGATTAAAAGTTTATCAGAGGACCACACATTTGTCTCCCTTTTTCTCAAAACTATTAACAATTGTCGCGAATGACTATTATGAGACATGTTTGTTGCTGATGTACGTCGAGACATTTAAGGACCCCTCCTGAAACCTCTTTCATGGTCACATTTGAGTACAAACACAAGCTGCTATTACTCTGGATGGAGCTTCCGCACAATGCAGCTCATAATGGCCAGTGCCAAGGACTGAGGTGGGCTGAAAAAAGGTAAGGAAAAGAGGACATGTGACGAGGTGACACAAAGAAGAATGCCACGTATAGATGTCAGCCCCTCCCTCGCTCCCCCTCTTCGTCTTTCAGATCTCCATCCCCGTCTCTCTGTGGAAAAGGTTACTAAATGTCACTTGGGAAGTTTTCATCATCTTCAATGGCTGCAGGGACCAATGTATGTGTGAGAGATGGGATGGATTGTACTGGCACATGTGAGAATGGAGAAGTCAGTGTCACTGCAACTAGACAGCTAATGCCCAGGACCCTCTCTTCACATCCACAAAGGGGGGGAAGAAGAAATCAGTTACATGAGGGTCAGACTGAGCCCAGCATCTCATAATGGAACATGGTCACTTCACACCCGGGCTTTGTAGAGGCAAAAAAAAAACTATGTACATTACATTCAAGGATGCACAAATCCTGGCTGATAACAGTAAGCTCATTGTTTTTATAATAGAATTATGAAAACCCATTAGTGTGTGTGTGTGTGTGTGTGTGTGTGTGTGTGTGTGTGTGTGTGTGTGTGTGTGAGAGAGAGAAAGAGATGGGAATGTGAGAGTGTATGGTTGTTTCCCAGTACTGGGTTGCAGCTGGAAGGGAATCTGCTGCATAAAACATATGCTGGAATAGTTGGGGGTTCATTCCGTTATGACCCCTGATAAATAAGGGACTAAGTTGAAAGAAATGAATGAATGAAAACCCATTATGCAGGACTCATATTACAAAATATCAGCACAATTTAGGCATGATGTACTGTATAGTATGGTTTCATGGTGATTTATTAAGGGCAAAGGTAGTTTCGAATCTATTCCATTGTGTCAGTGTGTCATGATACACTGTTGGGACTCTTCCTAACATACCGACAAAAATATGCTGACCAATACAGCACAGAAGCTCCTCCATATACAGCTTTCAAACTTGGTGAAATGAACATATGACAATCTGTTCTGCATATCAACGCTGCAAGGTGGGATTTGGAGAGGTTTGTGGAGTTTGAGTGGTCTCAAACTCAATTCCTGGAGGGCCACAGCTCTGCAGAGTTTAGCTCCAACCACCTCCAACACACATGCTTAATAGTCTCTAGTAGTCTTGAACACCTTGATTAGTTGGATCAGCTGTGATTAGGGTTGGAGCTGCGGCCCTCCAGGAATCCAGTTTGAGACCTATGCTTTATTATGTATCCTCCAGGTTTGTTTACACTTATGTTTCCAGAAGCCAATCACTAGTTTTGCATTCTTGATGACATCACACATATTTGTTAAATACACCAAGCAATGATTTGTCAGAGTATAGACTGACATTGTTCTTGTCCATCACATGAAAAAATTCTAGGAGTCAGAGGGCCTGTTTAAATACCCACAACTGCACTCTTTTCAATTTCACCAATTTTCTATTTGACAATACTAAATACGCATTAAGGACTCTAAAGTTTTGTCTGTACACACAGGCAGATACACACACAAAACCTTAGTGTCCTTAACAATAAACACCAAACGTGCATTAAGGGCACTAAAGTTTTGTGTTGTTAGGCTCCAGGACAGTCTTGCCTACTTACCGTTCAAGTGACAAAGACCGCAACAGCACTCCTGTGGACATGATCTGTAATGGCTAGAATTTTAAAAATCAGTGGAAATGTCAATAATTGCTAATGTATTCTAACTGAATGTGTACAGTTAAATACAATGGCAAATATTTTCAGATACAATAAACAATAAATAGAATCACTAGATGTCGGCCAATAACCATGCATCCCAAATGATCATACAAAATGTGCTGCCAAAAAGCCACTGAGACTGAGCCTGTTCAGAATAGCATAATTTGCTCGAATGCAGTTCATCTGCAATTAAAGCAATACAGAATTAAATTCACTTCAAATGACTGCGTCAGATCGCAACCCTCTTGAAAAAGCGAGAAACATTACATTCGAGCCCAACTTCCCTCTTATCCACCCCTCTGTGCTGCTTTCTGCGGCGTAATTAGGACTTATCTAAAATACTTAGGCAGTCATACAATTATTCTCCTCTCTCCACATAAATTTCTCTCCCTCCATGGTTCTGCATCCATATTTGATGACTTGTAGATTTGCAGCCCTTTATAGTAATGACAAACTTGAGTCTGGTGACAGTTTAAGGGCTGCTAAAGAGCTCTCGGAAACAAATGTAATATTCCAATGCTTTGTGTTTTCGCTCCAGTCAAAACCAAGTCATTCCTTCCAATTATGGCACCACTCAAAACCAAATCACACTCTCTGAAGCCCGACGCCCTTTCTTATTCTCGCAAACTCATTGTGGCGTCTCAGAAAAAACACAATGCAGCACAAATCAATTGATGATATATTTTCTCAAATGCTGATGTTTGATAACAGCTCGACTCACACTCTTATTCCTTAAGTGTGGTAGACAGCAGACTAGGTGTATGCATGCAGTCAAAATGTGCCTAATTTGATTAAAGAGATAATTGCATTTTTTGTTTGTAAACAGAAAACACATTAACCTGCTAAAGTGAGTACAACAGGACTCGGATAAACACAGTGTAGCTAAATGAAGCGCACATAAACTAATTATGAGCATGATTAAAACCTCTCTCTCTCAGTATAAGCATGCCAGCGTTGTTTATGGGAAGGGGATTAATTTGCACAATGATATCGTTTGCAGAGATAATTTGTGACACTAACATTCAATTGTTCCCCATTAACGTAATAGGCCTTCTAGCCCACAAGTTGTAGAAGGCAAAAATAAAACACTGAGAGAGGACTAAACATCACTCAGACTACTTGGAAAAATCCCTCATGAGATAACATGACAATTTCAAATGGCCACTGTCTGTTTAAATGTATAGCACGAAGACAAAAAGGATGCATTTTCTAAATAATTAAAGACATAAGCAAACACCCAAGCACATTTTCATTGACTGGTCTCCAACTGATCATCTGACAGACAGCGGAGAGCAGTTAACATGTGTGGTGACATACTGTCTGGCTTTAAAAGGTGACAATCTGCTGAAACATCAGTTCCTCACATTTTAAATATTTAAAGTGTTTGGAGTTCTGTTCCGTTTGGCAATATCATCAATATTCCTGAAGTTCACAATCTTATTTCCCCATGGAAAAATGTAGAGAAACAATAAATCCCCAAATTCACTTCAAGCCATTAACCACACAATTCTTCATGAAATGTTTCAAATGCATCCAAGCAGAAAATGTGCTCATCCTTTATGTCTCAACTGCCTTTGATCATGTATGCCCAATAAAAGAAAATAAATGTCTAACTGCCTGATCATTAATTATAAAAAAAACAAACAAAGGATAATAATGTGAAAGGTCATCAGGTCACTGTCTTCAGAGTCTGTGTATAAAAAGCTACAGCTTTTTGACAACAAAAATGAGAAGTTCTTTAAATCTTATAAAACATTCAAGTTTATTTGTTAGAATTTATTTCTGACCTTTGTTTCTACCTATGAAATCGCTTTTGATTTTTTTATTTTAAGGCATACTGATTTATTAAACGTGCATTATTTTGTAATTATGAACTGTGATGTTTTTGTTTTGTCAAGTAACATTTGCTATTTGCTAATTAATTGCAGCCAATGGCAGTAGTATTATCGGGGGTGGACAATCATCATCTGACTGGACAAAAAAAAGCTTTATCCAAAAAAAAAAAAGTCCTCACTGCATTTCATCTCTTTTCAAAAATTATACTTTTTAGGGCCCTATGACTTTCGTCTTGCAGTGTTGCAGAATCCAGACCTGCAAATGAAATTTACTCTAAAACATGGAATGTATTATGAATACATTCTATGAAATAGTCAGTTCTAGCAAACAGCATTTATTGGACAGATATGTAGTTCACTGATAGGCTAAGCAAAATCAAGTTCAAAATCAAAATCTATTTAATAAGAATTTAATCAGAAAGTTAGAGAGAGGTTTGAGTTGCCATATCAGATTCTCTGGCTATTTCATGGCAAAAACAGATCAAATTTACAAACATTTTTATAATAATACTTGTCTATAATGAAAAAGACTTTAAGACATCAACAACAATAAATTATACATACAATGAGATACAAATATAATCCTTTTTTAAGATTATTTTTAGTAAAATGTCTATTATTTTTGAAGAATTCACATCTAAAAAAATAATACGTCTCTCCACATAAAAATCATTGTCTGACAACATTATATTTTTTGACAACTTTGAGTAGATGTCCATGAGTGAGTCTAGTGTGTCCAGTATGAGTTTAGTGAGTCTTGAGTGTCCAATAAGGCTCATTCTGTGGTAATACCAGCTGTTTGCATAGATTCTCATTGAACTACGACTGTGTGGAAAATGATGCAGCATCTGAAAGCATGTGAAAAATACCACAAAATGTTTTTTTCTACTCCAAACTTACTTCACAACTTCAGTTAAATGTTTCAAATCAATCCTCCCATGAGGTGATTCTGTTGTCAGGTGATGATTAGTCACAGAGAATCAATGAATGTTGTTAAAACTTTTGTTCAGTAACCCTATGGGAAGTTTCTTCGCGTATTTGTAGGTTCTGGCACTAGAGATTTACTGATCACAGAGCCATGTTTCCCCAATAAAGCCCGGCTCACACACTAAATTGTTGCAAACAATTTATATGGGCTGAATTTAAACAAACAAATTAAATTGAGTAATGTTCAACTTAATTAGTTAGTTTAAATTCAGCCCACATAAATTGTTTGCAACCACTTAATTTAAAAAAAAAAAAAATGGTCTCGGATTGACGCTCATCGCAGCTGTTGTCACACTGCAGAAGAGAGTCTGAAATTTTCTGACACTGCCAGAGCTTCATCAGAGGAAAAATCTGATCACAACGACCATTAGGCAGCAGTCTATGAACATGTCAAACCAATGATTAAAGATCACAGATTTTAGTCTAGGATTTCAGGAATCTTTAAGGACTTCCCAAATTTGTCTCAGACAACCAAATTGTGGCTGTAATCTCAGTGTGAGCAGGGCTTAAGACGTGCATTATAATCTGAGCTTTTGATTAATCGTGTTTGTGATTTCAATTTGATGCAGCCAACTGACTCAACTACGACCCAATACTTTAATCTTTCACAAAAGAAGCAGTGAGAAACTGAAAATCCTAAAATACATAATTTGACAAATGTCAAGATGTAGAGCTGAGAGTGAAGGTGATTTAGTTCACAAATGTCTGTTTAAAATGGCATTTTGTCACTTGTTGAGTCATATTTAGGATTTACCACCCCACAAGGAATGTCAATTTATAGTCCACACAGTGTCATTGTGCTACTGGATGCAGGTCTAATCTATTTTTTGATCCAAGCACAGTTTTTGGTCTGAAATAATGAAACACCACTTAACGGATAAATAACGCAGTAACATCAAATTAGAAGCAAAATACCCTGCACACACAGCATCGAGCTCTCATAAAATGAGCCACCTGCAGCAGATGTTGATGATGCTGCGTAATTATGAGCGTTGGTGTGACGTGAGCGCATAACCCCGATAAAGCGGATAAAATGATGTCAACGTCTCTGTCACTCGCTTCTAAAGCACAAATCAAATTCAGCAGGCGGTTCATTTAATTTCAGAGCCCGTTATAATTACTCCACTCCTGTTTGAGCATCACGGTTAAAGTAAACATCAGTTAAAGTAAACATTTCTAATATGGTTCCTCATATGGCAATTAAAATTCAATCTGCAGTATCTTAATGCTTTCCCTTTTAATTGCTGCTCTCTCTCTCACCTCTCGTTTTGCCTTAGCGTTTAAAGAAATAACTACCACTGAGCTGTCCTCTAATTGCTTGTCACTGGGCATGGTTTTAGGAGATATATTCTGAAATTGGCGAGGTTTACAAACATTGGGACAGAAGACGCTGTCCTTTGCCAAGAGCTGGTCAATAGTAATTTTTTGTCTGACAGAGAAAACAGATCACACACAACTCCTTTATTCTATTTCATGACCTTCCCCATATCTTGTGAGGTACAATACTGGAATATTTTCAACAAAGTACAAAAAAAATCAGCAAATTACGATCAGGCTACGGTGTTTTAGGTAAGCTGACTACATTTACAGGAGACTAAGACAGAACTGTTAATACTGTGTTCATAATAGGGGATGCACCTGTCTGATATTGAAATAATTTATGGTCAATACCAATAACTTTTTATATCACATGGCTGTTAAATGCTAAAAAACACATTTACACTTAGCAGACACTTTTGATTTTGACTTACAATTAAGGAGACATTCAGCAATTCAACAAGAAGAGGCAGTACACACAGGAAGTGCTAATTATACAAAAGAACATTTAGTGCTCTTTTGAGTGAGTATTAGGTGCTAGAGTAAGGAAGTGTTTTTTTCTACAGGTGGTTTGTCAAGCCCACTCACCTGTGTGAAGCACACTTTATAAATGCAGTGTGTTTTTTGTTAGAACATGTCTGATGCTAATGTGCAAAGAGCAATGTCTTTAGGTGGAAATCACAGTATAAGTGGAATAATTTACTACAGCACATTGAATTATTAGACAATAATCAAATTGTGAGTGTCTTACTTTCTAATAACTCAATGCCCCATCATCAATATTTCCTTACATTTTTGTAAATACAAGTGAAGTTTATTTATAAACTAATTTAGAGAGGATCACGTGCTTATGATTGCTTACAGCTGGCCTGCATTAGCCCGCAATCGATGCACCAATCAGATGATTCCTAGATCACCATAAATAACCAGGGTTCCCTCTTTGCAGTATCTTCGTCTTGAAGAACTCCCCCCACCCATCCCTACTCCTCCTTCCCAGATGGGCGACACGGTGGCCCAGTGATTAGCACTGTCGCCTCACAGCAAGAATGTCTTTGGTTAAAGTCTCAACTAAACTAGTCGACATTTCTGTGTGGAGTTTGCTTGTTCTCCCCGTGATCGCGTGGGTTTTCCCCGGGTTCTCCGGTTTCCTCCCACAGTCCAAAAACACGCAATTTAAGTAAAATCGAACACACTAAGCAATACCCTTTACAAGCCCACAATAAGTCGGGGGGAGTTCATCGAGATCTACCTGAGCTCAAGCTCCCCTCTCGCCCTGCGAACGGGAGGGAGCCCAGGGCTCGAGGATCTCGTGAGCTCAGGGCTCTCTCCCGGGACAGCATGCCAAACTAGCTATATTACCAATCATCAGCTAAGTGTGAACTCTTGAAATCTTTATATAACTTTTATCTGAGCCTGATTACAAAAATAACAGTAAAACAACTACAGTGAATAGCCGATTTTATTTTTAAACATTAACTGCAGAAAACAAGCAATCTGCAAAAAAACTTTTTCTTTTTCCCAAAACAAATTGCGATTCCTTTTTTCACAATGGAAAAACTCACCAATGCCAACCTACTGTCTTCCCTCCACCATAAACACACATCTGAAGTGGTTCAACATCTGAAGTGGGTTTTTATTGGGCCAAAAACTCTCAATTAAATAATAATAATAATAATAAATCAACCAACCTATTCCAATATGGCCACCAATTAGTGCATCACTACTCATGCACTAAGTACAATAAATAAATAAATATCTGGAGTATATGGTTTGAAATCACACTATACATTACACTTTTTAAAAAACCTTTCTTTCTCACCAAAACTTAGTTTGTCATTTCTGCAGATGCTCACACAAGCTGCAGGTTCAAAAACTGAACAATCAAGAAACAGAAGAATAAAATAAAGCTTTGGAAATAACTATACAAAATTAAGAGACAAAGTCAGTTTGATTGAAACAGTCAGATAAGTCACAACAACTACTAATTAAATTAAACTAAGTAAAATAATATATGTGCCAATAACATTTTGAAATGCAATCAATTTTGTTTAGACTGAATCAAATGTAAATATTTGAGAAAGTCAGTGTAACTGAGTAAACAGTTTACGTTGTGGGTCGGTGTAACATTAAGACACAGGTAAAATGGAGGCAAAAAGCACGTGACTGCAGTAACAGCTAATAAGTTAAAATAAGCATGTTTGAAGAGCTTTAAGGATCAATCATGTAAACATCTTCCAACACAATTCCCTGCTCATTCGCAAATATCAGACTATCTTTACACACAAACCACAGACATCAATATGTAGTGCAATGTACTTGAGCACAGTGTCACCCTCACTCGAACTAAACTCCACCTTCGGTTTTTCTCTGTTGATATGAGTGCAACCACCTCAATCTTCCCCTCTATCAATCTTAAACAGGAACTCACTTCCAGTAGAGACGCCATATGGCTGTTTTTCGTCGTCTCGGGCCGCTGTATTGAGTGAAGGCCGAAGTCTCCGCCGGTAATCTAGTCAGCGCGGGAGAGATGGATGACGCACCTCACTCCAGTCAACGGGCCAAGCGCGCGCCCGGAGAGGCACCTGGCACGTGCCACAGCAGGGAGCATTTGGCGTGTATCTCGCGCGACCTTTAAGCCACCCCACTCTATAACGCCGTGCTCACAAGCAGACATAAATCCAGATTACTACGTTTATATCACGTTTGATGATTTTTATAGCTGATGTAACAGTCTACTAAATGTTGGTCAGTAGCATATATGAGTACAGAATACAGGCTAGTGCATATCGGATAAAGAAGAGTGGAATGACAGTGTGTCTTAACTCTACAAAACCAACTGTATGATATTTATTAAGGTTGTGATATTGTTAAGGTGTTTACATTATCAGCGTGATCAGATCTTTGCTGGAATAAAATGTTATTTCTACAAATGCGTTGTATTGCTTGACATGGGTGTTATAAAATAAACATACAAATTAGATTTATATTGCAGTTGTTATTTCAAGATGAACATTTACTGGGAATTAGGTGTACTTAATTATTAAAACAGTTCCAATGTCGTTTCAAAAATGGTCACATATGATACAACAGTCTTTAGATTCATTTGTATATTTCAATCATAATTTTATTGCAATACATTATTTTATTATTTAATTTTACCTCTCACAATTAAAACAGATCTTATTACAGATCATGAAACGAAGCATTTAAATATATTAATATATTGATACAAAGGGACAACTGATATCTATAATGTATGCATTTTATGTGTATAGTGTGTTCTGCTGTTATAAAAAGCAATTTTGTTCACATTATAGGAATTTTATATTATCAGAATTTTTGTATTATATGTGTAGATAGATTACATTTTTTGCTTAATGTTGAGCCTGATTAATTTTTGATTTCCCTACTTGACCACATCTGGCAGAAAAGCCTATGTATCAAATAACATACAAAACCATTGTCTTATATGTTTCGTCTAAAGTTTCATTAAGCCACACCATTTAAAAATCGATCTATTTCCTGACTATTATTTTATATGTCAGGCTTTGCAGGGCTATGAGTCTGTAGGGTCTCCTTTAAATATAAAATGCAATGTTCAAACAAATGAAGTGCGATCTTAAATCATGACTACACAAATTACAAACATGCATTGCACACTAAACATCTAAATGCCACAATTACTCCTCAAACGAAGTAAAAATTGACGTTTTCTTGCTCTCTTTTCCCCTTCACTTCACACATGCCCCTCAGCTCTCATTCCATAGTTCTGCTCAGACAAACGCTAAGTGTGCAGACACTAATGAGTGGTTTTAAACGGGCCTGTACTGTCTGGGCACAGGCCAGGAGGGACACTACGGCTCTTATGGTGCTGTGTTAACATTTCACAGCTCAACACTTGTCTATTCACCCTCTTCATATCCTCTGAACGGTGAGCACCGAAGCAGCAAGTTTTCTTGAGAGGGCCCTCAAATGTAGCTTAGTTATTTCGTGCAGTGACAAGATAGCGGTATAATGTGCTCAGATGAGCGTCGCCTGTCAGAACGCTGAGCTCCTGTTGCTATGTTGGAAGGATTTGGTGAAGGTTCATTTTCGGATCTGTTTTTGTTTTTGCTATTTTGCAGATACAAATAAGACTCAATTTGAATCTATCCGTCCAATTATGAGTATTTTCAGTTTGGTTACAAATAAGAAAGGAATGATGCAGGCTGTCATCAAATTAAGCCAACAATCACATGGACTTTAAATCCCTTTCATGGTATGAAATGCTTCAAGGACAATGCAACAAAAAAAAAAAAAGCAAAACGAAAGAAAAAAAAAGTAGGAAAGATGTACGCAACATGATTTTTGTGTAAACAGTGGGGTTTGCTTATTATGCACGCGCTAATTTCCCCCCAGGAGCTCATTAGAGCCTTGAGTGCAGCAGAGAGAGGCCCCAATCACCCGGTAGAGAGAGACAGAGACAGACACAGTGAAAGAGAGAGAGAGAGAGACCAGCCAAGCATATCTACATCATGAGAGAGCACAATGAGACACACTGAGAGTGTGTCATTGTGTCTCTGTGGCACACACACAAAACTCACACAGAGCTTTGTCAGAAGTCGTTTTAGTGAAATGATTAATGTTTGCTGCTCTTTAAAACCTGCGGGCGACAATCTTCCAATTTCAAAGCACAGAATCAGATTAGGAAAAATAAAAAGTACCATTTAATTTTTATTGAATCAAAGAAAAAAAAAACAATGGTTAATTGATTAAAAGGGAGGATTTTGTCTGCTAAATATTCACATATATATTACAATCAATGATAATAAAACTTTGTACTTTATAGTATTTCTGATATAGTTTCATCTTAGCCACATTTTTTTTTCGACCGAAACAAAAACAAGAAGCATTGGTAATTGGACAGCAGCCTGAAAATCCACACACAATCACTAATTATTAACACTGAAATACAGAAATACAGAGAGTCGACCAGATTCTTTTAGGCATTGAGTATATCATAATCATATAGAAATTGTTTTATGTATTTATATATGTATATATCCAGTATGCAGTCTTTTCGTGGGGATCCAGAGATCCTTCAGAGCACAGGCGCCCTCTCAGAAACAAGAAAGGGTTAGCCAGAGCAAGAAGGGGTGACTGGACTAAGAGGAATGACAATGGCATTTGAGACTCACGGTATGTACGTATGGAGAGAATATACAAAGATGTGACCGCTGTGAAATGGGGGTCTGTTGAAGGACGATCCTTAAAGCAGAGGAGGGTGGATTGTGATGGAATGCGTAAGAGAGGGTGGGATAGGGCTACGATCCTCTGTATGCTTTCTTTCCATATTACTTCAATTATCATAAGGATAATAAAAAAAGTTTTGGCTGTCCAGAGCTGTAGTCAAGCAGCATAGCAAAGTGAGTGCGACTGAGAGCCTGCCACACTAAATATTCTCTTCCTATATAGTTTTCTTTACATTCTCACTATCATTCTATCTCTCATCCGCCCTCATATCCCTTCTTTCTCCCACAAGCCGGCGAGCTAAAGAGCAATAGTCCCTCCGTGGTGCACCCCTCCTCTACAGGGGGAAGACCAGGAAGCCGGAGAAGGTGGAGTATTTCCAGCCGCCCATCAGGTTGCCCCGCTCCAGCTTGAGGTAGGCGCGGTCACCTTTCTCCATCTGAATCAGGACGCCATTACTAGCCGCTTCACGTGTGACGTCCTGATCCCCAGCGAAGGCAGAGATCACTGGCCAGCCGTTGTGCATCAGGCTCACCTGTAACATGGAAGCATTTCAATTAGCAAGACCAATGCATAATCTATAATTCCATCTAATTTTGCTTGAAGGAATTCAAACAAACTTGTATACAAAACCTCAACTGAAACTGTAATGTTATTAGTATAAATCAGAGCCTTTCTAATATTCTCATTAACAATAACCAATCAATCTATACACTCCCATTCCTTTTCTTTTGAAGGCTGACAAGTCCCTTGATAATACAGTAGGCAGCTCCTTATGAGATCATAAAAATTGATCAAAGCATTTATGGGCCTTTGCCAGGGGAAATGAAAATGGCACACTGCTTTATTTTTGTCTGTTTTTTTTATGTGAACCATTCTCAGATTGTGCCAGAAGAAGAGCGAAAATGACATTTGATACTGCAAGCAAGCAATGAGCTTGTGGTTATTGAAAAGGCGCCTTTGAATGTTGTGCGTGAGCGTCAGATACACAAAATCCGATGCCATCGCTGTCATTGTGCAAAAACACTGTTACACAATGAGAAATCCCTGTCATAAAAGGATAAACATTAGCATGCATTTGTTCATTGAACTCAGTTTATTTGGGTGACTTTCCAAAAAAAAAACAATCCTCCAGCTTTGAGACCGTGTAATTTGAATTCCATCCTCATTTCAAGTACATGTAGAACATACAAATAGACCATTGTATGAAAGAACCCCAAAAATTAGATAATGCGAGTGATTCTCAACACATAATTTTATGCTGCATTTAGCGTAACGACAGACAGCTTCCTGTCCAAATGACGCAGTGGAGTGATGGAGGACAAACCCCCTCTTTCTCTCTCTCTCTCAGTCCCTTTGCCTGTCTCAGTCATACATAATGGTTGGACATGAGCGACGACAAATATTTTTCCGCTCTTTTGTCATATCTATTCACAGGGTCATTATTTTAGGTCAGAGAGTAATTTTCTTAATTACCATCTGTCACATCTGCGGGTTCAAAGACAATTGTGCTCAATAAAATATGGCCAGTATGTCTGCAATCAATATTCAGATGCATGGCTGTCTGCTGCTTTGTCTGTTGAAAAGTGTCCAAGCTTTACATGAGAAGAACTTTCTTTGACAATTTGTATTGGGTTGTGCTTGTCTTCTCAGTTTTGCACCCCAAAGCTAACAAAATATTATGTGTTAACTAAAACGTGTTTGTGAGATTTAGGATTAAATTAACTTACAATGAATACAACTGACTAGAATTTTAAATAGAGTATGTGATTATTTGATTGTCACCTAAAGCAGACTAGAATTTTAAAAAGCTTTTCCACATTAAAATATCAAGTGTTGTTAAACCGACTTGTCCTTCAAGTACTGAATAAAATCGACTATAAGAATTTCTCTACCCAATGCATGTGATTGAGCAACCAAACAATTCATACAAACACTGTGTTCTATACAGATGTGTGAGATCCATGCAGATACAGTGTGTTGCTATATTATTTATAGAGCATTTTAGATCATTGTGTGTGTTTATCATATGTTCTGAATGCTAATACAGAGGCCTGTTCCTCCCTCCCTGATCAACAGAGCGGAAATCATGTTTTCTTTGAAGTCTGAAGTGTACATAAAAGAACAAAGCCGTTCACACACAGTCAGTTGTATTACTCTAACCAAACATATGTGATTAGTTCAGTACAACTTTGCTCATTAAAAAAGTGGCTCTTGAACTAATTGAAATTAAGGTCTATATTCAAATCAGCATGGAATCAATTATAGATAATATGTATACAAATTACAAATACATTTTCTATTGGCTCCAGACAAATTAGCTATAAGCATTATTAGAATATACTTTTTTATCTTTTACACCGTTTTGTCCTAATATGTTGAGTCTTTTACACTTATTGCGCAACACCTATGGGCCATAAGCTCTTCCTTACACATAATTTTGTGCAAAATCACTTCATATGACTTTTTTTTCAATAAATAAGTGTACAAGGCTCAAATATCAGTCTTGTAATTCTTGTGTACAGCATTAACTTAGTAATATGTAAAACAGGCCTTCCAACCCAAGACTATATCCACGTTTTATTTGTCCTAATTAAATGATCTCTGAGAGAGCTTTGGTTTAGATATATAGATAGTCACATCATTTTTTTATATGTTTGTGTGTGTGTGTGTGTGTGTTTGTGTGTGTATCGAATACACAGCTCCAAACTACTGTCTTCACTGCAGTAAATAGGGAAATGTGTCGTTTGACTTGTTTCTAATTCAGTCGCCGATCAGAACGGAATAGAGTTGTGAATCCACTGAGGCGTAATGATAGTACATTTTAATTGGCTAAAGACAGCACACACACACACACACACACACACACACACACACACACACACACACACACATAT
>CAIGQW010014484.1:4840071-4858018 GCA_903798125.1 Danio choprae | reverse complement strand
ATATATTGCTGTGCAGACATAAAATACAAGAGTCGAATCGGTCAGGAGCGTTCACTGTCCATGGTCCTGAACACGCGCCAGTCTTGTCTGCGCGCCAATTTTTGGCAAATTCTTAATCTGGCTTTAATTGAGGGAATAAAACAAAGCGTTCCTTTAAAGAAAGACTTGGATTTTACCATTTTCCAACCACTTACATGTCCCATGTACACCACAGAACACTTCAGAGAATGGTGAGCATTAAGGAATGTGCACTTACCTGGATAGTTTGACGATTATACACTTTCACTACGTGGAAATTAAAACTGTATATCCCTTTGCGCGGGGCGAAGAAATTGCTCCTTTCTTCGTCGAAACTTCTTCCAACGTTGACCAGTACCTGAAGGAGGATGCAGACATCAGAATTGAAGCCAAACATCGCTTAAAACTCCTTATTACAATAAGTTTTAGCTCCTGAAGTTTTACAATAATAACTCGCTTGTACATAGCAGCAAATCATTTCATTCGTCGTTCATTATATACACAAGATCAGACGGAGGATAGTTTTATGACACGAAAAAGAAGTTCAGGGCTATTAGATATAATTGAAAGCCATTAGCCTGTAATTGACCTTTAACGAAGTGGAAAGAAATGTGACATCTACCCAGATTACACGTATCAGTTAAAGCTTTCATTGCTGTGATATTTCTTGGATTTTGCGATCTGGTTTTCATTTGTAACTGTGACACAAAAATCTCCCCGCTATTCCCCAACGCGTCAAAAGTAACATTAAACAAAACAAGTGCCTGTTTCCAAACTGAAACTGTACCTGATCGAAGTAGATCACCATAGTTCGATTGCTCATCTCCGACGGCTCGTGGTTCGTGTTCCTCACCACGGAAAAAGCCACTTTGGCGCTTCCCGAGCGCACCGATATCCCAAGAGCCGTCCCAGTGGGGTCCGAGGTGGGATTTGAGTCGCACACGACCAAGCATTTTCCCTCCAATACGATGGGCTCTGTCTCGTTCTGTGCGTATGCATGGCACACTAACCACACTGCGCCGAGCACCAACGTCAACATCATGCCAACTTCGCTCCGCACCTAACAGCAGTCTTCTTTCAAAGACACAGCCCGCTCAAATCCCGAACCAAAAACACTCCACACCACTGTACAATGAAGTCCTTCCAAACAGCTCAAGTTAAGACTATAACAGTTTTCCCACTCGTTCCCTTTCAGTCCGTAATAGAAGAGCCGACTGGAAGCGGATCAAGGCCCTTTCCCTGCTCGCGCGCAGTAGAATACATAGCGCGTGGGGTCCGTCTGCTCGCGCGCTCAATTATTGATATGTGAGATATTAGAAGTGAAACACAAAGGCTCGTGAGCGCAATCCTCCCGCCCTCCTCGCTCTCCCCTCCGGGCCCCCAATCAGCGCAGGAGACGTTCTTTACTTTTCCAATCCTTTTTCCAAGCTAGTGCACGGACCGCCTCTTCTCGTGACAACGCCGATGGGGTCCCACCTCTCAAAAGGAGTATCTTACAGGTGGATCCTACTCAGCAGACAGAAGGGGATGACACCCCGATCCGCTGAAAATAGGGGCGCTTTATTTTATCATCGTTCTGCCGGACACAAGGACGCAATTTATTCTTCCGTGCCATTTTATAATTCGAACTCAAGATGAATGGATTGGGAGCGCGTGGAAACGCAGCGGAGGCTGGCTTCACGAAAGGCGGGTGGAAGAAGTTAACAAAGTTGTTTTGCTCACCGTCGGACACCTATTGCTGAGGAAAAGGATAAGCAACACATGTCCGCTACAGTCAACTTTTAAGAGGAAGACCGCGTTAAAAAAAAAGTATTTTTGATAGAAAAGGAAATTAAAATGAAATGTAAAATATGCATTTAATTGATAGATTCACTGTAAATGGAGAACAAATGTATTTTTACTTTACAAATACGGGCAGTTAGAGTTCAATTAATTCACGTATACATGCGTTTACAATGTGCAACTATGTTTTGCTTGATTGTAAGTTAAAAGTGTTTCTTTAAAAAAAATAGTTTAAAACATTTACGGACGTTTTTGCAGTTCCTTCGTGTTTTATTTTATTATATGCTTAATTATACAAGTCACTATTCAAGTAAGTTTGGTGATATTTTGTTATGTGCTGTCAGTAGATCTGCCTGTATTTTTAGCTATGGTTCAAGAAAAGGCATTTTTAATTAACGCAAGTCTTGGTGTGGCCTTTTGTTCACACCTGCACGACAGTAAAGGGTAGACTGTAGCCTATATTTAAGCTGCAAAGCACATTTTAATAGTTAATGTATCCTAACGGCACAGTTATGAAATGTAGGCTAATGAATATAAAGGAACCACAATGCCTCTCACAATGTAGATTTTTAGTCTATTATGAGGTTCTGGCACAGATGCCTTTTTATCATAAATTTGTCATTTAAAAAAATATATAACACATGGTTTTAATGCAAAACAGTAGATACTAAATCGCTATAGTTTAACAGTGGCAATTGAATGTAGCCTACTGCCACACATATCCATCAATCCTTATCTACCACACTTCCAAATGACGCATTATGAATAGACGGAGAAGTCTGCGTAGAATATTTACGCCGCAAACTTAGGATGCATATGCTGTTGCTCAAAATATTTGGCGCAGAGTTTGAGCATGTTGATGGGGATGTGGCGTCTGAGGCCCGCGCGACTCTCATTTTTTGACTCTCATTCTGCGCCAGCGCAGTTCCTACATGGCATTTAATAAATGAGATCACTGAGCAGGTTTTTAGCAAGAAAAGAGACATGGCGAGCTAAACAAGAACAGAGGACGAGCTTGACATTTGAAAGAAACAGCGACAACAAAGCATGTAGGAGAATACGAGAGTTGAGCCGTAGAGTTCATTAAATTGGACGCCACGTATGAAAGGGAAGTGTTTTGTTAGTATTTGCAGATCTGGACCTGGTACAGGAGAAAAATATAATTATACACAGATACTTTTATGTGCACACCAACGTATGGGCACCTGCTGTTATGGTGAAAGCAAAGAGAATAAACAGTAGGTATCTCACCACCTGTATCTCACAGTTATCTCAACAGGAGCAGACGGCATGCTGGTCTGGAGTCAGCAAGTCACCTATTCACTTTATCAAAAGAAATGTTCTAAAGAAGAGATGATGAGCTGTAGGCACAGCTTTAGTAAGGTCAGCCACCCACAAGACTGCAGTGGTGTGCTGTTAAAAATGCCTTAAAAGTTCTGAAAGCAAAAACATGCAGTTATATGTTCATCAATCAGTTATAGGTTCATCATTCTGACCACTCATGTAATACACAAAACTCATAAACTCAGAGTATAATTAAAATATGAATTAAAAACTCTTTAGACTGAAATGTGTTTTGGTAAACGTAACCACACAAATGCTTAGAAAATTATTGATTTATTTTTGCTGTACTTCTATTGTTTCACAGTACTGGCAGTTCATTTGGATTTGGTCCTGTAATTTCCATGACCAACCCAGACATTATATCATTTCAAACTACTAAAATGTAACTTTAATTCAACTTTTCAACTAACATTTGTCAGAACAGAGATCAAGATCCTGTAATGGGGAAAACGTGTAAATGATCAGAAAACAAACCCTTGAAGTGCAACTGTAAACTGTACTTGAGTTTTTAAAAGGAAGAAGTATAGTAAATAAGCAAAAATAAAAACAAGAATGGTGATTTTTTTCATCATACTGAATCATCAAAGGCCTCACAGTGGCGCAGTGGGTAGCACGTTCGCCTCACAGCAAGAAGTCGCTGGTTCGAGCCTCGGCTGGGTCAGTTGGCGTTTCTGTGTGGAGTTTGCATGTTCTCCCTGTGTTGGCGTGGGTTTCCTCCGGGTGCTCCGGTTTCCCCCACAAGTCCAAAGACATGCGGTACAGGTGAATTGGGTAGACTAAATTGTCCGTAGTGTATGAGTGTGAATGGGTGTGTATGGATGTTTCCCAGAGATGGGTTGCAGCTGGAAGGGCATCCGCTGCGTAAAACATATGCTGGATAAGTTGGCGGTTCATTCCGCTGTGGCGACCCCAGATTAATAAAGGGACTAAGCCGAAATGAAAATGAATGAATGAATGAATGAATCATCAAAGTGAAATACACTGCATAAAATGTCAAGCAGGCATGATCAAAGGCGATGATCAAATGAGAAAAACTAAACAAAATGCAACGGCACAAGTCCAAAACATACAACATTTAAAATGCATGTAATCTCCGCATGTAACGGTCATCCACACTTCAAAAACTGCACAAACATGACATTATTACATCTGCAGCCCTATTAGGATAAGATCTTAAGAGAATGTTCATTTTTGCTTGTCAGTATTGCTTTAAAGAGCAAGATATGATGCATAGGCCAGAAATATAATCCAGACAGAATACAAGAAGTGAGGTTTGAAAAAAATGATGATGAGCTACATAGAAATTAAACATACAATGCTTTGTACAATGCTGACTTTTAAAGTCTGTTCAATGCCTCTTTCTGGCAACAATAATTCATCTTTTAATTAATTACATTTTATTTGTGAAATGTAGATGAACTTTTAAGACAAAAATTTCACTGAGAAACTTTAGGATGAAATGAGCTTGATGTGCAAAAACAATGCGCTAAATTATAAAACTACTAAGTTTAAGTGTAAATAAAAATTCAAGGACAAATTGCTTGAGTACTTTACACCCCTGTGATAGATAGACAAACCGACAGATAGATATAGATAGACATTCAAAAGAATGACAGAACAATGGATAGAAGGACAGACAAATGAATAGAAGGATAGACAGACAGACAGTCAAAACAATGACAGAACAATGGACAAAAAGGGAGGCAGGCAGGCAGACAGACAGACAGACAGACAGGTAGGTAGACAGACAGACAGACAGACAGACAGACAGACAGACAGACAGACAGACAGACAGACAGACAGACAGACAGATAGATAGATAGATAGATAGATAGATAGATAGATAGATAGATAGATAGATAGATAGATAGATAGATAGGCATGACAGTCTTCTGAAGCTGTAGATGAACAGCGAAAGCCAGGTTAGCAGAGCGTCAGGACAGATGTTGTCTAGTGACAGCTTCCCTGTGAGGAATGTCCTGTCACACTCCACATCCCGCAGGTCTCGTTGCATCATTCTGCTGCCTAAGGTGCTTCCATCTCCCTGTATCATGAAGCAAGGATGGTGTAAATAAAGAAATAAAGAGAGAGAGAAAGAGAGGTGTGTCAGTGACATGTTAGGCGTGACGGTGTGTGTGCTGCTGCCAGCTGGCTCTCAATGCCTGGCTGCTAGAGCAGGAAAACACCTCTAGAACATAACAACAAAACACGCATGTCTGTCCAAATGATGAGAAAAGGAAAATCAAGGTAAGTGCAAATCCCTCCCAGCAGAGCAAGGCTACCTGGAACACAGTCATTAAAGTACAATTAGCATTCAAACACTTCAGTTCTCAAAAGAGGAAGTTAACAACCAAAGTAATTAGCACGCTAAAATATTTATCACCTAGCAAATGACATGTTTTCCCTTGGAGCCCGCATAACTCCAAACATTCCTTAGTTATTGTTTGTTTATGGAAAACTAAAAAGCAAGCATCTAGTAGTGGTGTCTTGGTAAGTAAATACAGATTCAACTGAATGCAAATAATCCTCCGAGCGAAACTGTTTTCGATTCCAAACAGGTTTGAGAGGCGTACAGTTACGGATTCTGCCACTAGCCTGTTTTCTTTTCCGAAATGAAAGACTGATACTAATCACATTAAAAACGTGAGGATGCTGTATTGTATATTTAATGAACCTTGTTCCCTATTCATTTTACACATTTTGAGGTGAAAGTGATGATTAACTTGATTAGGAGAGGACTGCAACCATTTTTGCAGGGGGTAATCCAATCAAAAATGTAAAGCATTGTTAATTCAATTTGACAAATCACATTAGTCTGTTATTGGCGATCTGTTGGTGGCTCGTCAGAAATATAGTTTCTGTCCTGTAGGCGATTCGGTAATGTGATTTTAAAAGAGTTTGGCTTAAGTCCATTCCAGCAGAGATGTACAAGGACACGAGGAAAGGTGTACATCTGTGTCACCACTTTACACAATTTCTTCAGTGTCAGCAAGGGGAAAGGTGTGCATACAGTAGCGTTGTTTACTGTTCGGAGTGTATTTTTTAGCTCCAGTCTGATGTGAACTGACACTGTGTTTACACCAGACACAAGCAATGTGACGTGACGTGACTAAAAATAATAGAACGCGCTATGATCAGTGATTCTGCTCACACTGGGTGGCGCATGACATGAGACTGCAAATCTCTGACAATCTGATGCATGTTCTCTTTCTGATGAACACAAAGCATTTGGCAGATGCCTTTACAAAAGTGAAAAAACATTGCAGTAAAAGTACACATTTTGTAATTATAGGCTATTTGCTTTAGGAATCGAACCCACAACCTTTGTGTTATTAGTGCCATGCAATACCATTTGAGCTACAAGAATTGCACTTCTATTTTTAATGTAATAAGTAATAATGACTTGAATTTCAAATACTGTTCACTGCAAAAACAATAGAAGGCACTTTGTTTTTAATGTTCTCTTATTACAGTATAACTGTTCATTTAACTACCGAGTAACACTAAATAATACATGTACTTACAATATGATAAGGCCTAGAATTCCTGTAAGGTTTAGGGTTAACACCTTAAGTGAAAAAACACCTTAAAATAAAGTGTTGCCATTTAATGTTAATTATCAAATTTAATTTTCTTTGCAACATTTTTTTGTAAAATTCATAGTATAAGAAATTTCTGAGTGAGAGTTTTTTTTCCAGTGCCAGGCATTTTATACCTACATATTTGTTTATTATGTTATTTAATTTTAATAATTTGAATATTAAGTAAAATTTGATGAAAACAAAAATAGCTTGCTCATACAATAGCACAGAAAGGCCACATTTGGAGTTGTGCATGCAGTCCTGCAGTAAAAGGAAAAAAGCATGACTATGTATTTCCTAATTAGAGGTTGATAACCTAAACAACAGTAAGGTGCAAAATAAAATAAAAAAAGTATTTTATTCAAATTCAATTCAAATTAGTTTGTAAAGCACTTTTCACAATAATTACTGTTTCAAAGCAACTTTACAAAAGGTGCACATTATTGTATTACAATCAAATTCAGAAAAGTTAAGGTTATTAGTTACCATAACTTTATTAGTTACTAATAACTTTAACTAATTAACTAGTAACTAATAGATAAAAGTAAAAAGTAAAAGTAGACTACCACCATTTATTTTTTAAATAGTATTAACTGACTGACAACTTGATTGTCACAAATAAAATGTTCCAAGGCAATTTGTGACTTTTCATACACATGAAAATTGCTAATAGTTGACTATATAATTGATTTATGATTGATTATTTCATTCATTCATTTTCTTTTCGGCTTAGTACCTTTATTAATCTGGGGTCGCCACAGCGGAATGAACCGCCAACTTATCCAGCATATGTTTTACGCAGCGCATGCCCTTCCAGCTGCAACCCATCACTGGGAAACATCCATACACACTCATTCACACACATACACTACGGACAATTTAGCTTACCCAATTCACCTATAGCGCATGTCTTTGGACTTGTGGGGGAAACCGGGGCACCCGGAGGAAACCCACGCAAACACGGGGAGAACATGCAAACTCCACACAGAAACGCCAACTGACCCAGCCAGGGCTCAAACCAGCGACCTTCTTGCTGTGAGGCGATTGTGCTACCCACTGCGCCACCGTGCTGCCCGATTGATTATTTTATAATAGTAATTATATTTAAAGGAAAATAGCAGCTACAGTATAAGTGTTGTTGGAGTATTTAAGTTTGTTGCCATATCAGCTTTACTAGATATTACAATGCAGATACAAATGAAACATTTATCACCATATTATCACAATACAATACACTTGAAACAAACATTTTATAAAATTCAGCTCAAGAAACAAGGTTGAGTACAAAAAACTCTATTATATAAACGATTCTTTAAATGCACTTCCGATAAAAATTGTAAAAGTTGTTGTGGGTCCATAAAATTGTCAATGTCTGAAATTTTACAAAGTGACCTTAGTAAAATAGGGCGGACCACAATGCCCACTTTTAAACTAAAGTACAGGATTTTACATTATTTTGCACTTGAATCCAATTGCTCTACACCGGTTGTTCACAGGCCAAATGTATTGGGCTTATGCACAGATACAATGGGACATATACATGTTTTCTGATCTGAACATTTGCACAGCGCTGGTATACAGATGATAGGATTCTAATCAAGTTAATATAGAGAGGCATACACCAGACACTTAAAATCACACAAATAATAATGTCTTAATCAGAGTTTGTAAAAATAAAACTGCATAGTCAAGGCACCGTAAGAGGATGAGAGGCTTTTATCCAAAAAAAACATTCACCAAATAGACATTCTTTTATCTAAACGTAAAACATCCGTCTGATTTCCGTGTTCTCTGCTGCTTTGCGCTGGAGTTATGGTGCACTCAGCTGGCTGGGAAAATAACCATTAAGGCCTTGCACTGGAATAAAATAAATATTGCATGCAGTGATATAGGACTCACTTGACTCTTAAAGAGACAGCTACACAAACCCCTCAAAGGCAAAACAGGAGAACTCATTGAATCACTTTCTAACAAATCTTTAAACCGCAAGAATGGAAGGAATTGTGCCCTCTTTGGACGTCTCACGGCAATCACACGAAAGGCTAAAGTGTCTCCTAAAATAAATCCACATGGTGTAATTTCAAGTGTACAGCACCGTAAACAAGTTATGACTCATATGACATTGTATACAAAAATAGAAGTCTGTGCATCTGCCCTGCTGCCTGTAATATTACTCAAAGTGTTTCTCCTTCAGAATAAGGATGGGGGGAGAGATTTAGATGAGGAGGGAGGTCATTAGAATAATCATTTAAAGCAGCAGCGTGCGAGTCCTCGGTGTGCGATTTACTTTTATAGTTCATGATGTTTCCCACCTGCCACACAAACAATAAACCTCCATAACAATAAAGGCAACGTTTTACACGCAAACACACATGCACGCTCTGAATCACCCTGCAGAGCCCGGCGAATCTGCTGCTCTGGCCTTTTTTTGTTTCGTTTTTTTTTTAGGAGCCAAGGCCTCCAGACCCCCCCTCCGCCTGTAACGCATGTAATCATGGCTTTCATTTGGTTACAGGAGCAGAAGAGCCGCCCAGAGATAGCTAGATTAAATCTTCCATGTGTCAGAGGAGAAGAGAAAACAGCATTGCGCAGTCTAGGGAGGGCTGGTGAAAAATAACCTGTCATCACTTTCGCTGGTTTTGGCCGCTCTCTCGGTCCTCTATCGGTTGGGTTGTTCACTCGCTCCGTCTCTCTCTGGGTCTAATTCGCGAGGTGGGGTTTTCAGGGGACAAGGTGAGAGACGCAGGCGGTCCGTAATAAAGAGAGACAGCCTGATAGGAGGCAGATGGAGGAAGGGGAGAAGAAAACTAAAAATTGGGAGTGAGAAAGGAAGATTCTGAGAGGGAGAGTTTGGGACTGGGAGGGAAAAAGAGGACAAGAGATGCTGTGTGGAAAGAGCAATTCAGGTAATAGGAGGAGTATTTACTGTATTTGTGCTATAATGCGAGTAGAGACAGACAGATGCACTGAGGATTATGGCTACTGTATACAGTATCTGAGACTTCATGATACAACTGAATGCAAGTATATTTAAAAACTCCATCTAACAAGATAATCATTATTGTTTAAGTTTGAATGCATAACAAAAACGTATTTTGCCAAAACATAATTTTTTTTTTACTACAGAAAAAAAAAAATCTAAGTATGGGTGAAATAATGTTCCATCATCATTCAGTGTGTCATCATTCATAAAAAAAAAAATAAACAACATATATACTTATGTTTATAATGAGATTTGTGGTCTCATATTTTTATTTAAATTCCTTGTTAAAAAGGAAAAATGGGCAAAACCCAGGATCAGTGGCAAAACACTTAAAAGGAGAGAACAAAAAAATTAAAAAGAGTTTTTTGTCATCAATGTAGCACGGTGGCGCAGTGGGTAGGACAATCGCCTCACAGCAAGAAGGTCACTGATTCGAGCCCCGGCTGGGTCAGTTGGTGTTTCTGTGTGGAGTTTGCATGTTCTCCCCGTGTTTGCGTGGGTTTCCTCCGGGTGCTCCGGTTTCCCCCACAAGTCCAAAGACATGCGGTATAGGTGAATTGGGTAAGCTAAATTGTTCGTAGTATATGTGTGTGAATGGGTGTGTATGGATGTTTCCCAGTGATGGGTTGCAGCTGGAAGGGCATCCGCTGCGTAAAACATATGCTGGATAAGTTGGCGGTTCATTATGCTGTGGCAACCCCAAATTAATAAAGAGACTAAGCCGAAAAGAAAATGAATGAATGAATTTTTGTCATCAAAATATTAAATTATATAAAAATATTATAACAATTAAAATGATTATTCCAAAAGTCATAACAAAAGATAAATTAATTAACAACGTTAATCAAAAAAAACATTTTTTGTACAAAGCTTAACTTAATATTTTTATTCAGTTTGACTAAAGTTGAGATTACTAGAATAGTTAAGTTGATTCAACTAAAAATAAGGCAGAGAACTATTTTTCAAGAACTATTCTAGTCTCCCCCCAAAAACCTCTTAATGAGCATGTCTTCAAATAACTTTTTTCCATAAGGAAATAATTGTAAATATTGTAATAATCTAAATAAACTTTATTTTTTAGAGTGTATACATAACCATCATCATCATCATATGAACATTTAAAAGATAGCACAAACCCACCTTCATTTTCCTTATAAAATTATAATTCATAATTTTCTCAATATGAAAAGTCAGTTGAAAACATTTAAACTCCAACATTCTTTAAAGCCTGTGTGAATCTGTAGAAGAAATAAAAAACATTATAATGTAAAATAACAAATAAAGTGAAATATTTGCTTTCTGGAACAGATTTGCAGTGATTATAAGGGCTTGTTTTTCTAGCAATATCAAAGCCCATTTATGTTAATCACTTTAATTTACTTTAATAAGTTCACTTGAATTAGCTTCCATCTGAACAATTATGCCCGTTATATTTAAATCAACACAAAATACAAAGTACCACCGTAAACAATGCAAAACTCTTGTAACGCAATAAATGCTTTGGATGTTTAGAAAGACATTACCCCATAGACATTAACCCAAAGATATTACACCATGTTAGGAAAGATATTTAACCATCTAAGAGCTGTGAATGACTAATGTAATTTCTACACTGAAACCATAAGTTTATTATAACAAGCCTAGGACAGAATAGTACATATAAAAGCAAAAGCAGAAAATACATAAGAAAGGAATTCATTAGGGTGCACATTTAATCTGTTTTACACAATTTTCCTTTGTCACACCACTAAACGAACCTGCCACCTTGTTTTCATACAAGAATATGAATCAGAAGCATGTGCAAAAATATGTGTAAAGAGAGAAATAAGGTGAGAAAGAGAATTTATACTGTAGTTGGATTAGATGTGACAAGAATTGTAGGAGAGGAGAAGTGAGAATGAATATACAGTGTTCAGATGGTTTAATTACTAATACCATAAAGTAAAAGGTTTGATCTAAAGCCCTAATAAATATCACATTTCAAGACAAAACACATCCCTCACCAAGAGTCGTTGCTATCATTAATTAAAAAAAATGAAAATATTCAAGCAACAAATTTGTCAAATTTTCTTAAAACACTAAAAAAATTATAGCAATAATATTATTTACTATTATTATTATTATTATTATTATTATTAATAGCAACAACAATAATGTACAAAATTAAATTAAATTATTAAATTAAATTAAATGTTATGAAAACAGACTACATTTTTATTCATTATATACTAAGGGTAAGGGTGATATGTGTGAGGACTAAAAGGTCAAGGTTTTGCTGTTAATGTGACACAGACAGCTCCAGCTGGTAAATGCTGCAATAACACCATCTGGCAGCAAAAACACATTTCTCCATTGATGGCCATTCAAAAGGTATGTACTGTACAATATGCAATATATCACAACAATCAACATGAACTGTAGTATAATCTTGAGCTTTTGAATTATAATCCTGAATTAAGTATTATTGACATCAGCCATTAAACTTTACAACATCAGTAAAGCAACTATAAAAAAAAAAAAAAATCTGGATGTTATGTGTCCTCTATGCAGTACACTGTATGGGAAAATAGCCCTTAATACCATAGTAAGAGAGTGAGCAAATAATGTAATCAGCTGTTGCTTTAGCATCTTTAGTTTAGGGGGAGGGATGCTTCAGATTCTAGAAAGCATTTGATTGGTGAAAAGATCCGATGAGAAGCTAAATTGTAGACGGATGTCATCAAAATCAATGAGCAGTATTGGGGAAAATAAGAGACTGCAAGTTTTACATCTATACACTCAGTACCATTTGTTGAGGCTGTGGGTTAAATGTCATAATGTTGTTAATTTTTAATTTCTTGCATAGGCTGAATGGTTTTGCAGTTTCGTTAAAAATAACTCAGTATCAATCAGATATCAGAACAGGTTTCATATATTGATAAGGTGCTGAAAAAGTACAAATAAATAAAAGATAAATAAACTATATATATATTTATTAAATGTATTTGTGGTGGTCCTATAAATAAGTACACCCCTCACAGATCTCTCTTTGAAATTATTATGTTTTAATAGGATGCTTCTCAATAATATATTTGTGTATATACATTAGATTAGTCAGTACCAAAGCCAAAACTAGAACTAATTTAACAAAATAACTAATAAGATCAAGGCCCAAAAAAAGTACACCCAAATTAATATGTTAGGGGGAAATTCATTCATTCATTTTCTTTTCGGCTTAGTCCCTTTATTAATCTGGGGTCACCACAGCGGAATGAACCGCCAACTTATCCAGAATCTGTTTTACGCAGCGGATGCCCTTCCAGCCGTAACCCATCACTGAGAAACATCCATACACACTCATTCACACACATACACTACAGACAATTTAGTCTACCTAATTCACCTATAGCGCATGTCTTTGGACTTGTGGGGGAAACTGGAGCACCCGGAGGAAACCCACGCGAACACAGGGAGAACATGCAAACTGAGTGTGCTAGAGTCAGTGCCAACTGACCCTGCCGAGGTTCGAATCAATGACCTTCTTGCTGTGAGGCGATTGTGCTATCCACTGCGCCACCGTGACACCCCTTATGGGGAAATATTAAATTAAATTTTAATAAGGAGGAAAAATCAAGAGAAACGTTTAAAAAATGTTTTGCTTTTTTGCAAGACCTAATTTAAATTTTATTTAAATGCATTATCTTTCTATTCTTAATGATGTTTAGTGCCTGTGTAACTGCCAACAGCTTTTGAACTGCCGAGCAATATATGGTCATAATTCAGTGTTAAAGACCTAAAATCAGCTAAAATCCTCTACTGAAAAAAATCTGTAATCTGCATAATGGATGGTCTGAAGGTAAGTAAATTAACAGCATTTGTTTATTGTGAACTGTTTGTTTTAGAAAAAGAGATTTTTCTATTTAAACTAATTATTTGTATTTTAAATGTAAGAATGACTGAGCATAATATGCTGAAAACACAAATCAGAAAAATCATTTTCATTTTTATTTGCATCACAGGATATTAATTTAGATTGTTTTACATTTCTATCATAAAACAGCTGTCAATACTTGAACACCTTGCTACTGAAGTCTCACTTCAAACTCTTTTACCAATAAAAACAGAATCATTGCACAGTAACTCCTGCCTGATAGCTGTGAACAGTAAAGCTCTGCCTACTTTGATTTGATTGGCCATCTCAGTCATTTAGACACTAATGCTGATGATACACAGGGCAACTTTTTGAGCAATGTTGCTGGGCAATATTGCAAAACAATGTAGCTTTTATATTAAAAATGGGCAACAATATTGTATCCGTAACCCATTAGTTACCCTGTGTCTCACCTGGTTGCCCATTTATGGGATCATTTCCCAAAGTTGTCCAGCAACATTGCTCAAAAAGTTGCCCTGTGTATCATCAGCATAATGGGTGCTATAAGTTTGCTGAAGCAAATCAAGCTAAACTTTAAAAACTTTTTGTCCCCCTTAGTGTCCATGGCAGTTACAGTCCATGGTTAGTAACAATACATTTGTGTGAGTATTTCTGTGTGCATTTACAATACGTCAGCATGAGTATCTCTCTTTGAGACACGCCAGACTGTTTGTTTAAATACTGTAAACACTCAGCAGCCCCTGCCTGTACCATGCAGATACAGTCTGCACTGAGCACACGAGGTGTGTGTGTGTCCTCAGTAAACAGAGTATAGGAGTGGTGTGTTGACAGAAAAGATCGATACAAGGGGCCACTGCTGATGGGAAATGGAACAATCTTCACTTCTGATCCCTTGGTAATAACAGCACTATAGTGTCACAGACACACGCTCGCTTGACACTCAGCCTGATGAGCAACTTACAATTTTCTCCAAATGTCCTTCGACGCACATTAAAGTCCATGTTAAATAAAAATGTACAAGTTTATTTTGATAGTGCACATTCTTTAGGTTATTCTTTAGGTGAGCAATTAATCTGTGTAAAAAGTTAATCCACTCTGAAAATAATATTGTTTTAGTAATCTTCAATTAGGGCAGCACAATGGCGCAGTGGGTAGCACAATCGCCTCACAGCAAGAAGGTTGCTGGTTCGAGCCCCGGCTGGGTCAGTTGGTGTTTCCCAGATTGGTAAAGGGACTAAGCCGAAATGAAAATGAATGAATGGATGTTTCCCAGTGATGGGTTGCAGCTGGAAGGTTATCCGCTGCATAAAACATATGCTGGATAAGTTGGCGGTTCATTCCACTGTGGCGACCCCAGATTAATAGAGGGACTAAGCTGAAAAGAAAATGAATGAATGAATAATCTTCAATCAAATTTTTCCATTTGCTTCCATGTTTATAGTGGCGGTCCTTCTCTGTTGATGTCGGTTTGACGGCTTCAGCTACAATGTTCTTAACCACGCTTCTTATACTGTTAGTTTGCTTCAAGGAAATTATGCGCTAAAAGAAACCCCCGCACCCTCAATATTCATGTTCTGATGGAAGTACATCAACATACTGAAATAAAAGCCTCAGCAACTTACGGTTGGACTTTAAAACTGTAAAACAGACGCATGCAAATTAATAACATTATATTGAACATGATAGGTGCTATAGAATGAAAATCTGGATATACATTTCCATTCTATAGCATATTAAGAGAGATGACAGACCGTGTACCTCAAACACCATTTTTTTCTCATTCTCATGTATAGTGAGTATTAAAAAAAACCCCAAAAAACAGTGATTGTCCCAGTCATGAACAGGCCAACAAAACACTTGCTGTGACATTCCTTGCAGTATCATTAAAATGCATGACCAAACCAGCATTTGATTGGTTATAACATTTCTTAATGAGATTATTACAATAAAATGTTTTCCCCTTATTTTCTAAATATGACACAGAATATTATACAGTAATACCTATGTATGTCTATGTACCACAAATAGTTTAAAAGGATTTGTTTCAATCTCTAATCTCTTCAAAAAACAAACTCAAGCATTTGTGTTAACATTTTGAGAAACATATAAATGGCAGACTGTGTGCCTCAAACACAATTTTCCCTCGTTCTCATGTAAATCTGAGTGTAAAAAAAGTGATTGTCCCAGTCAAAAACAGGCCAATCCGAACAAAACACTGACTGTGACATGCCTCACAGGATAATTATTATGCACGCCCCAAGCAGCGTTTGAATTGATAAGCTTGCAAGCTTGAAAATGTTCCCGTTATTTTCTATAATACAGTTTACTATGCACTGTTGCCTATGTACAGTTGAAGTCAAAATTATTAGCCCTCCTGCTTCTTTTTCAAATATTTCCCAAATTATGTTTAACAGTGCAATGATTTTTTCCCACAGTATTTCCTATAAAGTTTTTTTATACTGGAGAAAGTCTTTTTGTTTTATTTCAGCTAGAATAAAAGCAGTTTGAATTTTCAAAAAACCATTTAAGGTCAATATTATTAGTCCCCTTAAGCAATATTTCTTTTTTTTTTTTCCGAACAAACCATTTTTATACAATGACTTGCCTAATTACCCTAACTTGCCTAGTTAACCTAATTAACCTAGTTACACCCTTAAATTGCACTTTAAGCTGAATACTAGTATCTAGAAAACTATCTAGTAAAATATTATGTACTGTCATCATGGAAAAGATAAAAGAAATCAGTTATTAGAATTTAGTTACTAAAACTATTTTAACTACTAAAAATGTGTTCTAAAAATCTTTCCGTTAAACATAAATTGGACAATAATATACAGGGGGGCTAATAATTCAGGAGGGATAATAATTCCAAACTGTATGTCTACGTACCACATATTGCTTGAAAGGATTTTGAGAAAAAAAAGCCTGTAATCTCAACAAACAAGCATCTTCAGTTTTTGAGGTAACACTTTGAGAAGAAAAAAAATCAAAAGCCTTCTTTGCTCATATTTACTAATGGTGGCATCATCAGTTGTATACTGTATGCGCATTATTAGAATATTTAAAGAATAACCAAATAAAAAGTGGCTAAAACTAAAGGGTGGTCATGCGCGTAAACACATGCTCATCAGATCCTGCCAGATGAATCACTGAGACGGAGGGCAGTGTCTGCTTTAGGGTTGAGTCAGCATTAGGGTCGTACATCTCAAGCTCCAGCTTCATTCCTGGTGGCAACAATTGTGAGCAAGCGCTGTGTACACTTGACTGAATTCATGAGGGACAGGTTTCTTGTGGGAGAGCTGACTGGATGGGTACTTTGGCTGTCAAGAATAATAAATTCTTAAAAGTATCAATCAGTCTGTCAGATTGTCTCCATGTCTGCTTTTTTTATTATTCGAATACGGAATAGCCACTTTTCAGGATTCAAACAGTTCCAGGAATTTTGTATTATTATTTTTAATGCTGATAGCAGTTGCACAACATTTTAAGGAAACAGTGATCTTTAATTTTTATGATCTTTGATGAACATCAAAGTCTCTGCAGGCAGTTTTTGATACATTTAATGCATTAGTTAAAGGGATAGTTCACCCAAAAATGAACATTTTCTATTTGTCCTCATGTGGTTCCAAACCTTTATGAGATTCTTTTTTCTGTTGAACACAAAAGAAGATATTTTGAAGAATGTTAGAAATCAGTAAACATTGGCCTCCATAGTTGGAAAAAACAAATACTATAGAAGTCAATAGTTATCGGATCCCAACATTTTTTCAAAATATCTTAATTTGTGTTCATCAGAGGAAAGAAACACACTAACATTTGTGACAAGTGAAAGGTAAATGAATGATGGCAAATTTTCTGTTTTTTTATTTTATTTGTTCATCTTTCAAGGTAAAGCTAACAGTGACAGCCCTAAAATAATTAAACAAAAATGAAAGAAACAGACAGACAGACAGACAGACAGACAGACAGACAGACATATAGATAGATAGATAGATAGATAGATAGATAGATAGATAGATAGATAGATCCAGACCTAAAGAACTGAAAAACATAAATACCATCATTCTTGTCTTCTGTTTCAGGAAAAGAACTCTGTGTACTGAAGCATTCTGAAGCTAGACTGTAGAGACGTGTGTTGCAATCAGGTAGCAATTTGCATTTTGAGAGTGTAAAAAAGTACCTTAAATGATTTTGAAGACAAAAAGCTGTCTGGCTCATACATCCTAATGAATCTAAATGTATGCAAAGATACGAGAGAACTTGACCATGTTAACACTGCACCGAGAGAGGTCTTCCTGAAGTGCACTTTAAACCCACATTTAGAGAGAGAGAGAGAGAGAGAGAGAGAGAGAGAGAGAGAGAGAGAGA